>JAZGLO010006685.1:1131866-1691866 GCA_036873155.1 Biomphalaria sudanica
GATTCTGGCACAAACCATAGGAATAAGAGATTTAACAAGGGTGTCGTGAATCAAACCGTTTAGGAGATAGCGCTGTCTTGTTATACTTTCTGCTGAAAAGGTCATTCTCCAAACGTTGTAACCCCTTCCCCCCCTCCCCTCTTAAGACAACAACGCGTCTTAAACAAAACCTAGAGCGTTTTAGATTTAGTCTCGTGGACGCCTTGTTGGATATTTTCTAGGCCTGTTTGGACTTGGACTCCTCCTAAATCAACAGACTCAAGAGGCTCGAGTTTGAATCCAGATCACGTGAACAGAGCACGTGCGAGATTAAAAGCTGTGACGTCGTCTCGTGAGCTCTCACTTTGAACACGTGAAGTCACGGTGAAGGAAGTGCTCCTCTCCTGATAGTTTGTTTTATCACCCCAACCCCACCCTTTTGTTTAGATTTCTTTTCAAATCCTGGCTGTGGCTATCACCAACGTTTCACTCACCATTGATTCAAACACACTTGTTATTATTACCTCTAGATCTCTATGGGGTATGCTCTCCATATAGCTCTAATAAAAGATTTGAATAGTCTACAGTAAGCCTAACCATAATCTTGTTCATTACACGAGTCTAGTCTCCGCCCAGTAGAAGTAGGCGTGGTCTAAAACAAGAAACCTACCAACAGAGCTGCGCGCTACTAAACGTACTGAGAGATTGACAAATAGACTAAAACAAAGGAAGACAAAAAGTGATCAACTTATCAAATATTCATGGCATGATGACTAATGCATACATATTTTTGTTGTTGTACTGTATCAGTTGTCACATTTGAATCTAAATCTAGACCAACCTTGAAAGTTACAGGCAGCAGAAGTTTTAAACAAATAGAGAGAGAAAAGGGGAGCGTATGGGTGAGAGGGAAAAATAAAGAGAGAGAGAGAGAGGCAAGGAAAGAGAAGGTGAGGTTAAGAGAAAAAAGAAAAGTAGGGAGAAAGAAGGGAGAAAGAGAGAGAAAGAAGGAGAGAGAGAGATAGAAAGAGAAAGATATATATATATATATGAAGAGAGTGAGAGAGAGAAAGAGAGAGATAGAAATACATATATAGAGAAAGATATATATGTATAGAGATAGAAAGATAGAGATAGAGAGAAAAAAAGAAAGAAAGAGAGAAAAAAGAGAGAGAGAGAAAGAAAGAGAGAAAGAAAAATAGAAAGATATAGGTATAGAGAAATATCTATAGAGAAAGAGAGAGAGAGAGAGAGAAAGATATATATATAGAGAGAGAGAGAAAGAAAGAAGGAGAAAAAGAATAGTGAAGCTAGAGACACTAAATGTCCAGTGAGGTTAAAGACACAAAATGTCCAGTGGGGTCAGAGACACTAAATGTCCACGGAAGTTAGAGACACTTAAGGTTCAGTGAACTTACAGATGTCCATACATGTCGTGTAGTTCCACATCCAGTGTCTGCGGTGTGCGTCCAGAGTTCGGAACCACAAAGTGAAAGGATAATTCTGGCTTCGTCTGGGCCGCAATGGACGCAGCTTGTAGCACGAGGCAAAGAAGATGTGTCGGGCACCTGACCATGATGAAGTCTGTCAAAACAAATGTATTTGGAGTCATGTGTAAGTGCCTTCTAAATGAAACATTGAAACAATCCCTACAAGTCTTAGAGACTTGTTCTCTTGTTAACAAACTAGTAGAAGTCTCTATTTCACCCACTATAACCTATCGGATTGAGAGAAGAAATAAAGCAAAACTACAAGGATGACAAAGACGTCTGGAAGGAATGTATGACATGTGAACATGTACTAGGAATCCGTATCTGATGCCCTAGTCATGATCATGAGTAATGAATTATATATAGCAGTGATGATCAACAGAATACGGCCTGCCAACACTCGTGTCACGGGCCACATTACTGAAAAGTTACTAAAACTGAAACTAATTCTATGAGAAACTTACATTACTTAGGGGTGTATTTATTTTTACACCTCTGAAAATGGCTGCATTTCCGTTCTTGCAATGTGTGAGCAACATTGTAGCTAGATCTAGCTTTACCTTTGACTCATTTTCTTGTCTCTTTTTGGTAAAAATTCTCATCAATGACGCCATATTTGTTTCATAATGCCGTTTATATGTTGAGTTTTTTTTTTTTAACAACCACACTTTATTTACAAAACAAATATATGGCGGCTAATTATCATGTTCCACAAAAATTGGACGTTAGATTTTACATTATAATGTTAAAGAAAAATTTAATAATCCATCAGAGGAAAAAGTGACACAGGCAGGTATACATTTTTAAACCTTTTTTTTTTTGGGAGGGGGGGGGATTTCTACACTTTGTGCCGACGTTTCAGCGAGCCAGATTGAACCAAGTCGCTGGCCGGATCTGGCCGCGGGCCGTATGTTGTGAGTAATTTGTATATAGATTTTACTTTGTGAGGATTGAAGCAAAAACAAAAAAAAGAATAAGTAATTTATGGTTTGAATGGTATTATGTTTCATTTTGGTACAGCCTTTTCAGAGCCGGACTTGTTGGCGCTAAATGTTTCTGATACATTATTTTTAGTTGATCATTTTAGGATGTCTTTAAAATCGAGGATACATATTTATATTATGTATGTATGGTTGTGTCGAAACATAATTTCATGTGAGATCAATAGTTATGTTTGTTCATTAGATTTTGGATGTAAGTTTGTTGTGTAATTATTCTTAAGCCAACTCGAAGACAAGCGTTATTATTATTCATGTGGGTTTTAACGTTGTACTAATGTAAATGTAATGTAAAGTTTCCCCTTTCAGACCTTGAGATTTATAGGGCAGGTGATGTTAAGGTCATCTGTTTCTTTAGCCAACGGTTAACGTACAGGGTGTCATGTGGCCAGTACAACGACTGTGCAGAAACAAGTCCTTTTAAGTATGAACTGCCTTCTATTGTGCAGCATTCAAACCTAACATATTGACAAGGCGAACATTATGTACAGATAACCAACTCCACTAGATGACTTCCTTCTGCATATTGTTAACACACTCGTCCCCTAACTCTCCGATACCCAACACTTGACCGTGTGTCACGGTTGACCACACATAGTTACCGTGTCAGCACAACGACCAACCGACTCTACTTTCCCGCAACTAAAGTCAGGTATCCATTAGAGCTGGATGGACTCAGGGGCGCCCTAAAAATCTGCGTAATTCAAAATCACAGTCCTCATCAAGATTCGAACCCAGGTCCCCCGGTTAGAGAACCAAGCGCCTAACTACTCAGCCACCATGTACAAAAACAAAGTACAAAATATCAATCCAATTTTGAGTTTACTAAATATGATGAAATATGAAACCTAAATATGAAAATAAGTCAATACAAAGACTGATGGATGTTTTCCTGTGCGTGTCGCTCGCCTCACTTGCAATGTGGAAGTGGAAAGACTTGGGGACCAATCATAGCGAAGTATGCACAAAATACAATCTGTTTATCAGGATGTGCTAACACTGCTAAGTTAGTCACGAGAGAAACTAATTATTTTGGTGAGAATGATTGATTCCTAAATTTGGCTGCCTAGTCGTGCGGTTTGCGCGCTGGGCTGACGTTCAGATTTATCCATGGTCCCGGTTTCAAACCTTGCCCGCTCCCATTCCCCGTCGTCCTGCGGGAGGTTTGGACTAGGAAGTAAATTATCTTCAACTCTGAAAGAACATCCGAAACATGGAAAATATTTTACAAACATTTATTTCTCTCATACTGCACATATATCATTAAGTGTAAAAGTCAAGGTCAATTATTTTCTAGGATTAATCTTTAAATAAAGTGAGAGGTTGGTTTTTTTTTAATTCTCTCGTAGATCACCAGCAGAGGACCTATATCTATCTATCTATCTATCTATCTATCTATCTATCTATCTATCTATCTATCTATCTATCTATCTATCTATCTATCTATCTATCTATCTATCTATCTATCTATCTTTCTATCTAATCAATCAATTAATCAATCAATTAATCAACCAATCAATTAATCTATCTATTAATCTATCTATCTATCTATCTATCTATCTATCTATCTATCTATCTATCTATCTATCTATCTATCGATCTAATCAATCAATCAATCAATCAATCAATCTATCAATCAATTAATCTATTTATTAATCTATCTATCTATCTATCTATCTATCTATCTATCTATCTATCTATCTATCTATCTATCTATCTAATCAATCAATCAATTAATCAATCAATTAATCAATCAATCAATCAATCAATTAATCTATCTATCTATTAATCTATCTATCTATCTATCTTTCTATCTATCTATCTATCTATCTATCTATCTATCTATCTATCTATCAATCTATCTAATCAATCAATTAATCAATCAATTAATCAATCAATCAATTAATCAATCAATCAATTAATCTATATATCTATCTATCTATCTATCTATCTATTAATCTATCTATCTATAATTCTATCTATCTATCTATCTATCTATCTATCTATCTATCTATCTATCTATCTATCTATCTATCTATCTATCTATCTATCAATCTATCTAATCAATCAATTAATCAATCAATTAATCAATCAATCAATTAATCAATCAATCAATTAATCTATCTATTAATCTATCTATCTATCTATCTATCTTCTAAATACCTACCTTCCTAGCTACATACCTACCTGTTTTTGCTGTCTCCATTTTTTTTTTAAATATAGCAGGCCTAATTATTATAAACACAATTTTTTGTTTCAAAAATAAATAAAAAAATTGAACAATTTGTAAGTGATTTAAAATGAATAAACTTCTTGATACTCTGATAATACTAAACATTAAATACCTCTTTTTTTGTCAGATGTAAAATATATTTTAAGATCCTGGTCTATATTTTAGTGTACCCTCAGACAGTTCTCCAGTAGTTTTTACTCAGGAAACATTTTCGCCAAGTTACAACTCTGAAAGAGAGAGGACCGCCACCTGTTTGGGTACAGCTCAGTAATGGTAGCAATTGAATGTGCTGGTAGCTTGTGTTACTTAAAACTTTGAGAAAGGCTCTACCTTGCATCAGAGGCGTAGCTCAAAATTCTACCCGATAGGTGAATGTTTTTTTTTTGTTGTATTTTTTTACATTGTACTTGGTTAAGAGTGTGTTGCTCTGTTTTATGAATCGTTTTCTTATATGGGTGAAAAACTTCAATATGAATTCTTGATATCAGCACTAAAAATGTATGGCCTACATGCTGTATCTCCCCCACCCTCTTCTTTTCAAACCCGTTCATACACCACTCGTCTACTAAGTACTTTTTTTATTTCTTGCCGCCCCTGGATCAAATATAAAGATGAGCACTGGACCATAACCATGACCTACTAAAAAAAAACCCAAACTTTTCACCTTCAAGTAGCTACCTGGGGGTCTGTCAATGAGTGTCTCGTCCAGCAGACGATTCTCACCTAGCGTCGCTTCCCGCTCAAATACCTAGCAGACGTACGTGTATATACGGCACCTTCGACATAGGAGGTCACGGTATATATGACCTTTTTCTTTTGGACTCTTTTTTTTTGTCTTTGACCAAATATCTGTAGAAAACTTTCGTGTGATTCGAAGCGTAGCCTTGTTTTTGTTTCAAGGCTAGTTGTTGCCCATATTTTGTACTTATTTCACAACTATTTAGAAGGCCTACATTTATCTTATTATTAAATGTATGTTATTTTATACACCAGCTTGTTTATTGGGAGATCGCGGGTGCACGTATAAATACATTTTGTATGTAAAGTATAGCATAAAGATAAGATAAGATAATTTTTATTGATTCAATCAAATGAAAATTCAGTTTGACTACAATTGACAACCTCAGCGTAACTACTGTACAATAACAATAAAGATGCGAATACGAACAACATTCACATACGAAACACATACACACTCACAACCAGCGCTTTATGAATTAGACTTCTATGAGCTTCTCGATGACGTCAGCTGATCTTGTAACACTCTGACCGACAGTGGGATGAAGGAGTTTTTAAAATCTTTCTGTTTTAGTTCTAATGGAAAGGAGACGACCACTTCGTTCAGATCGGATGTAATAAACAAGAAAAAAAATAAAAAAATACTTTAAAAAACCAAGCTTATACGAAGTGTAATTCTATCAATTAGTTTGGATCAGTCAAGTGATTATATTTGTAATAGATCTAGACCAACAACAATAATTAATATTTGTATCAATTGTTTTTTGTTTAGCACTATTCCATGCTTTTAGCTTCCTCACTACTCTATGCTCCTATCACTTGTCTGGACCAGGTGGTAAGACGGGTGGATGGGGAATGAAAGAGATCTGAGTGGATTTCATAGAAGTGGATTTTAAAAGTATTTACAATAAATAAATACATAAATAAATAATAATAAAATAAAGAGCAACGAACTGAATTATCCTCCTTGGGCCGACGTGCTAACCACTCTGCTAGTGAGGTGCCTATCACTAGAGAAAATTGTATATTGTAAATTAAATCTTGTTTGTTTCAATTTAGAGCGGCGTCCTATAAAGTGAACTAATTTACCTGATACCACCACTTCAGTCAAGTACGATTTCTTTCTTTTGTTTGAGATACCAAACAAAATAATTAATTACACATAGTTTATTTTAAAATTGGTTAATATAATAGATACTTGTGTTATCAGGTAATACTAGGGGATGTCAACTAAAATATCTATTGTGATTGATTTGTAGTTATAATAATAACAATAAGGCTTGTCTTCGAGTCTGAAGATCCGTGACGAATGCAGTATTTCCCGTGGCTGCGCAGTCCCAGCTATGATCTACATATTTTGCCACATCCAGGGCAAGCATAACCATTGTCCGCAGGTGGTCGATTAAGATTTTCTTTTCGCCGTCTGCGTTTGTCCTAGTAAAGATACCAATTAGAATAATGAAATTATTTAACATTATTAACACCTTTTCGCGAGATGAACAGGTGAAGAAGAAATAATGAAAATATCCTCCTTCCAGAATGCTCGATTACTTCGTTGTAACACGGTTTAGTTGACCTTTTTATGTATCTTCAGAACACACTACTAACATGACGTCCTGACGAGTTACGGTCGATTTGCGTACACATTAGAAGCTAATCCAGTAATTTCTTGTATAGCTCAACTAACACATTACCTGTTAAGGGATTATGTCACTGAAATATTTTTTTGTCTGATTCATTTATTTGTAGTAGAATGATTCAATGAATGTTAATAATAGGCCAACATGACATATAATTGTATTATAAAACAGATAGACTTTAAAATGATTACATTTAAAAAAATGTAACCTGATTTAAAATTTGTAAAAATTAAAAATAAGATAGATTATGTTTTTTAATTTTGTAAACCACAACAGAGTTTATTGTTTATTAAAATGAAAATTTAAACATTATGCGACAGTGTCGTGCCGTTGACTACGAATGTAAAACTTTAACAATTCAGTAATGTATCAATAATCTAAGACTGTATATTCATACATCATACATTATAACTTTTTTTTCTATTTTATGAGGAAATCCCCTCTTTCAGTACTTTTACTAATTGACTACAAAGGTTATTGACGGGAAAGTACTGCTTAATTATTAAAATATCATAACCATTGAAAAGTTATCTCCCCTTAAATTCAAATTTTCCATCACTCAAGTCTTCTAGTTGACACCTAGAGCACAAACTTATTCAAGGGAAACTACTGCTTAATTATTGTATTCGAAGATAGCAATGAAAGGTTATTTCTCCTAAGGGAAATAATACCTTTTTTGTTTGTCTTCACAAACTGTCTAACAGAGATTAACAGTACCAACATTTTCATTAGAATTTTTCATTTCAAAACCAAATCGTTTTTTTCTAGTAGAGACCATGTAATTAGGCCAACATGTTTAATACACTCCAAAATTACACACATTACTAGAGTCTAGATTGATACTTCTCTTTTCCCACTAGACCATGACATTTTTATCACAAAAAAAATTCTTTTGTAATATATTTGCCAAAATTTTCATTAGAATTTTACATCTCAAAACCAAATCGTTTATTTCTAGTAGAGACCATGTAATTAGGCCAACATGTTTAATACACTCCAAAATTACACACATTACTAGAGTCTAGATTGATACTTCTCTATTCCCACTAGACCATGACATTTTCATCACAAAAAAAATTCTTTTGTAATATATTTGCCAAAATTTTCATTAGAATTTTACATTTCAAAACCAAATCGTTTATTTCTAGTAGAGACCATGTAGGTAGGCCAACATGTTTAATACACTCCAAAATTACACACATTACTAGAGTCTAGATTGATACTTCTCTTTTCCCACTAGACCATGACATTTTCATCACAAAAAAATTCTTTGGTAATAAATTTTGTGATGAGAAGCGAAGAATAATTTAGAAATGATCCGCATTGAGTTCATTAGATCAAGTAGGTGAGGGTCACTCTATGTCCGTCAGGAGTTAAACACATAGAAATTAACTTGATATTCTGATAATGATCCATTTCCTGCACACTGTAGCGTTTAGGGAACATTAATAATGGTAACAATCTTCATTAAAAAAAATTACAATGTAATATAACCTCAGACAAACCATCTAGACCATTAGAATAATTATAATCTAGAAGAACACCATAATCATCTATAACAACAGTATAATCATCTAAAACAACAGTATAATCATCTAAAACAACAGTATAATCATCTAGAACAAAAGTATAATCATCCATCAACAGCATAAAGATATTAAACAAAAGCATTATCTAGAGCAGTGATACCCAAAGTCGTCTATATAGACCCCCAGGGGTCGACGAAGACCTCTAAGGGGTCTACGAAAAGAAAAAAATAAATTGGGGGGTCTATGAGATATCCATGGGGGTCTACGATAATATATTTCATTTAAGCAGGTCGTGACTTTAATTTTGATATCCCATTAATGTATTCATTTAATAAACTAATATATGATTTGTGCGTTAACTATAAATATTTATCCTGCTATTCCAACGAAAAATTATTGTATTTAATTTCAATACTTATTAATAAGCTTCATTTTGTCTACATGTAACTAATGTTTAACAAAAAGAAATGTAGATTGTACAGCGTTGATTATCTTAAGTTGGGCTTCATTTCTTCCTTGTCGAACGAGCTCTTGTTTAAGAGCCTAGTTTATGACAATATGAAACCAATGACGCTGGAGGATGATTTGAGACAATGCCACCCTGATAAAAAGATAAGGTTTGAAAAACTTTTGATCTCTTAAAAATAAAGTTTAGAATAGACCCACAAAATCTGTCTGTCTTCCACATCATATAGAGGTCTTCAACATCATATAGAGGTCTTCAACATCATATAGAGAAGATGGTGGCTTATTATCGTCTTACAAGATCTCTTATGTTTGAAGGACTACTTCATGTAACAACACATTTCTATATGATACACAGTATCCGTAGCAACGGATGAACAAAAAAATGTCCAGTGTGTTTGGTGATTCCAGTTATACATTATCTCTTTTCTTTTCCCTTATTCGTATCACCTAAAATATAGAATATTCTTTTCAAGCTATGATCTATACATTTTATGGCGTCAACAGAGTGTGTCCCATTGAAATAGTCTGCTACTGTTGCGATATTATTACATCGCCAGGGTGTAAGAATTGTGAGATGATTGATTAATGGAGTCGCTACTGCGTTCATAGCATTGATATTTTCATCGCACATGTACATAACAACTGAGTGAAGTGAATCAGTGTAGTCGTTCACCAAAGCAAATGTACGCGAGCTTACGTACAGACGATTAGCATCACTTTATTGTATTATTCAAAGGCAAAAAATATTTTTTCTTATGCCAAATAAATGCAATTTTAATTTGTGACAGAGTCTCATAATATTATTCTTTTTGCTCTTAAAAATAAATTCGGCTCATTATTTTGTATTCATTAAGAAGAAAATATTTCAATGTTTTTGAGAAAACTATCTCCCTTGAATTAGTTTCTAAATAAAGGGTTATGGAACGTAGTTAATGTGATGGTTTTTATGATGGTTTTCTCGAACTATTTTACTGTCTCTGATTTTCCATATCACAGCCCCTACCACCAGCAGCGAAGCTCCTAGAATCACGCCAGCGATGATCAAGCCCACCGCCCAGTCGGAGATTCCGTTTCCGCCTCGATAAGGGTCCACCTCTCTGTAGCCTTCCTCTTCGCAGAGGACCATACAGTCCTCCACCACTAGATGCATGTCCACGGTGCTGACGGTGACGTCCACGTAGTGCATGGTCCTCAAGTTGTGTGGCGAGCAGGAGGACTTGATCTCCGCAATGCAGTCGTTGTTCAGTTGGCAGAAGTGGGGCGTGTCCGAGCAGGTCACGTGACTGTCCATCTCTTCGAACATGCAAGAGGTGACACGTAGGGTCTCGTTGTCAAGCCCTTGGCTCTCATCCATAACGTCGGCGGTTCCATCCACGGGGTTGAAGCGCACTACAGCCTTATTGCCTGGGGCCCTGCACAGCGACCGGGAGAGCCTGAAATATGTTAATCAAACGTCAATCAACAATTATCATCATCACAATCATCATTGTTATCATCATCATCAACATCTTCATCAATTATTATCATCTTCAATAATCAATAATTTTGATCATCATCATAATCATTATTATCATCTTCATCAATTATCATTATCATCATCAGTAAGCAATAATAATCATTATTTACACTGTCATCATCATCATTATCCTCCTCCTCATCATAAACATGAATAACAAGTGTACAAAATACGAGAGCATTGATAAGCAAATATATTAATAAACCTTATAATGTTTTCACTTTTGAACACTGTAGAACGAAATATCTGAGCTCTTTAGCATACAATGAAAATAGTTTCTCATTCTTTAGTTGGCAACTGTGTTCTTTCAATATGGCGTCTTTGATATTAGTTACGTTGTCTATTTATTTTCAAATCCCTGCTGATATTTCTCTTTTAATTCTCTAAGGATTTTCATAAGGCTCAAACAGTTCAATTATATAGACAACATTATGTCTTAAAATGGTTTCTCTTACAGAATTAGATTGCTTAACACAGAGCCTCCAATTATCTAAAGCAGGACCTGCAAGACTGTAAACCCGCTCTAAAAAAATCTAAACAAGGAGTAGTCTACTGTGATCAATTTTCAGTGTCAATTTTCAGTGTGATGGTAACATAGTGAATGTTTACGGTAAATGTTACACCTAATAACATTGCAAGGCCTCGTATATGAGATTCAGATGTTTACAAAATATTAAAAAAATGCTTCAGTGGCGTAGCTAGGCATTTTGACATTCGACATAATGACATGAGATAATGTACTTTATAAATATATAAGTGTAATGTGTCTGTGGCATTTTACGTCTCGAGAGACGATCTTTTCCCTTTGCAACTTTTTGTGTGACTAAAGAGGCCAATCCTTGATACACAGCTGTTATCGCAGATTGGACATATGTAATCACCAGGCGCCGTTGCATTATCACCCTTTTTTCTGCTACGGTAGTGTATGGCGTCTGCAATCCGTGACCCTTCCTTTATGCTCTCTCTCCATGTGGATCTATCCAGTGCCGCCTCTTCCTAGCTGCTAGTGTCGATTTTAAAGAGCTTCATGTCGCGTTTGCATACATTTGTATAACGTAAAAGCGGGCGACAAGCGGCTCTCCTGCCTTCTACTAGATCGTCATACAGAATGTCCAGTGGAAGTCGACCTACTGGCATTCTATGAACGTGGCCAAGCCAGCCAAGGCGTCTGATGCTGATAACAGAGCGGATGTCCTGGCACTCTGCTCTTCGTAGCACTTCCTCATTGGTTATCTTATCTTGCCACCTTATTTTAAGATAAGATAAGAGTCTAATGTGTGGAGTACACGCAACAGGGTCACTAATATATATAACAACGTATAATACAAGGTAACATGGCAGTGGCGTAATATTTAATGTAAAAAAAAATTTGACACTCATTTAGACGTTCCATTGAGGAAGGGACCCGGAGGAACTATCAAATTTGGACCCCTTCCCTCTCCCCTAGCTACGCCATTAAAATCATAAACAAATAAATGTGAATGGGCATTCCTTTAAGAGCAGGAATTAAAAAAAAAAAAAAAAAAAATCTTATCTAAGGGAAGGAACCGATAAGTACTGTAATTTATCTGAGAATTGGGGTTTAATCTCCCTTTCTGATATATAAAACTAAATTTATTAATTAGCACTAAATATTGAAATAATTTGTTAATTTTCGGATGAATTCGTGTATTGTTATCGACTATAAATAATTCGGCCTATGAAAAGCTTCAACTTGATCCGAGAATTGGAAGTGGGAGAAAAAAAACGTTTCAAAATGTAATAAGGGGACTAAATATATAATAAATATATATATATACATCTCTCATTAAGTAACATTTATTGTCCTTATTTCGAAAGTAAACATAATAATCAATCACCAACAATTAATTAACTAATATTTTAATTTTTTAATTGCTTCATGTCTTGTCAGATTTAACGAATGGTGCAAAGTTTTAACTTGACCCGACAATGGGAAATGGGAGAAAAAACATGCCTAAACTTTTTACGAGATGGACAGACGGACAGACAGACAGACAGAGTGAGTTTGTTGATAAAAAATTTGTAACAAGTACCTACATGTTGGCATAAACAGATGACAAAGTCGTGTCCAGTTTCTCCTTATTAACTGTGCTTAAGATGCGAATAGTAAGTCCAGAATTCGTCTGTCCACATGCTATTGCTATTAGTGCTGATAAGATCAGAGTCAGTAGTGCTTCCATTTCTGATCTATATGGTCTAAATAAAGTTCAAATAAACAGTTATCAATTATTAGTATAGAAAAACAAACAATAAATAATATAATAAAAAAAGGTTATAAAGGTTCAGTAGTTGAGCGATCATTGGTCTTGAGTTTGGATCCTATCGAATTTAGAGATTTTGAAGTTTCAACTTAAGGGCATGCATAAGTCCCACAAGCTTAAAAGAGTAACTGAAATTAGAAAGTAAGGGCGGATACGCGCTGCCGCATACCGATGTACACACACACATACAACACCACCATAGCAATGAGCCTTATGCTATCTATCCCAAAGATCCCTTAGTCCAGCGGTTCTCAACCTTTTAAGCTCGGCGACCCCTTCTTACAATCCAACCACTCTGCCGCGACCCCCCACCACACATACAGAAATAGAAGAGTAGACAATAATAATCCATATTTTCGATGGTCTTAGGCGACCCCTGGCAAATCGTCAATCGACCCCCAAGGGGGTCGCGACCCACAGGTTGAGAACCCCTGCTCTAGTCTTTAAAGAAGAATTTATATTTTATAATGGAAGCCTATTACACTTCCTCTCTAGCTCCTTATAGGTTCAATAAAAACAGAATGCATGGAAACTGAAACCTGGACAATGGGTTCTCTCTCTCTTCCCACCGTCACCATAGGCATTCACTTTCTTTCATTTTGTACACATATTTCTAATCTCTCAGGTTTATTATTGGTAGTTTAGAGCTGTTCCTACAAATTTAAAACTCATGACTAATCCAAACTAATTAATACAAGTACACTCAACATAAGCTTCTTTTTTTCTTTAAAGTATTTTTACAAAGCTTATATTAACCCACTCTTGTCTGTTAGTCTGTGTGATAAAAAGTTTGAACATTTTATTTCTCCCAAACCCAATCTTGGATCAAGTTGAAATTGTGCACAATTATTTCTTTTACCTGACAAAAATCAATAACAAAACAAAACAAACAATAGTTAATTAACTATTGGTAATTAATTATTTTGTTTTGTATCTCGAACAAGGGAAAGAAATTGAATTTGACTGATGCGGTGGTATAAGTTAAGTTAGCCCTCTTTATATCGTCGCTATAAAGTTTGAAGCTACCAAAGGATAACTTCAGGATAACTATATAACCTTTTATTTTCAGAAGCGATTCGCTGGCAGAGTTGTTAGTGTATTGGCTTGAAGAGTCCTTAACCCCCTGAGTTCGAATTCAGATCGTTCACCTTTTTCAAAATTACACATGCATTTGAAAACCCTACTCAGATGCCCCCTCCTTTTACCCTCCCTACCTCCCATTTCCTCAACTGGTCCATGCAAGCGATAGGGCCATAGCATATTGAGAAAGCTAAAATATAAAATAGAGCTAAATAAATACGAGGAGTTGTTGTAATTCTAATCTCTCAGATCTGTAACAAATTTAAGCTCCTTTTTTTTAAAAAAGTATTTTTACAAAGCTTTTATCAAACTATTCTGTCTGTCTGTTTTATTTTATATTTTGTTTTTATTTCTCTACCTAAAATGTTTTAACACTTTTATGTGTGCGCGCGTAGGTGTGTGCGTGTTTATGTACTTTTCTTGACAGCGTTGAGTTGTGTCATAAATTTAACTACAAACAGAATCTTTTCTCAAGGTCAGCATAAATGGAATTCTCTGTCGCCTGTAAACTCCGCTGCATAATTTATTGTTTAATAACTCCTTATCTTAGCTGAGTAGTTTATTTGTTTTCCAGCTTTCAAAATCAGTTGGCCGTGGTTCATAGTTTCATAGCGTCATTTATTTTTAGATAGGAATAGTTTCTTTTGTTTAACCTTATTTCTACACCCCTTCCGCAATCCCTTAGAAAAAATGTAGACCTACTACAAAGAGGTTGTGTGTTATTCGGTTAGTCAAAGATGTCACCCCACCACTTCAAGAAATAACATTTTCTTATTCAAACTTTCTTGGTGGTTGAACATTTAGTGTTATTGTCCTTCCTAGTGACGATCCTGACTTTGACTTGTTCATTTCAGACGTGACATTAAAAACGTCCTATTCTTAAGTACGGCATTCGAGGGAGGCGGGTAGGGATCGAACCCGGGACTATTGTGTTGTCACATACCTTACAACCAGGAGACCTTCAGGGTTGAAGATAATCTAATTTCTAGTCTAAACCCGAAGGCGCTGTGGCTGAGCAGTGAAGCGCTTGGATTCAGAACCGTGGTCCGGGGTTCGAATCCTGGTGAAGATTTTTAATTTCGAGATCTTGAGGTCGCCTCTGAGTCCACCCAGCTCTAATGGGTACCTGACATAAGCTGGGGAAAAGCAAGCAAAGGCGGTTGGTCGTTGTGTCGGCCACATGACACCCTCGTTAAAAGTAGGCTATAGAAACAGATGAGCTTTACACCATGTGTCCTAAATACCGCAAGGTCTGAAAGAGGAAATTTACTTCATTTTACTAGTCTAAACATCTCTGCAGGGTTTGAACCCGGGTCCATCGAGAAGTGCGAACGACAGTCTAGCGTGTAACCGGGCAGCCACCCTGAAGACAAGCGGACAACGAAAGGGAATTAATTGCTAAAATGATTAAAATAGTTAAAAATGCGAAATTTATCCTATCAAAAAATATCGTACCTTTATGTCAAATTATTTCCAATATTAAGAAAGCACAAAACCTGATAATTGCCCAATTATAATTGGATTTTGAACAGGGCACTTCAAGCTGTCAAGTGTTAGGATGTGACGCCACAGAGCCGGACGTGTTAATTTGAATAGCACAGCTAAGAAATTAAATATTTCTTTGATAGAAATAGATTAGAGTCTATAGTAAACCTCCGTATTTTTTAATAATTTTTTTTTACATAGAAAAACAAATCTTTACAATGAATGAAAACCTCCCCACAATTCAATGAAAACAGAAAGTGATTTCAAAAGTTGGGTAACAACGTTATATCAACAAAATGCTGGCAGGAAAACAAACAACGTGGAAATAGCGCTCGCAATGTTAGTCCAATTTGCAATGAAGAAACAATCCCAATGTACACTTGAACTAGTATGTCTAGTCTCTACGAGAGTAACTGTTCCTTGCAAATGTCTGATTGTATTTAAAAGTTTAGGGAGATTTTTTTTCCTTTAGAGAGTTATTGCTTTCCCCTCCACCTCTCATCTTTCTCCCTCTCTCTTTCTCTCTTTGACCCCCCCCCCTTATTACTTCGGTCAGTCTCTCTCTCCCTTTCTTCTCTTACTCTCTCTTGTTGTAATGTTATCAAAGTAGGTCACCGAAAGTTTGTTGACTGCGATTGGAACTATATTTCTTGGCGTAGTGACATAAAAAAAAAACAAGATTACAAAGAGAGTTTGTGTTGCCACACAAAATCAGAGGCGGCCCCCGTGGGAGACGGATCACTGTCGGATCCGCTTATTCGCTGGTCGACTGAGGATGACATCGAGCAGGGTATGAAACCGAGACCGTAGAGATAATCAGTTCCGCACGACCAGGCATTGCTCTTAATCTAATGACAAAATGGTTACAAACTAAAAGCCTACTATTGATAATATTCCTACACATTACGGAATGACAACTACCGGATATGTACAATATGTCAGAAAAGCGTTTTTAGATAATCTTTTGGTATTGAGCATTTTCATTTATTCCTAAATTAAACTAGAATGAGGATGTAGATCTACCTAAATTAAACTAGTAATTGAGCACTCTCAATATCCATATCTACTAGATCTAGATCTAAAATATACATTGGGGATAATGTAGATGTAATTTAGATAAGATTTATATAAAAAAACACTAGATAATCAATTAATAGACTAATTGCAAAATCTAATTATTAAAATAGTAGATTAGTTTTAGTATTTTATAACATTGCAATATTGACATATTGACAATCTAGACTTTAGAAAAAAAATTTACACTTTAAGCCTAGAAATTAAAATTATAGATCTTGATCTAGTCTAAATCATGGCTGTCTGGTAGTGCGGTTTGCGCACTGGACTGTCGTTTGGATTCATCGATGGTCCCACCCAGGTTCAAACCCTGCCCGCTCCCATCCCCCGTCGTCCTACGGAGGTTTGGACTTCAACTCTGAAGGAACATCCGAAACATGTAAAACAACAAACATTCTAAACTAGACCAAGATTCTATAATGATTTTAATTAGAACTTAAATCTAAATCTAGTTTTAAAAATCTAGCTCTAGTGTAAGAAAAAAAATCTAGATCTAGTGTAAAAAATTTAGCTCTAGTGTTAAAAAAAATCTAGATCTAGTGTAAAAAATCTAGATTGGATCTAAATCTATTTTGTCTTTTTAAAATGCGAGTCACATTACGAGGTTTAATAAACATTACTATACCGAGTTGTTTTAGCATTTAAAGAATTTATTCCATATGACGTCAAAGGAAAAAAATCCACTACGTCACAAGGCCTAGTTAGACTAAAACATATCATCTATACGAGCAGCTGTTGAGTGTTCATAGACAATGGTGCAACGAGTGATTTCTTTTAGCATTTCATTTAAAGAATTAACTCCATATGACGTCAAAGATTCCATTACGTCACACGTCCTAGTTAGACTAAAAAATGTCATCTATACGAGCAGCTTCTCGAGGGATAATAGACATTGGTGCACCAAGTTTGTTCTTTTAGCATTTCATTTGATGGGCTAGTTAGACTTAATATATATATTAATATATATATAAAAGGATTAAAGACGCTTTTTTTTTGTTTTGTCTGTCAGTCCGTTATGTTAATAGCCAGAAAAAAAAAAGACTAAAAGCTATTGAAAATCTGATTAAAATTAATTTCCCTTCCGAAACATCGCATTAGTTTTAAGTTTCTAGTATAGATTGTTCCGGATGTTTATATATTTATAGTGAGAAAAAAATAAGAATTCCAGATTAATCAGATGCCGTTAATTAAATTCCTGGTATGGTCTGTTATGAAAATTAGATGTACAATACCCTTATGGAGATTTTATCAAACTATACTTAGGTGTTAGGAAGTTGTTTTCCTTAAAAATCAGAGCATAATATTAACGATAATTAGATTTTTTAACGTTTTAGATAGAAAGTTAAATGTAGTGTAAGAGAGAAGTGCGATTTTACATAAATAGAGTTAAACTATTTTTCATACAAAATCCGGAACAACCAATTTTCATAAATGAGAAAATTATTTATTTTATTTATTAGAAGAGGGATTTCCAACATTAATTAGCGTTATTAGATTTTTCATATAAAATTCGGATCATTTTTGGCGACGATTTGTAAGAAAATTAAGGTAATGTAGGTCGATTTCTTTTTCGAAACACAATCCGGAACATTCTTTACCGATTAAACAACTTTTATTATGTTTCGGCAAGAAAATGAACTGTAAAATAAGTCTAAAAATTATTTTCAATAATCGTTTCTAGTAAATTACTTTCTTATTTTAAAATCCTGAACAACCTATTGTCGATATTTTTGAAAAAAATATAATTATTTGACATAAATTTGTTTTTTTAAACAATATCCGGAACAACTTTATAGTTAATGAAATATAAATCAGTATAGATATTTTTATTTAGCATTTATATGCTATTTACTTTAAAAATCGGAACAATATATTAAAGATCATGTGTTTCTTGAAACGTTTAAGCATGGAAATAAAATCTACTATAACTTAGAAGAGCAAACAAATATTCATTGGCATTGATTTGGTTTTCACAAAACATCCGGAACAATCTATAATAGATACTTTAAACTACTGCAATATTTCGCATTAGTTTTAAGTTTCTACAATAGATTGTTACGGATGTTTATAGATTTATAGTGAAAGAAAATAAGAATTCCAGATTAATCAAATGCCGTTTATTTACATTTGCTATTTATATTTAAAAAACCGGAACAATGTATTAAAGATCATGTGTTTATTGAAACGTTTAAGCATGGAAATAAAATCTAATATAAGTTAGAAGAGCAAACAAATATTCGTTGGCATTGATTTGTTTTTTTACAAAACATCCGGAACAATCTATTATAGATACTTAAAAACTATTGCAATATTCCTGAATGAAAAATTAAAGGTTAAATCAGATTTACAATAGCCTCTAGTGTTATTTGTTAATCTAATCGTGACGGACAGACCGACCAACAGACAAAACGCACAAAAATAAGCTTCTTTTATTCGGATGGGGGCACTAAACAAAAAAATAAATAAAATCTGATTTTTTAAAAAAGTTTAAGGAATTGGTCTATCAGTTGTTCATGTTGCGACGTTACGCTACTGCACGAAAGTCGCTGCTTAAAAAGTCCATTTAAAAAAATGTGCATGATATTTACATACAAAGTGCATTATTAGCCTTTATAAACAAACAGAAATGTTTTCTTTTAATTTTAGCAGCTAGTTAACCAGAAAAAACATCTTTAAGTATTATTTATATTTGTTGTAAACATTTCCTGTACATTTTATAAATATATTTGACTTAGTGATACTGAAAATACACAGAAACTGTTCATTGTTGTTAGCATATTGTAACATTGCCTCCCTTACATTTACGTAATTGTTTTAGAATTGGTGTATTTTTATGAAAAAATCGCTTGCATAATTAATTTTATAAATTAAACGGTTTGCTTTTAGAAAACCAAAAGTAGCCGTTGCACCTAAACTTTTCAAGCCGGATTTAATGATGAAATAATATTTTTCATATCTTTTCTAGTTTTCGAGATCTGAGTGTGACAGACGGACAGACGGACAGACGGACATTTTGCACCAACCTAATAGCGCCTTTTTCCCTTTACGGGGGCCGCTAAAAAAGAACAATGTTTCCTGTAGACTTCCTAACGCCTAATACAATTTAGAAACAATAAATCATAGCCATGATTTATAAACAAACTAGTCCTATAGTATGCATTCCACAGCGATCTTAAAGCCGTCATATCTCTTATAGGCAGTTTCTATTGTAAATAATCTTCATAATAAACATTTCGTGATAAATATCCTCGCCTAGAGACACTCGAACATTTCAACTTTATGGTGTGTTATTTCAAATTTCTTGATGGCAGATATACATTTTAGCCCATTGACAAGGGCTTGTCTTAAAAAGTTCGAGAGATAAGCTTGTGAGGCTTGAGACTAAGCAGATTTGACACTTTGATCCCTGAAAGGGACTATCAACATTTAATTCTCAAGCTTTCACTTAAATAGATAATGATGATGATGATGATAAAATGTTATTAACCTTAATGTGTATACAATAGTTAATTTCATTACACACTTGTAATATTGTACACACATCTTTAGAATTTTTAAAAGATGTGATTTTAAATTTGAAAGCAGGAAAAAAAGGGGGTGTTACTATGGTGATGGTGAGTAGAAGTTAGCAATTGGTTGGTGGTTTTACAGTGTGAATGATGCAAGATAAGCGGCACTGTCGTAAGCTGTCTTCTGTAGACCAGACGAGTCCAGAACGTTAGAGTGCAAGGACGTGTTTTTTGTAGTGATATAGATTTTATTTAAAATACCATTTTACAGTATTATTAAAGCTCACTACATTGGTTTCATTATACCTCAAGTTGAATTGTTTATATTGTCATCACTGTTCTTACATTCAAGGCTGTTCGTACATTCATAGCTGTTCTTACATTCAAGGCTGTTCTACATTCATGGCTGTTCGTATTCGTGTTAGCTGTCTAGCTTCAATTAGTAATCTGTTAGCGTGCGGCGAATAGGCCTCAGCTAACAAGAAGTTTACACAGTAGCTAGATGGTAACGCTACTGGGTGGGTCGTATCTGTGAATCAAGGGTCTGGAGTTGCCTAAGCAACAAGACATCACATCTAAGTTAAACTAACTAACCGAGTTTAAAAAAAAACAACAAGAAACTAACTTTCATTGAAAATAAATACAACAAAACGAAACTTTAATTACAAGTAAAACAAGATTACAAAGACAGTTTGTGTGGAAACACAAACTCAAAATCGGCCCCCAAAGTGGTCCACTCAGACTTTAAACGAGGGTGTCATGTAGCCAGCACAACGACCAACCGCCTTTACTTTTCCCCAACTAATATCAAGTACCCATTGGAGCTGGGTGGACTCAGAGGCGCCTAAGGATTCCGAAGTTGAAAATCCCAATCCCAAGCGCTCTACCGCCCAGCTACAGCGCCTCTCATGGCCTTACTGAAGTCTTCTAATTGATGTAATTGTTTTGAAAAGGCTCAATCTCGCATTCGAATACTCGAAAAAAATAAATAAAAAATGACGGGTATTGTGGTGTAGTTTAAATTTACGAAAATGAAGTTTACAATATTATTTTCGTTTTAATTTAGGTCTAGTTTATAATGCATACTAATTAGCTTTTTCTCTTTAAAAAACTGCTTGCATAACTGATTTTAAAAATGAGATTTTTCGCCTTCAGAAAAAAAAAAAGTAGCCGTTGCATCAGAACTTTGAATGGTCTAAAATATTGTGATGTCGGATTTTCAATATCTTTTGTAGTTTACGAGATCTAAACGGGACGGACGGACAGACGGACAGACATTGCGCACAAAACTAATAGCGTCTTTTCCCCTTTCGGGGGCCGCTAAAAAACATGAATTAATAATAAAATATATGTACACTAAACCCAAACAACTAATCAACCATACTATATCTATACTACTACCATCACTTCCAAACCAACTATCTAACTAAATTACACTAGTCTAAACCTACACTAGCATCCCAACAATATAAACTAATAAACTAGTATAGATGTACAACTACAATGAATTTGAAACCGTAACACTAAACCACGCTATACTACACACTTATGAATCACAACTTAACATGTATCTATGTTATTGCTTCCCTTTCAGACCTATATGGTCAATAGGGCAGATGATGTAAACTTTATCTGTTTCTGTGGCCTACTGTTAACGAGGGTGTTATTTGGCCATCATAACGACCAACCGCCCTTACTTTTCCCAACTAATGTCAGGTACCCATTGGAGCTGGGTGGACTCAGATTCGCCCTAAAGATTCTGAAATTACCAATCCCAGTCTTCACCAGGATTCGAATACAAATATTGTATTGATTCGAAAAAAAAGTAACATACAAACTTAAATACATACTGAAATACATCAATTTTAAAAGAACTCGTATTATATGTGACTAATCATAGCTTTTTAAAAAGTAGTATTAATAAATAATAAATAAACATATCAAAAACTATAATAATAATAATAATAATAATAATAATAATAATAATCTTTATTGTCCGTACGGAAATTTGTCTTACAATTTCTGCACCCTCAAGGCCTAAATAGTTCTTTCACGAACTACCGGAAAAAGTAACACGCAGACCAGCATTTGAATTATTCTCTCTAAAAAATACGCAAAGCGTTTTGCTCAATTCTCTAAATGTGCTTAGTGTTCCGTTAAGGAAAAACTTTTTGGAAACACTGATATGCAGTATACACAGTGAAGGCGTTCGACGTTTATTTCTAGTTTCAATGTATGTACTTGTTGAAATCTAGAATAGTTTTAAATTATTTCAATCGAACTACATGAAGTTGAATGTGTGAAATGATTGTCATTGTATTCTTCTCTCACTGATTTACTGTCCTTAATCTTGCAGATCACTGCCCCAGCCACAAGCAGAGACGCCAAGACGATGACTCCTGCGACGAGGCCCACCGCTAAGTCGGATATGCTGCTGGACGCGGAGACAATAGGCTCGTCTCCTCGGAACCACTTTTGTTGGCAGAGGACTTCACAGTTGTCGACGACCAACTCCCCGTAGCTCGAACTGAGTGTCACGTCGACATACTGAATTGACCCCATGTCGCTGGGGGAGCAGGATGACCTGATCTCAGCCACGCACGCCCTGCTCGCCTCGCAGAAGCTGCACGTTTTGTTGGGTGGGGAGTCTTCGAACATGCAGGATGTGACGAACCTGGAGTTTGTGTTTAACCTTTGACCTTCCTCTATGATCCCTGATCTTCCATCCTCTGGTTTGATGCGTACAATGTTATGAGAACCTCCAGATTCACACATAGTTGTGTAGAGTCTGAAATGTATGTAAAGACAAGAAAATAATATTATGTTCAGCCCTACAATGTTTAACAAGCTTTATTTCTTAAATAGTTTTATCAACATAAAGTTCAGTTTGATATGAGAACTTTCCATGTTGCGTGTATACTTACATTGGAGATTAAAGTTGTGTACATTTCAAGTTAAGTCTATTCATGTAATAAAAGTGTATATTCTATCAAAGCTTTTGATTTTTGTCCCTTTTATTAGGCAACTTATCAATGTTCTAATAGCCATTGGAAAAATACTTCTAATATAATTTGCCCAGAGGTGGGCTTAGCAGTGCACAGGTCTCTGGGCGAATGGTCTTGCCCTGGGCGAGTGTCATATCAGAGCCGTGAAAGTGTGTACGATGAGCTGATGGAGACAAAATATTCTCTTTATCGAGGGGCCTTTCTTAGGTGCGGGGCCTGGGGCAGTTGCCCCTATAGCCACCCCCCTAAGGCTGCCTCTTAAAGCATGTGTTATGAAATAGATCTGATATTGCGTTTAGCCATGTATTCGTCTGTATCTTAGTCGTTCCTAGTACTCTAATCACGCATTTCTAGTAGCCCAATAGTGAGAGACAACGGAATCTTATAAATATTCTCTCATACAATACTCATGAAGTGCTTAATAATAATAATAATAATAATAATAAGGGGAGACTACAATGAATTTCGTTTAACTTTAAAGAGGCTCGACCCTGCCAGTGCAAGACAACACCTGTTTACTAAAAATACTCGCCGAAGGAGGTTCCAGAGTTAGCAAATTACCCACTACAATGGAATAGACCTATTTTGACTGACACCTTCGAGGCTCTAAACGTCTCAAAAAGATTCTCTAAAAAGATTCCCATTGCCTGCCAGATGGCAGTATTGCCGCAGAAAGGTTCTAAGGATTAAAGGGAGTATACTTAATATAATATAATGTGCAGAAAAAAATGAATAGTTTGGAAAATATCTAAATAAATTCATAAAAAAAATATAGATAAATTTATAAAAAAATATAAATAAATTTATTTAAAACAAATAGCGTTATAAATAGATCCAGTCGTGTGGGTGGATACCTAGAATTGAGGTAATTGAGATGTAAATGTTAAAATGCAAAACCTCATTTTCGTCATTCGGTGTCCTAGGGTAACGGACAAGATGTCCAGTGCTGGATTCAGTCATAGTCAACATAAGCTATAGCTTAGAGCATTCACTTGCTTGAGGACTCTCCTAAATGCTTCCAGGTATATTTTCAATCATTTTAAACAAAGATGAAATGAAAAATGGATTTATATTGATTGAAATGGGCCACATATCTCAAACACCTTAGGGACTTACCAAGTCTGAATCAGGCCCTGGCAATGTTGTGTTTTAGTGTGAAATGTAATAAAGTAAATCCAAATATTGTGTAAAGAAGACTAACAAATTGGATACCTTCACCAAGTACTTTAAACCACATAAAGCATCTTACTTGCTGATTAACTCCGCTGGTAGCTTAGTGTCTAACGTTGCGCCTACTTCCGGGTTCACAATACTAATAGTGAGCTCTGGGATGCAGTGACACACCGAGACTAGCGCAAGGATCTTTAGCAGACTCAGAGAAGATCTCATGTTCATTTATAGGATATGCTGGGGGGACTGGAATAGAGATATAAATACAAAATAACTAAGCATTTGAGCAAATATGTAAATTGTAAACAGTATTTGAAAATAGGTCTACACCTAATTGAAAGAAGATAATAAGTCTACATCCTATGCCAATCTACAAGACAGCCAGATAACATGCTTTAGGAAGACCAAAATAACTATAGCACTTAATTCGATCAGGCTAAAAACGAGAGTTTTGGGCTATTTTGAAGTCTGAAACCGATTGACAAACAGGCAGCGAGACAACAGAACTACAATAGAGTCTTTTCTCCATAAGAATTATATATAGAACAAAGATGTCTAATTTGATTACATTTTCAGAACAAATATTAAAAAAAACGATGCATTGACAGAATAACAAGAAAAATATAAAACTACTATTACTACTACTATAAAACTACTACTACTACTAAAAAACAACAACAAAGCTTTTAAGAAGTGATATTGTATCAATTAGTTTGGATCAGTCATGTAATTAAATTTGTAATAGATCTAGACTACCACAAAGAAATCTGTGTGATTAGAAATATTTGTACCACTTGTTTTTGTTTAGCGCTATTTCATGGTTTTAACTTTCTCAATACTCTATGATCCTATCCCTTGTTTGGACCAGTTGGGAACATTGGAATGGGGAGGAGGGAGAAAAATTTGTCGGTGAATTTTTTTTTTACCCTATTCGCTTTTTAAAAGCATTTGTAGTAAAACATTATTTTTTTAAATTTAAAGACAAACTTTTGTTCATCTTGCCATTCTTATATTTTCCCCTGTATTCCATGTTTTGCTTTTGTCTTCCCCTGAAAGCTATTTTGTAATTGTCGGTCTGTGATCCTCGTTTCTAGAAAAGATCTCTTGAAGTTTTTACCGAATTCATGGTGAATGTTTGTAAACAAAGAATAGAACCAAACAATCAATGCAGGGCTTCTGACAATAAGCGCAATTAGAATGTTCAAGAAAAAAGCCTGTTTTTTTTTATTATTAATTATTATTTTGACTGCAATTCAAGTGATGTTACCACTTACTAATTCTTTCTTTAGCATACTACACACATTTGTTGTTTTTAAAATATGTTTTGGGTGTTCCAACGGAATTGAAGATAATTATATCCTAGCGGCCTAGCCCCTCACGCAGGATAGGACGGCGGGCGATGGCAACGGGCGGGTTTCAAACCCCGGACCATCGAGTCGACAGTCTTGAGCTCATACTTCTAGGCAGCAATCCAAACTATTGGAAGGGTATTAGATATTTAAATCACATTGCAGTGTAGCCAGGTTGTATACAAGGGCTTTTATGGCTTACAAACTAATTAAAAACTATAGGCTACTATAAAGGCAAAAAGACGTACATACCACGTATAATGCGGATCAACAGCATGAATAAAAATACAATCTCTTTGAATATTCCTACATCGTAATATAGGTTCATGAAAATATAAACAATCTGGTGATCCCTGTATTTGTGTACCGACTTCTGCAGCAACACAGAATATGGATATATAAATACGCATTTCTTACATTAAAAATAGTTTTGGATCTTTGAATATGGCCAGGCATTGCATCAATCTTAGCTGAATTATTGTCAGGAAATGTCAAACACGTTACAGTAATACTAAACAAGTAGCCGCAAGAACGACAACTTGCAGAACACAATCTAAACTTTCTTTGGCTTGTCTTAAATTAAACAAAAATAAATAAATGTTGTTCATTTGATGAATGCATTCGCACTAATCTGTTGAGGATTTGACAAATTAGAACGTGGGCAAGCCTACAACGGCTGTGTATTAAAGTACGACAACTCTGAGCTTTACGGTAGTAGTCATCAGATTGGGAGTGCATACGACCTCCATTTACACCTCCGCAACTCTTATTGTTACCTTGTTTCAAGTTCAAGTTGCCTAGAAAGGGGAGGTAATTAGAAATATATTAAAATATCCTTGCAGGTATTGAGAGTTCTTGTTAATGTATGTCTCTTTGGATTTGAAGTACAGCTTGTATTGTATGCAGCTAAGAAACAACCATAAACGATTGTTCACAAGACACTCTCAAACACACACACACACATACACACACACACACACACACACACACACACACACACACACACACACACACACACACACACACACACACACACACACATATATATATATATATATATATATATATATATATATATATATATATATATATATATATATATATATATATATATATATATATATATATATATATATATATATATATATATATATATATATACATATAGAGAGAGAGAGAGAGAGAGAGAGAGAGAGAGAGAGAGAGAGAGAGATACAAGATAGATTGATAGATAGATACATATAGATAGGCCTATATATAGATAAAAAAATAAATATATGTAGGACTAAAATGAGAAACTCACAAACTAAACAATTACTGGTTACATAATTTTTTAAACAAAATGACACCACGTACATTGTGGATTAGTCATCATACATCATCATTGGCCTCCTTCAGTCGTAGGACGACTATGGTTCATCTCAGAGCACACTTCCTCATGTGGCTGTGGAGCCCTATTTTGGAGAGACACTCCCGTCCACAGATAGCGCAAGTTAGGGTCCCCTTGGCTTTTGCTTCGGTGGTAGAGGAGCTGGCCGTTTTTCGGTTTGTGCGTTTTTCTTCCTGGGCTGAGACCCATGTACTTTCACTGTCCATAGCTTTCTTTGTCACTGTCTCTCTCCACCTGTTGCGGTCTAGAGCTATGTCTTCCCAATTGTCAGTATTGATGTTCACTGATTTGAGGTCGCGTTTTATTACATCTATGTAACGGAGATGGGGGCGACCAGTTTTTCTTGTGCCAGTCGCGAGTTGACCATAGAGTATGACTTTCGGGATGCGCTTGTCCTCCATCCGGCGAACATGTCCAAGCCAGCGCAAACGGCGTTGTCTGAGGGCTGTAAAAATGCTGGGAATACCTGATCGCGCAAGGATCTCAGTATTGCACACTTTTTCTTTCCATGTGACATTCAAGATCCTACGGAGACATCTCAAATGGAATGAGTTTAGTTTTCTCTCTTGCTTTGCGTAGGTGGTCCATGATTCACTGCCATATAGCAGTGTACTCATAACGCATGCCTTGTAGACTTCCATTTTGGTCACCGTGGTTAGCTTATGGTTATCCCAAACTCTTAGTCTGAGTCTAGCGAATGTCGAGGCAGCCTTCCCTATGCGTTTTTTCATCTCCTCTTCTAGGGACAGGTCATCTGTAATTGTGGATCCCAGATAGCAGAATTCGTTTACGGCGTCCAGCTTGTTATCGTCAATGAGGATGGAGGGTGGTGCTGTAGTAGGTGGTCCCATAACATTTGTTTTCTTCGTGCTAATAGTCAAGCCATATTCTTTACAGGCCTGAGAGAAGCGGGACATTAGTGACTGAAGTTCCTCTTGTGTGTGTGCCACTACCGCTGCGTCATCCGCGAATAGCATATCTCTTACGAGGGTGGCTCTGATTTTAGTTTTGGCCCTCAGTCTGGCAATATTTAGGAGTTTGCCATCAAATCTGGAATGGAGATAGATGCCTTCAGTGGATTTGTCAAACGCGTTGTGGATTAGCAGTGAAAATAGTATTCCAAAGAGGGTTGGGGCCAGGACACATCCTTGTTTAACTCCGCTGTTTATACTGAAACTTTCAGAGCTGGCACCGTTGAATTGCACTGTGCCCATCATATTTTGGTGGAAAGATATGATTACATTTAGTAGCTTGGGTGGGCAGCCTATTAACTGTAAAATTTTAAAGAGGCCATCTCTGCTAACTAGATCGAAGGCCTTTGTCAGGTCAATAAACGCAATGTATAAAGGCATCCTTTGTTCTCTGCACTTTTCCTGGAGTTGGCGGATGGAGAAAATCATGTCAATCGTGGATCTCCCTGAGCGGAAGCCGCATCGTGATTCTGGGTAGACCCGATCAGCGAGTTTTTGTAGCCTGGGAAGTATCACTCGGGCAAAGACTTTGCCTACAATACTTAAGAGGGAGATTCCCCTGTAATTGTTGCAGTCGCTTCTGTCACCTTTGTTCTTATACAGTGTAATGATTTTAGCATCCCGCAGGTCTTGTGGCACAGCACCTTCTTGCCAACATTTACAAAGCAGTTCGTGTAGAGGTTGGATTAGAGTAGTTTTGCATTGTTTTAGAAGATCTGGGGGGATACCATCGCATCCGGGTGCTTTGCGGGCAGCAATGTTGTCTATGGCTTTGTTGAGCTCTGAAAGGGTGGGTGTTTCATCTAGCTCGTTCATTGTGGGTAGTTGTATGATGGCTTTAAGGGCTGAGTCAGAGACTGAGCTTGTTGTGGCGTAGAGCTCGGAGTAATGTTCCACCCATCTGTGCATTTGTTGGCACTTGTCTGTTATAATTTCCCCAGAGGTTGATTTCAGAGGTGCTGTCTTGTTTTGGGAGGGTCCGAGAGCCTTGTTGATTCCTTCGTACATCCCTCTTATGTTGCCCACTTGGGCTGCGAGCTGAATACTCTCACTGAGCTCTACCCAGTATTCATTGGCACAGATCCTTGCTGTCCTCTGTGCATTGGCTCTAGCTTCTTTCAGGTTTAGCAGGTTGTGTTGTGTAGGTTTTGCCTTGTAAGTAGCGAGTGCATCTCTCTTTGCTCTGATGACAGGTGCTAAAATAACTGCTTTAGAGTCGAACCAATCATTTTGTTTTGTAATTTTTCTTCCAAAGATTTCCAGGGAAGTCTTTTGTATGGTGGACTTGAGGTGTTCCCATTTTTCAGTTGCTGTATTCTCAGAGATATTTTTATACTCGCGTTCAAAAGATTCCGCAAACTGTATCTGGAGATCAGGTTGACACATCTTGCTTACATCCGATTGGGGTCTTCCAATCTGCTTGGTATGGTGGATTTTTTGGGGGAGGAGATTGATCTTACAGCATACCAAGGAGTGATCTGTGTCGCAGTCTGCACTGTGGTAGGACCTGGTAAGCTTGACAAATTTTAACACTTTTGTCTTACCATGATTAGGTCTAGTTGGTGCCAGTGTTTGGAGCGAGGGTGCCGCCAAGATACTCTGTGCTGCGGTTTAGTCTTGAAATAGGTATTAGTGACGCAGAGGGAGTGTAGTGAGCAAACCTCGAGGAGCCTTTGTCCGTTTTCATTTACTTTTCCGACACCAAAACGCCCAATACAACTGTCCCATGCAGAGTTGTCAGATCCAACGCGTGCATTGAGGTCGCCGAGGATGATAACCTGTTCCGTGGTTGGGATCTCGCTAAGAGCAGACGAAAGGTTGTCATAAAACATATCTTTGGCCTCTGGTGTGGAACTCAGAGTAGGAGCGTAGGCACATATCAAAGTCACATGTCCAATAGATGTGCTAAGGCGTAGTGATAGGAGTCTTTCTGAACCGTTGCACTTCAGCTCTACTGTGTTCAGCAGTGTGTTCTTAACTGCAAAACCAACGCCATGTTCCCTTACTTCACTTTCGGCTTTGCCTTGCCAGAAGAAGTAGTCTTTTTCTTTGATTGATCCAGAGTCAGCTAAACGAGTCTCCTGAAGGGCGGCAATGTCTACTTTGAGCCTGGACAGTTCATCGTTTATTATTGCAGATTTTCTGACATCTTCTATGTCTAGTAGGTTTTCATTAAGTCCAGTTTGTAGAGTACGCACATTCCATGTGCCCAGTTTAAGAGTGGAGCTCCTCTTTTTTTTCTTCATGTCGACTGGTACATTGGCTTTGTGCCTGCTTTTCAGATTTTGTCCTATCCTCGTGTACCCAAACGAGGAAGACAGGCATGACGGGACAGCACCTTATTGGCTGGGGGCTGCCCAGCTTGAGGCGGGCGGTAGCTGTCCATTGGAATCCTAGGATCCCTCCCACCGACGAAAGTGGCCCCTGGCGCCCTGCTCTACGTCAATTGAGCATTCGAGCTTATAACCGGTGACTGCCACTTCCCGTGTTTGGCCGACGCCTAAGGCGAAGCTGGAGTGTCCTCTCCAGTTTTTTAGGGTTAGGGCTTTGAATAAGTGAGATGAAAGCCTGGGCATTGTTTATGGTCGGAACGATGTCGCCCACACAGCAGTTCCCCCCTCTCCGCGCATTGTATTTCATAACACTATTTCGATATCCATATAAATTCTAATAGTTTTGTGTATATATCTTATCTTATCTTATATAATACAGACGTTACTTCAAAAAAGAAGATGATTACGTCCTACGCGTCATGCATTTAGTCATGCATATTAACCAATGACTTAAATTCTGCCAAGTCACTGGTTTTTCTGGCTAGCTCAGGCAACCCATTCCATGCTCTAATAGCACTAGGGAAGAAGGAGTGTTTGTACAAATTTGTCCTAGCATATGGGACGAGGAATGTGCCTTTATTTTTGTGTCTTTCAGAGTATTTTATTAAATTTTGTTTTTGTATTTGAAGATTATGGTTCAGTGTTTTATGTATTATTGCTACTTTACTTTTGAGTCTTCTGTCCTGAAGGCTTTCTAAATTTAGTGATTTTACTAATGGTGTTACCCTAGTCAAATGTGAATATTCGTTTGTTATGAATCTCCTTCAGTCGTAGAACAACTATGGTTCATCTCGAACACTTTTTTCATGTGGCTGTGGAGCCCTATTTTGGAGAGACACTCCCGTCCACACATATCGCAGGTTAAGGTGGCCTTCGCTGTGGTGGTAGAGGAGCCGGCCTTTTTTTGTATTGTACGCTTTTCTTCCAGAGCTGAGGGCCAAGTTTTTTTCACTGTCATAGCCTTCTGGGTCACCGTCTCTCTCCAATTTTTCTTGATCCAGATGCGAGTTGCGATTGTCCTCCAACCGGCAAACGTACACATATATATATATACAGTAGAACGTCGTTTATCCGACTCAATTGGGACCGGACACCGTTCGGATACGCGATTGTTCGGATAACCGAAAACCGAAGCGATCCATGCAGTATATGCAACCGGACACTATACGAATATTGAAAATCATCACATGCGGGACACGTGCGTGAAGAACGAGCAAAATAGGTGACAAATGTCGCAATTTTACCTTTATTGTGGAAAATAATCACTTATTTTTCGTATTCATACAGTATATGTGCATCACAGTACATGTGGTTGATAAAAAAAAAAAAAAAAAAAAAAACTGGTCCGGATATTTGACGCTCCGGATAATAAACGTTCGGATAAACGACGTTCTACTGTATATATATATATATATATATATATACATATAGCATTTATGTTTAATTTACTAACAATAAATTAAGGTACATGTAGAAGGCCCAAAATGAAGTGCTTTGGAAAGGAGACGACTTGGACATACTTTGCAAAATTGTATGTTCTAATTACTATTTATCCCCCTTGATGTCTCTCTGTTGAAAAAAAAAGGCGGGGGGGGAGACAATGAAACTTATTACCGGTACACTAGATTTAAATTTAAATGAGAATGCTATTTTAACAACAACAAATACAAAAGCTGTTGGTTTATCTAAAATTCTACATCATACATCAAATAAGGAGAGAAAACTTTTAAGAAATTATGAAAGACATTCACTTGTTCAGGACATACATGTAGACTGCTACTAGAGTATGCGAGAGCTGTTTATGTTTGCACACATTAAAATATAGTCATGATAATTCACATTGTAAGGATCTTATATACATAGTTATAATCTTCTCAATCAGGCCTTCTGCAAACACTGCTAAACACAACAGCACATCTAACACAAGAACTTGACAGCAAGAGCTTCAAGTAACAAAGTGGCGATATAATGACAAATACATCGACAGCCAATTCAACACAATTGGCTACATCAAATTCAAATGCTTTCTTGTACTTAACAGAACTGCCTAACTAAACATTACTAGTCTCTCTAGCTCGTACAGCTACATTTTCGAGGACTCACAAGGTACCACACAGTCCTTACTGCCTTGCTATTCTAGACTTAACTTTGTAGCACACAGTCCTTACTGCTTGCTGTCCTGGACTCTACTGTCTATTGTTACACACTGTGTCTCTTCCTTGAAGGCTTTCGGTCACATGACCACAACATGGGTCACATTTGCGTGAACTAGCAGTACTGTCCCTTGTTCAACAGCCGTTGACCCGTTGACCTGTGTGATTGACCTGAGTCGTGTGTATCAGTAGGCCGCACATACATTAACCCTTTAGGTCCGCCACTGGAGTTACTACAATATAAACAAAGATGTTTGCAAATCCAACTTGAGAAAAATAATCCTTAATCTTTCGCTGCACTAGAAGGCGCCGGCGATGGCTGAGCGGTAAAGCACTTGTCTGCTGAATTGGGGCTCTCGGGTTCGAACCCTGGTAAAGACTGGAATTTTTAATTTCGACATCTATGGGCGCCTCTGAGTCCACCCAGCTCTAATGGGTACCTGACATTATAGACCACAACGTCTGAAAGAGGAACTGTACTTTTTTTTTTACTTTCACTGCACTAACGTGGATCATTAAGCAAGTACATTTAGATATAGTACTATTTAAAAAAAAAGTATTAAATCTGAATTTACACAAAGGCACCATTCCATTATTACCATAAGTTCTGCTACATTCCAGTTCTTCAGTGTCACCTCTGATAGTCTGGATACCTTCTTTAGCCAGCATGTGAACACTGAATTTTAACTCTTGACTGTGATGAACAGGAATTTCGAATATCATACGTGGTAATTTTATTTATTAGACCTAAATTACACCAACTTTGACTATTGTTATATTTTTTTAGTGCGAATTTTATGTACTGGAAGTTTATAATTTCTTCTGGAAAACTCATTGAAATCTCCTTGAATTTCATATTGACTTTGGTGCAGAAACCTTGCAGTCAGGAAATTTAACGTTACGGATAAATGACGTTCTATTGGTAATTATTTTATTTTGTTTTGTTCGGTAGCTTGAACAAGGGAAAAAATCGTACTTAATTTTGTGATATAAGTTGAATTAGTCCCCTTGATTTCTCGAGTCCTGAGTGAACATTTTTTATGCATTTAAAAACACGATCAATGAGATGATTTCTTCAATTACATCAGTTAGGCCAGGCTCAGATTTCATTTCACCTTCACCTATCGGATCTATCCCTTGGTCGCTTGGACCGTTGGTAGGTTCAAGTTCTCTTTTCGATGTCTTCATATTTCCACAGCGGCATGGTGCTACCGTATAGCATAGTGCTCACCACACAGGTCCAGTTGACTAAGGCTTTGGTATTGGTCGTCAACAGGGCATTGTCCCACGCACTTTGTCTGCATCAGTGATATCCCCATTGCCTTGGCTATCCTGTTGTTGATGTCTTTATACAGTAGCTCATCGTTGGAGATGGAGTCAAGATAACAAAATGTGTCAACAATTTCCAGTGGTTGGCCATTCATAGTCAGGCGAGGTACAGTGCTTTTAATCTGAAATAGTAGTTTGGGCTTTCTAATATTTAAACCCACATTAAACCCAAATTATGACCAATAGCCAACAGGGCTTTAAAAGAGGCATCAGTATTGGAGGTGAAAAGCTGACTAGTGTTAACAGCTTCAAATACCTCGAAGCTATTGTCACAGATGAGGAAACAAAACCCGAACTACTGACCCGAATAGCACAGTCCACAGCAGCCCTTTCAATCTGAAAATAAGCTGGAAAGACAAGGGCTTGGCCCTCGGCACCAAAATCAGAATGATGTGCTCCCTGGTCATGGCCACATTTTTATATGCTTGCGAGTCTTGGACGCTGACTGCAGAGCTAGAGAGGAGGATCCTAGCAATGGAATTAAGATGCTACAGAAGGATCCTAGGCATCACTTTCAAAGACCGCATCACAAACCAAGAGATTAGAGACAGGGTTACTGCAGCTCCATGATGACCTGCTAACTATTGTAAAGAAACGCAAGCTTAAAATATATGGCCATATTACAAGATTCACGTGGCTCACAAAGACCTTCCTTTAGGGAACAGTACCAGGAAAAAGAAGAAAAGTCAGAGAGAGAAAGCGATGTGACGACAACATAAAATACCTACCATTGAGGGAGGTTTTAAACAAGGCAAAAGACAGGGAGGAATGAAGAAAGACGGTCGACAAATCTTGCCTGGTGCCCCAACGGTCCAACAGACTAAGGGATAGTTAAAGGTAAAGGTAAATATTTAAACCAAAGTTCTGGCATGCAGCAGATTGTTTGTCAACCAGGGTCTGATGCTAAGTAGCAAATTCAGCAACAATGGCTGCATACATATTATGTATTAAAAATTATGAAATTATTATATATAATCAATTATTCCGTTATGAGTTGTAACACCAGAATATTTTCAGCCTTGATTTGATAAAAAAGGGAAGCAATTTAAAAACTACTACCATTAATCTCCTACACTTCTCTCTGCACTAGATAAAAGTGACACATTATTTAGTAAGGCTAGATCATAATTTACTTAGTAATATTTTATTACAATTGACGCTATCATTTCAATAGGTACCGATATATATGTAATTAATTTTGTACATTTTTCAATAATTTCAAAATTAATTCATAATTTAAAAAGTTGGAAAGTATCTATTAGAAGTTTCTAGTTAAAGAATATTTCATTATAGCCATTGGTACTCATACAGATGCTGTAAATGCAAAGTAATAAAAATTAAATATTTTCATTCCAACATAATTTACATTCCAGCAAGTAAATGAAATCCAAACTATACATCCTTTTAAAATTGTATCACCTAGCCTATAAAATTCCAAAATGAAAGGATTGCAATACTTGGCATTTATCATAAAAATGGCATATTAAAATATTCCGACAAATTGTTCCAACAGGCCAGTGTAGAGGAACATCGATTGGCCAAGAGTTTCAAGAAACTTCGACTCAACTCTAAGGACAATTAGAAGATTGGTATTTGTCAAGAATAAAGTCACGCCTTAAAGACAAGCTCAGTGGGCATTTGTAACAGATTTTTAGTCAGCAAATAGCTTTCAAAACATTCATTTTACGTGTACGTGCAAAGCCCAATTGGGTGGAGAGACTTTCACGTCAATTTGCAACGCAGGTAAAGTTTTCTTTTGCTTTTGTGATAAAAAAACAACAACAACCTGTTTTGGAAAGAGTTAATAAAAAAGGAAAAAAAAAAACCATCAGCAATAATAGTACAGTACAATATCACAAAATTTAATTTAAAAATTCTTACACTTTCTTATGTGCTATGCAATCGTAACAATGCGTCTCTATCTGAACACAGCCGATGACATGAGTATTATTTCAATATTTTTCAATTTTATATTTATATTTATAGCTTTTATATAGCGCTACTTTCATGCTTTTAGCATGCTCAGAGCGCTTTGGTCCAATCTCATTTGTGGACCAGTAATGTCAGTAAGGGGAGGCTATACATGTGTATAGTGAACTCTCATTAGATTAACTTGAATTTGAATTAACATTTTCGTTCTTACCAGAAACAAGGCTTTAACGTTGACTACTAGTAGAAATAGATTTCACGAAGACGAAGATAAATCTTATCAGAACAGAAACAAAAAATTAATGACCTAGCATCATGTTAAACTTTTTCAAAACGTCAATACGTCATTACTTAGGATATGTGAATTTTTCAACAACTAGATCGCCCGTTTCGATAATGTTAACAGCTGCGCAATTAAATCTCTATCAAGCTTTATTAATACCGCATACAAAAACATAATGATAGGTTAATGATTGACGTATGTAAAACTCCAAGATTTCTGGTCCATTTTGGGACTTCAGCCCTTCTGCTGGGTAGCTACGTGTTATCCACTTAACCAAAAATGTCACACATTTGACGAGAAAACTAGTGGCTGTACGTTTAATCTACAATTGAGGTTGATAACTTCTAAATGTTCTAACATTTACTTTCATTACTGTATGTTGTCTCCCTTGTCGCTTTTCTGATCGGATTGGTAAAAAGTAAATAGGTTAAACTGTTTTGAATTTTAAAAAAAAATAATGCTATCTCAACAAAGAAAGATCATTTTTCTATTTAGTATATTAACGTATCCTAGGATTTTAAAAATAAAATAGCAATTCGCCTTTTATTTTGGTACATAATTTGTGTGTTGTTTACAAAGTTTTGTCTCCCATAGATTAACAGAAATAGAAGTAGAGGTTATAGGTTAAATCATACATTTTATTAAATGGAGCTGATTAAAAGCAATCATTAAGTACTACAGTTACAGTATCCAAATTTTGGTGTAACATCTCCATTTCTTTACATACATATCAGGATACATTAGATATTCAATGCATCATAACTTATGGTCAGCCGTGTCCAATGAGCTCTCGGAGATTTTACGATAAAGTAAAACAATGTTAAGGACGCTAAATTGAACCTCCTAGTTGCCAACTAAACAACAACGAATTGAGCTCAAATCTTAACAATATTTCAATGCTTAGGAGTTTATATCCGTATTAAATCTCCTATATTAGCGCTAGTTATCAAACTGTCTGTTTTTAAAACAATTTTAATCATAGTGAAAGTCTAACAATTCCTTTATATTGAATTTATTGTGTGCTACATACGGAAGAACTTTAAAAAAAAAAAGATTCTGCCGTGCTAAAAAATACAGTTACAGTATAATACATCTTTAAAAAAAAACATACAGTATTGACACTTCCTTTTATTTTGTACACCGGATACACCAAAAATCTGGCTATTTTTGGCTTTTCCGCCATAAATGAAAATGTATAATAGAACGCTTTGTATTGTGAATGAACAGTTGTATCAGCACCTTTTCCTCCTGAGATTTATTGACCATCGCTACGTTTCAACGTAATGGATATGATGCACATGATGCTTTCTCAGTAGCTTGCTGTCTCGTATCTTCCAGATTACTGCTCCGATCACAAGCAGCGACGCCACCAGGATGACCCCCGCGATGATCAGGCCCACCGCCAGGTCGGATATCCCGTTGCCTTCAGACAGAGCGTCCACCTCTTTGTAACCCTCGGCCTCGCAGAGCACAAGGCAGTTGTCCACGTTCAGCAAACCTTCCGCGCTGCTGAGGGTGACGTCCACGTAGTGCATGGTCCTCATGTTGCTGGGTGAGCAGGAGGATTTGATCTCGGCCACGCAGTTGTTGTTCAGCTCGCAGAAGTGGTTCCCCTCTTTACAGCTGACGTTGCTGGGAGAGTCGAACATGCAAGAGGTGACGCCTTTAGTGTCTTTGGTCAACCCTCCTGACTCGTCCATTAATTCGGATGTGCCGCCTGATGGATTAATGCGTACTATGGCTTGATTTCCGCTTCCCCTACACAGTGACAAATACAGTCTGAAAATACATATAAATGCAAAAAGAAGATTATCTTTCAGAAATCGTACATTTTGGGTTGAAACCAATATCAGTATCAATAGAACAGTAGAAGCATGGTATATCCTATGGTCGTATTTACTGGCCACTTTACACCTAAGTTGACCGTGGGGCACGGAAACAGATGACCTTTACATCGTCTGCCCCCCCCCCCCCCCCCCCCCATAGATCTTAAAAGGGTACTTTGCTTCACCTTTATTATTATTTCTGTTACATATTTTCATAACATATATTTCTCTGACATATTTTCCTAATATATTTCTACGTGTAATCTTTAATCGAGATCTTAAGATTTTTTTTCTTTAAAGTATTAAATTAATATTCTCACAGGCTTTAATCACTGATAGTTCTACACATTTTGTTTCTTTAAACAGCTATAAAATATATATAACTAAAATATTTTTTTATTATTTACAATCCATATAATTCTTCAAAGTCATATAACCCGATAAAGGAATAGCCATAAATAAATCTAGTTTCGCCAACTTTCAATACATACATCTATATTTTACAAGCAAGATGTGTATGATAAATCAAGCTGCCAAAGTAACTCTGTTAAAATAGCCGGGAGAGATTTTCTAGTCGTTTTAATACGTGAGTCCGAGCGATTGGACTTTTTTGGTAGAAAATCTCTAACGCAAACAGACTTATGACAGTTTTTTTTTTTTTAACTTTTACCACTGGCGCCTCCCAAAACAAAACAAAAAATTCGATAGCGCCCATTTAGCTATTTGTGGTGGTGGTGGTGGTGGGGGGTAGAGCTGTAAGGCCCCTCATAAGGCCTTTCTTTTTCATGATAAATAGGAAATAAAAGTTCCCCTTTTAGACCTTGTGGTCTATAGGGCAGATGATGTAAAGGTCATCTGATTCTGTGGCCTACGGTTAACGAGGGTGTCATGTGGCCAGCACAACGACCAACCGCCTTTACTTTTCCCCAACTAATGTCAGGTACCCATTAGAGCTGGATGGACTCAGAGGCGCCCGAAGATCCCGAAATTAAAAATCACAGTCTTCACCAGAATTCGAGCCCCGGACCCCGCTTTATAAATAACTTCGTCATTCTTTGTCTAAGCATTCTATTAAACGACTAGCTGCACTTCAGGCAATTTAGAAACATGTCTTGTAAATATATTTATATAATAAATTATATTTAAAAAAGAAAGAAATACGAAATGAACAATAGTATATATTAGGTTTAAAAATACATTACTATGTCTCTACGCAAAGTCCATCTTTTTTTTAGATTATCGAATAATATCTTAAAACAACGAACCATATTTTAATATAGTAATAGTAGTTTACACATCAGTAAAAAAAAATAATATTTTTTGTAACTAGTAGGCCTATCTGAGGCATTTTATGTTTCTATGTGTGGAATATCTCCTTAACAACTTCTATTGTGATTATAGGATAATCCTTGATACAAAGCTGCGGTCACAGGTATAATAAACCGGTAACCAACTACAATGAGACAATTAAAATAAGCAGAAAAATTGTGCATAGTTTGGCTGTTGAAATGTCCACTGTTAACAGTAACAAGTTCAAAGAAATGCATAGTATATAAATTTATATATATATATATATATATATATATATATAATACAAATTAAAGGCCAAATGATCTACAAGATAGATCAGTACAAACGTTACACTACCCAGGCTTTTCAGTCTCAACGTGGCGTTTGGTTCTAAACGGTCATTAGAAGAGACGATTAGGCCAATAGGGAAGCAAAAAACAAACACGTTAGGGTGCCAAAGTACCAAATCCATTGCATTGACGGGGATGGAAGAACACCCCAAGAAACATGTCTCTGTTCACACACCATTCCTCAATGGGCCGTTTTTTTAGCGGACAACAATAAGGATGATGTGGAACAGAGAAGGAATTGGGAACAGATTCCCAAGTATGCCTGACCTTTGGCCTTGCGTATAATCCCAGTGTCTGTGATTACGAGCCATCGGTAATAGTGATGTAATCATTTACATCTGCTTGTATCTTTCGCAGACGGAACATTTTTTCAGAAAAGCAGATAGAGGCAAGTTTCCATAGAGGTTAGGTTCCAAGAGTCTTAGACTCAACTCTTAGGATAATTCTAAATAAAAAGAAACTTTAAACTAGGTTTAAAACAACATCAAAGAAATACTGACCTAAGGAAATATATACCTTAAAGAGGGACTTACACGAGTATATAGAAGTAATTACATATTCCCTTAAGAAAAAGATCTGTCCCAAAAAAAGACTCACTCATATCTCAAAGAAAGACTTGCAAATGCCCTGAAAAAAAAGTTATATGCCCCGAAGAGGATTCATATATGCAAAGAGTATTCATATATGTCCCAAAGAGAAACTTATATATACCGCAAATAATTAGTTGCACACGACACAAACCAATCTTTTAAATTTGCCTCAAAGAATTAGTTGCACACGACACAAACCAATCACTTACATATGCTCGAAAGTATGTAACATGCCCTAAAGAAGAACTAATTAAAAGCCCCAAAGAATTTGTTGCGTAAACAAAAACTTACATATGTCCTTCCGCGTCCCTTAACTTAGTGTCCAGATAGTCCTTAGTGTTCTCTTTGACAATGCGTATGGTCAGGTCCTGACTTGACTGGCCATGCACTATAGCTATCAGGCCAAGTATTGCAGATAGAACGAAGAGCAGCACTGCTGCCATCTTGGATGTGTTTGGACACACTGCAAATCTTTAATACAAATTTATTACGTTAAAACTGACGTGGAACAATTGTGTTAATAAAGTATTTTCATACCTAGGCAGAATCATGAAGAGCAAGCTTTTTTTGGTGTATCCGGTTTACAGAATACGGAAATACTAGTGATAAGCGAGGTACTTTAATAAATCTTATAATTTACTTTGACCTTGACCTTGACCCTATCCCTTAGTCTATTGGACCGTTGGGGCACCATGCAAGATTCGTCGACCGTCTTTTTCCTGTCCTCTGTCTTTTGCCTTATTTAGAACCTCTTTCAATGGCAGGCCCGTCCATTCCCATCGCTTTCTCTGTCTGCTTCTTTTTCTTTTTTCCTGGTACTGTTCCCTGAAGGAAGGTCTTTGCGAGCCCCGAAGATCTTGTAATATGACCATAGACTTTTAGCTTGCGTTTTGTTTTTACGATAGTTAGCAGGTCATCGTGGTGTCCGATCGTTGCAGTGACCCTGTCTCTGATCTCTTGGGTTGTGATGCGGTCTTTAAATGTGATACCTAGGATCCTTCTGGAGGATCCTTATAATTTATGTGCAATTAATAGGTACCCTTTAAAACTGGGAGGCGCCCTAAGGAACACGAAATTCAATTCCCAGTCTTCATCAGGATTCGAAGCCAGGACCCTCCTGTTCGGAAGCTAGGCGCTTTGCCACTCAGCCACCGCGCCTCCTCTTTTGCTTGTAGCACAAGATAATCTTTTTAGAATAGCGTCCATAACTTCTTTGAGACTTTTATCTCATAATTCACAATTCGAACTTTCCCCTAATCTTTCTCTATAGAATTTCTGAATTTGTTTCTTAGGTTCCCTACGCCATTTGATCTTCACCTCATTTCTTCACATCGCTTCTCTGACTTGTTATCCCGTACATATTTTTTTTTATTAATCGATCATTGTACATTGTACTGTCATTAAATTACAGCGGGAAAATTTCCAATTCTAAAATTATGTACCCTATACAGAATGTAGGATGATATATTGCTAGGCTGTATGTTGCCTACTTTAAGAAGAAAAGGATACGAGTAAAACATTAGTGTGTACAGGGTAGGTAATTAACAAGATTTTCTAGTTAAATTTTCTCTTTTGTTTGTGAGGACTGCACTGACCCTGATTATTTCATTAAAAAAATACAATTATTAAAGTTTTTTATTTAAAAAAAAAACCCACCAACGAATGGGTTATGTGATGTCATGACATAAACTGGGCATAAATGACACTTAATTAGCCAACAAAAGATTATCTCCCCTTACGTAATGACTTAACAAATATAAAAGTATCTTATTGAAATGTTGTAGTAACCAACATATACGCAGTATATTAGTAAATGTCCCTAAACAATTGATACTGGTTGTAGGTGTCCATCTTAAAAAGACTGTATAAGTTTGGAATGATCAAAAAAAAGGCATGCCCCCCCCTCCCCCCAACTAGAGAAACAGAACCTATTATGTATGTAAACAAATTATGAACGAACTTGTTTGATTCATATTAAACTTACATATTGTGAATTATACGAAAATAACACGCCAACGAATCCTACATAGTGTATCTCAAAAGCACTACATTTCTACTCGGCTGCAGTAAAATGTCATGAATATTTCAAACCTAGAATGAAGTTCAACACTCTGTAGCGTCTGTCATGCTTCACTGCGTCAATGTAGTGTCTACAATCTCTTGTATAAGTTGATAGAGGTTGTACAAAAAAAAGAGGGGAGGGGATGAAGCATTGCGTCTCGCAACTGGTAGTAGGTTACCCCCAGAATGAAGAACTGGATAAAGCCAAGGCTAACTTCCCCTTAGTTTCACAATACTGTTTAAAAACAAAATCTAGTCTTATCTCTGTTTAGTTATTTTTCAATTCATGGCTTAGGCTCACCTTTCTTTCCTTTTGTTTGCCTATCTGATCCTACCTTCTATTTAAACTTCCATGCGGAAACCAAGTGCCAATGTCACTTAGAACAAGCAGTTCTCAACCCGTGGTGTCACGTTTCAAGAAGTGGAGGTTCGCTAAGGCCTTAACCTCATCTTTAAAAGAACAATTATTTTATTAAAGTTTCTATTGCGTTCCTTTCATGTCAACAAAAGGTCTTATTGACTTCCATAATATACAACAACATCTTCTTATATCCATAACATGCAACATCTTCTGACTTTCATACCCACAAAAAGACCTTATGACTTCCATAACAATGACATGACCTTCTGACGTCCATAACTTCCATAACACCGACACAAACTTCTGACTTCCATAACAACAACAAGACCTTCTGACTTCCATAACAACAACAAGACCTTCTGACTTCCATAACAACAAGAAGACCTTCTGACTTCCATAACAACAACAAGACCGTCTGACTTCCATAACAACAACAAGACCTTCTGACTTCCATAACAACAACAAGACCGTCTGACTTCCATAACAACAACAAGACCGTCTGACTTCCATAACAACAACAAGACCTTCTGACTTCCATAACAACAAGAAGACCTTCTGACATAACAACAAGAAGACCTTCTGACTTCCATAACAACAAGAAGACCTTCTGACTTCCATAACAACAACAAGAAGACCTTCTGACTTCCATAACAACAACAAGAAGACCTTCTGACTTCCATAACAACAACAAGAAGACCTTCTGACTTCTATACAATCACCCATCACCACCTTCATCTATCTCCTATTGAATAGGGCCAAACTTCTTGATGTTGGTTTGTGTCACCACACATGATCTGTCGTGTATCTCTCTACCTTCCTTTCTCTCTCTCTCACTTTTCAGGATTAGGATCTCTTCCATATTTAGTTCTAGCAACGAGAGCCCTTCAATTCATTAACATAACAGGAAAATATTTTTGACCTGGAAATTTATCTAGAATAATTTGGTAGTTGCGGAGGACATTAAAGAGTTACTTCCTTTGTTTGGGACGTTTTTTTTACATAGTTTGTTTTGTGATTTTGTTTATAACATCACTGCTCCAACATTTTGTGGCTTAGGGACGCATACAATATTGACACAAGTGTCGAGAGCCCAATCAAGCAAACAAATCGTTGAACTCTATGGAACTGATCCATTTCGGCCTAATTATGGACACAGGGAAGAGGTTTCGACTGACCGCATAGCAACGCTTCACTTGCAGGATATGGCAAGAGCGCCTACGTTTGTGCACCATTAATTTATACCATGTGTTAAGAACTCAACCCAGCAGGCTTTCTGTCCAGGGCTTTTGCAAGAGGGGATTTACCTCTGACTCAAACGGAGTTTGATGATGATAAAGTACATAACTCAAAATCACGTTTTACTCACAGATAACCAAGCGATAACAATTAATGAAACTAATTTAGTAATAATAATAATAATATATATATATATATATATATATATATATATATATATATATATATATATATATATATATATATATATATATATATATATATATATATACACACATATATATATATATACGAAATAATAATAAGGATATAAGAATATTATTATGTTACACTGAGTGTAAGTAATAAACAAACAACTAATGCATACAGAATGTATACAACTATAGGAATTGTCTTGCATAGGAAAGCAACTTCACAACTGCTTTAATCATTAGCGGACATTGTAATGCGGACATTGCTTTGAGGATATAATTATGCGGACAATGAATTTCACTTGATCAAACAGATTAAAACAATTTGTTTTCCAAATTTTGTGTTTTGAAATTGGATGAATACATAAAGTAATTCCCATTGTACTGAAGCTGAACTTCTTTCTTATTGGTTTAATACAGAAACAGATGATTTTACTATTTTACATGGTCTGGAAAATTGTGTTTTATATTTATCTCATTTCTTTTTTTCGTGGCCAATTAGAGTTCAAATGGGTGCGATGATGTAAAAAAAAAAGTTAAGAACCACTCACATGGCCCCCCCCCCCAAAAAAAAAAAAAGCGTTAGAAAAGTTGCTTTTTTATCTTCCTGGCGTGTAATTTTTGTTCTTTTTTTTTACGAGCCAAAGAAATGTCTTCCAGGATCTTGTTTTCTTTGTGTTCAGACCGCGTTAAGATCAAGTCTAAGGTAATCCCTTATTGCAGAAACAACTGCACTGACACATATCTTCACAGGAATAGCTGTAGCGTGACAGTTTTAGACTGTTGACTATCAAGTCATTTCAAAAGACTTGGATTGTAATTGAGGGGAAGTAAAATGTAAAAAAAAATGCTCTATTTTCTGTGTCAGGAAAGCTATGCATTTTAGCTTTGACTGTATCTACTGTAAAATGTTGAATTATGGCGATAAAAACACCAACTTTCTTAATTAAATGAAAGATACTCTATAGAGATTAAGGATTGAATTAATTAACAATTTATATTAACATTGGTGATCTATGCCCCATACTGGACTACAGGCAGAGATAAGATTAAAATAATAACTGTCTTTTCTCCTATATTGATCCTTGCCTCAGGAACGTGAACAGTCTATAGAAGATATGCACACAAAAAATGCCCCAAAAAAACAACAAACTTAACCTCTTTCACGTGATCTATCTCAGAAAAAGACTGCATTTTAAATGGCCAGACAAAATACATTATGCTGAAGTCCTTCGATGAAAGGGCATGTAAAGCATCCCCAAAATCCTGATGTCGTCTCAGCCTGGGATGGGCAGGCCGCGTCTGCAGAATGGAAGAGTCCCGTTTCCCTAAATGACTTCTGTTTGGTCAATTCAAGGAAGGGAAGCGCTCACAAGGTGGACACAGAAAACGCTTCAGGGACACCCTCAAAGCCTTCAGCATTGACCCAGCCACATGGGAGAGGGAAGCACTTGATAGAGCATCATGGCGTCGTTCTGTGAAAAATGGCCGACAAATTACAGAGGACAAGAGAACAGCGCTGGCAGGAGAAAAGCGTCAGAGAAAATAAAGCATGGCCAATGACACTAGCTCCAGCTGGAATTACCTGTCCAGTGTGTAGGGGCAAGTATGGCGAGAGTTAATGTGTTATTTCTTTGTTACTAATGTTATATGAAAGAGTTTTGTCCTTTTTTTATATCCCCAGGAGGCGCGGTGGTTGAGCGGTAAAGCGCTTGGGTTCTGAATCGGGGGTCCCGGGTTCGAATCCTGGGATTTTTATTTCGGGATCCTTGGGCGCTTCTGAGTCCACCCAGCTCTAATGGGTACCTGACATTAGTTGGGGAAAAGTAAAGGCGGTTAGTCGTTGTGCTGGCCACATGACACCCTCGTTAACCGTAGGCCACAGAATCAGATGACCTTTACATCATCTGCCCTATAGGCCACATGTTCTGAAAGGGGAACTTTTAGGTATGAATGTTTAATTTTCCTTGTATGAGACAGACAAATAAATAAGTCAGTTGTTATCATTAAGTATAAGAGAACGGCTGTTTGTTTGCTATTACGTAGCGTTTCTTATATCGCATATAATACCTTTATAATAAACTTGTTATTTCATGAAGGATAAAGTTGTTCTGGATTTCTTTTAGAAATATTTTTGTTATCAATAAGTGTTTACTATCAATCCACAGTACTCGTTCATAAGTAATCCCTAGTCAGCCACGAAAGAAACCTGACACAGCTGAACGTTCCGGGCTTACATAGGTCTCACCAGCCAAATGAGGAGGCACAAAACCCCAGTGCAAAGCCCTCAGCCCCCCCCCCCCCATCCGGATGAACCCCTATGGACTAACTATATGTGTGGGGCATATACATTACAAACGTGCTTCAAGTGTGTCGCCGTTGTCGCGTAGATGTAACAAACATGGAGCATACAAACAGCTGTAGCTTCATACGTTTCTGACACATTCTGATGGGAGCGCCCAGGTAAGGTTCTCTCTCTCTCTCTTTCTTACCTCCCCTTAGTGACGCCACTGAATAGATAGTTTTTTTTTTGTTTGTTTTTAATCTGTAATAGGAGTAGAAGAAGAGTTTTAATATGAAATCGTCGCTCGAGGTCCAAAATCAGCCGACCATAGAAATAATAGTATTTTTTTTTTTAATTCCAGTAGACCTGTATATATGTTGAGGACCACAAACCACAGTTTACTTTATGTATACACAATCTCTGGGAAGAAGTCAGATTCACTATCACTCCAATGGTCTCCGTAAAACCTTTCAGGCATTTAGCCTCCCGTCTCTAACTCTAGACGTTCCTGAAGCATTTATCAAAACCGCCCTTGACCTTGTCAAGAGGCCTTAATCATTCTTTGCGGAAACAAAAACATTTCAATAAAAACACTGAAAGCCTTAAAACCAGCGGTGTATTTCAAGTAAGGTATTTTTTTTTTGGTAGGTAGATCAACTATAAACACAAAAGATGTTTATCATTCTTTGTCATTGTGTTGAGATCGTCTTCACTTGTTTATGTTATTCTTGATTATGGGATACGCGTAGGACGTAATCATCTTCGCTTTTGAAATAACGACTGTATTTTATGTATTTTACAAGATAAGATGTTTGTGTAAAGTTGTGAGAATTGTGTAGTGATTTGTTGTCGTAACATTATTGTCACCGAAAGCGTCATTCAAGCATATTTATACAGTGTATTTATACAGTGTATTTATACAGTGTATTAACAGTGGCGTAGCTAGAGTGGGGGAGGAGAGGGGGAGAATTTGAAAATCCTTCCCGGCCCCACTTGAAGAAAGCTCCCAAATGAGTATTTTTTACATTAAATATTACGCAAAATGCAGGGGCCCCAACGAGATCAAGCCCCCAGGGCCCCCAAATGATGGAAAATGTCTAGCTACGCTCCTGTGTATTAAGTTTCTTTTGGCAGCGTGTCAGCCGAGTGGTAAAGCTCTGGCCTTCAGAATCTGTTAGGTGCGCATCAAGGTGTGAATGTGGAATGGTGCTGATGCGTGTTGAAAAGAGGGAGACGGGGAATTCAACATGGAAGAATATAAACTAAATAGTGTGTATAGCGTTAGTTATTAAATTAAGATTAAATTATTTATAAACTATGATGTTGAAGTTTGTTGTTACTGATCGTTTGGAAGAGTCTCATGACGGTAACAACACGTAACAGAATCGAATCTTTGGGAACGAGATTTTGAATTCGTGCATTTTAGGTCGCCCATGAGTCTACGAAACTCTAATAGATACCTGATATGAGTCTACGAAACTCTAATGGATACCTGACATAAGTCTACAAAACTCTAATGGATACCTGACATGAGTCTATGAGACTATAATGGATACCTGACATAAGTCTACAAAACTCTAATGGATACCTGATATAAGTCTACAAAACTCTAATGGATACCTGATATGAGTCTACGAAACTCTAATGGATACCTGACATGAGTCTACAAGACTCTAATGAATACCTGACATGAGTCTACGAGACTCTAATGGATACCTGACATAAGTCTACAAAACTCTAATGGATAACTGACATGAGTCTACGAAACTCTAATGGATACCTGGCATGAGTCTACGAAACTCTAATGGATGCCTGATATGAGTCTACGAAACTCAAATAGTTACCTGACATGAGTCTACAAAACTCTAATGGATACCTGATATGAGCCTACGAGACTCTAATGGATACCTGACATAAGTCTACAAAACTCTAATGGATAACTGACATGAGTCTACGAGACTCTAATGGATACCTGACATATGTCTACAAAACTCTAATGGATAACTGACATGAGTCTACGAGACTCTAATGGATACCTGACATGAGTCTACGAAACTCTAATGGATACCTGATATGAGTCTATGAAACTCTAATGGATACCTGATATGAGTCTACGAAAGTCTAATGGATACTTGACATGAGTCTACAAATTTCTAATGGATACCTGACATGAGTCTACGAAACTCTAATGGATACCTGACATGAGTCTACAAAACTCTAATGGATACCTGACATGAGTCTACGAAACTCTAATGGATACCTGACATGAGTCTACGAAACTATAATGGATACCTGACATGAGTTTGCTACAGTAAAGTCGGTTGGTCGTTGTGCTGGTCAGATTCTGGCCTCGTTAAGCGTCGGCTATAGGAACTGATCATTTGTACATCATCTATACCATAGATTTGCATGGTCTGAAAGGGGTTCTTTACTTTTTAAAACCTTATAAGGTCTAAATGTCTTGTTCTTTGTATTTCTGATGTAACGTCCTCTGTATCTTTGTCTTGAACACGTTTTGGTGTCGGCGTCGTTTGAATTGATGTATTGGTGCCGGGTTAGGAGCCAATCTTCGGATTCAAGCCTAATACATTTAGATAACAGATCTTTGATAACATAACAGACGTTTGATTAGGTTTGAAAAAACATTTCATAACATAAGAAAAGACGTTTGATAGGATAGGAACATACATTTGATAGGATAGGAACATACATTTGATAGGATAGGACCAGACATTTTAGAAGATAGGAACAGACATTTGATAGGATAGGAACAGACGTTTGATAGGATAGGAACAGACATTTGATAGGATAGGAACAGACATTTGATAAGATAGGAACAGACGTTTGATAGGATCATCATCATCATCATCATCAAACTCCATTAGAGTGAGGGCTTGAGAGGCTCAAATCCTCTCTTGCAAAAGCCCTGGACAGAAACCCTGCTGTCTTGCGTAGTGCATAAATGTCGCCATACAGGTCGAGAATTTTGGGTTTCCCAGACCTGTCGAGACGGAGATCAGCAAGTCTGGGGCAGTCAAACAGAATATGAGGCACGGTCTCCTCTTCTTCCCCGCAGCGGGGGCACCGTGAATCAAAATTTGGCCATAGCCGCGAAAAATATGAGCCAACAGGACAGTGGCCTGTTCTGCACTGTGCTATAATAGCTTGCTCAGGCCTGGACAGCCTCCACCACGGGGAAGTGCGGTCAGGGCGCCTCATGCGCTCCCAGACTCCACGGGCTTTTTGGAACTTGTCCCAGCACTCAAACCACTTTTCCATTTCTGTATTTTGTATTATAGCCAGGGCTTGATGAAAGCTTACAGCCTGATCAGTGGGTGGAATTTGCCCTCCCTGGTGGGCCAAAGAGTCTGCAATTGTGTTGCCAGTCCCACCTATGTGACTCGGTACCCACTGCATTATTACAGGGGTGCCATAGCGTTGTTTAATGTTATGTGAAGCCATGATGACAGTTTTGATTTTGGGGGGCCATGGTCCGGGGCTTTGCAAAGCCTGTAGGACAGATTTTGAGTCAGTGACCACAACAATCTGTGTTGCCATCAAATGTCCCTCGCCGAGTTGAGAGACAGTGACTTTTAAGGCTTCACAGACTGCCAGAGTCTCCGCATCAAAACAGCAAACACTACCACATGGTCCAAAGATTTTGACTGTGTAAGAGCCAAGAAAGTCGATGTAGGCTCCATAGCCTGCTCTTCCAGAATCTATTGATGCCAACCCATCAGTGTATGCAAAAAAAGCACTGGTCTTGAAGGTATTTATGGTCTCCAGAGCTAGGATTTGAAGGTCGTTAGATGAACGGCTTTGCTTAGTGGCATTAGGGTAAACTAATTTCAAGCGTATGTCTGGGGTCGTTGGGCGATACCATGGGGGAAGGGGATGAAAGCGTTGAATGTTTTGTCGGTTGGTGGAGAGGCCAGCTTCATCAGATATTCTAGTGGCATGATGCATAAAAGACTGCATCTGGATACGTCTTCTGCATCTCCAATCATCCACTAGTTTTCTAGCTGGGAGGTATTCATCCAGCCTTTTATACCGCTCATAGCAGGTCAGTACTGACCTTTCCCTCCTAAGGTTTAGTGGACCTACATTAGCCATTATTTCAGCCGCATAGGAACAGACTTTAAAAAGATAGGAACAGACATTTAATAAGATAGGAACAGACATTAGATAAAATAGGAACAGACATTTGATAAGATAGGAACAGACATTTGATAAGATAGGAACAGACATTTGATATTATAGCTACAAAAATTTCATACAACAGACATTTGATAGTTGAATTTTTTTTTTTTTTTACTAATTCTACCAGTGTGAACACGCTTGGTTGATAGTCAAACATTTTGATGCAGACGTCTCTCAGTAAAACACGGTGTCTTCTGCCCAGAAATACCAACCGCTGCAGTGACCCGTGACCAGAGCCGTCATGCAAGAGCAACGTTCTAATATTGAGTCAAGATATGTTGATGTCTGAACATGAATATTTTTCTGTATGCATTGTAATGGCAATGTCTTCGATTCCGAAGATTAGTCCAGTGCTTCACATGACTTCGCAAACCCAGTTGCGACCTGCATATTTTTCCGCACTAAGTGCAGACAAAGCCGTTGTCCACCGGCGGTCTATTTAAGTTTTCTTTCCGTCTTCTGTGCCTGTCTTTAACAAGGGCTTTCCTTTGAGTCTCAAATTTGTTCTTGAATCCTTTGTGAAGGCTCTCCACCAGTCTCTTTCAGAGGTCGTCCTCTGCCAGGTACTTTCCACTATACTCGAGACGAACCTTGGCAAAGACTGGGGTTTTGAAGTTTGGGATTCTCGGGAAGCCCCTGAATCCACCCTACTCTAATAGGAACCTGAAATTGGTTAAAGTAAAGTTGTGCTGGCAACATGACACTCACGTTAAACGTCGGCCTTAAAAACGGCTAAACTTTACACCTGTTTGTGGGACATATTTCTGATGTTCCTTCAGATTCTAAATACATCCCAAGCGAAACCTCCCGCAGGACGACGAAGGATGACGGGAACCTTGGAGATCACATAACGACAGACCAAAGCGCATACCCCCACGACCAGGCAGCTATCGTAGGGTCTGAAAAGGTGACCTTTTATTTTGACTTCTCTTACGTTGTGTTTTATTTGTTGTTTTTTTTATTTAAATTATGCATACTCTACCAGAGAAGTGTTTTATTTAGTAAGTGCTTTTAATGGACATCATCTTAGAAGATCTATGTTGAACAGATACGAATTAAAAATTTTCTTGTTTTGAAGCGCTTAAGAAAAAGTAAACGCAGATCATAGCATAATTTTTTTTCTTCTATGTTGAGTCTTTCATAAGCAAGTAAAGTTTCCATTTCAGACCACGGGGGTCTATAGGGTAGATGATGTTTAGGTCATATATTTCTTTGGTCAACGGTTAACGAGTAGGGTGTCCTGTGGTCAGCACAACGATCAACCGACTTTATTTTCCCCAGCGTAAGTCGTGTACCTATTAGAGTTGGGTGGACTCAGGGACGCCTTAAAAATCCTGAAATTCAAATTCCTAGTCTTCACCGAGATTCGAACCCAGGATCCCACTCAGCAACAGCGACCATGATACTTTTGTTTTTTAAGAAGCGTTTTTTTTTTTATTGTGTAGTAATTGTATTTATAGCAATGCTAACATAATAATTCTATTTCGTTTTTCAACTATTGGACATCAGTAGGAGAAATTATTATTTTTTATTGTAGACTGCGTTGTTTGTTTGTTTGTTTATACATTCCGTTGTTTGTTTGTAGACAGCGTTGTTTGTTTGTTTGTACACTGCTTTGTTTGTTTGCATTCTATTCTGCGTTATTTGTTTAATTAATGTAGACTGTTTCATTGATTGTAAACTATGTTGTTTGTTTGTTTTACAAGTTCCAAATGTCCCTTCAGAAATTAAAAATGATTAGTTCCTACCCCAAGACAGCGGATGGATGACGGCGTACAGGGTTCAACTTCAAACTCGGGGCTATCGGATAACAGTAAAATTTTTGTTGCTTATAGTTATATAAGGTTTTGTAAGGATACTATTTCGTCAGGACGAATGTTGTCTTAAATGAGGCGTAAACTAACCAACATTAAACTATTTAGTTTAAATATAGTTTTTAAAATGTTACGGTTACAAAAAAATGGATCAAAAGGTTCACAGTAGCGAGACGTGATTGAACTAAGGTGTATGTAGACCGTAGCTTGGCTTTGAGAAGAAATAGTCAGTTGTACTAAGTTGGGGTTTTTAGGCCACTGATTTACACGTTTCTTGGGTACAGATGCATTCATAGTTTTCTGATAACCCATATATAGTTTATTGACCAAGGCATAAGACATTCTTTTCAAGAAGAGCCAAGAGAACTAGGCTGATATCTACACTTCATACTATCACGGAATACCTTGTAGGCTTTATTTGGGTGATGCTTAACTGTACGTTTATAAATTCATTTTTGCTTGACTACGTCAAAAGGGTGACGGCTTGGCATCACTCATTATCTATACTAAATACAACACTGAATAACAGTTTATATATTACTTAGTACAAATTCATTTCATATATTTCCCTTTTATGAAAAGACTATAAATATATAAAACAAAATTTGTCACATAGATTTACATAGGTCAATCGAACACGAAGTTTTTGGGTTTAAATTCTTTTTGATTTTCATCCTACTTTCGTCTGTACAGGAAAATGTTTCTTGAATATGGCATACATTTATTTGTTTAAAGCTTTTTCGAAATAATGACAGTATATATATAGCTGTTAGTCTTTATCCTTTGAAAATATCATAAGTTTAATGTTTGACGTGTTTCTGATTGTCCCTTCAGAATTGAAGATTTTTTTTTCTTAGTTCAAACACCTCGCAGGACGGTGAGGATGGCCGGATGGTCAGTTATATATTGCCGATGAATGGTAACCAGTTGAGAAGGGAGGGGTTTGAAACTAGCTGGTTGATCGTTCCTTTGTCAAAAAGTTCTTCCAGCAGATATAGTTTTTTTTTTGTTGTGAATACCGCATAAACCAGTTGTCATATCTAGCTGACCTAAGCTGAAGAAAGTAATGGCGGCTTATCTTTGTGGTGAACACACAACACTCTCGTAAATTAATGAATAAAGATACAGGTAGACTTGACCTAACCTTTGTAATAAACATAAAATGGGGGGAAAATATTTTTAAAAATCATTTTAGGTTTATTATAAATGCTGTTGATGGTTTTGAGGCGACGTCTTTTTCCTGACCGTTGTAAATAGATATTTCACATATGAAAATATTTTAAAATTAAATTTAGATGGCCATTGATCAGGTCACTTGACACTTTTCTAAATATAGATTTATAATGTAGTAGCGCTTCAAATGTACCCACTATTAGAAAAAATAAACTTTATAAAAACACATCTTGAATTTTTTTTTTCGTCAAGGGAAGCTACTGTGCTATCACTTTAAACTTCACCAGCGAATTTCAGTTACCAGTGATATCCCTTTTATTGTTTGATTTTATTAAAGTAAAGTAAATTAAGATAAAAATAATGGTAGAAATATATTTAATGCGAGGGATAGATATTAAATAAAATAAAGTTAAAGGCGAGGTAACTTTTTTAGAGACATGGAACATTTTGTAGCAATTATATTTTCTACTAAAATAAATCAATAAACTTGTTATTAATAGCACATTCCAAGATGTTTCTTTTATTCCAGTAAAAAATACAGGAGAGAGAGAGAGAGAGAGAAAGATAGAGAGATGTGCTAGTAGATAGAGAATCAGGCAAATTTGTTGGAAATCATTGAGTTGGAGTGAAGAAATAACGGAGACAATAATACATGAATGATTGAACAATAAGAGTGGATAGAGTAAGAACAACTTGTTGTCAGCGGTGAATAAATGAAACTGATTAGAACAACATTCACAAAGAGAGAGAGAGAAGCGAAACAAAAAAACAACAAACAAACATAAAAATGCAAATAAATAGAAAGCCGAGGAAAAATGTGAAGAAGAGTGAGTGAAAAAGATATTTATATAAGCAAAGCTTTTTTTGTGGATTACACAATGCATTGAATTTGGAATAAAAATATGCAGTTTGTAACTGGGTTTGCATAACCATGTGAAACACTGCACTGATCCTTCATCATTGTCATTAGTATTACAATACAAAATTCACATTATACGCCATTCCCACTTGCAAAACATGTGTAACTTAGACAATCATACATTAATAACTTTTGAGATATATTTGAAATTTCATCAATGTCAATGTTCTTTTCAGCTATAATGAAAAATGATGAAAATGTTATTTTTATAAGTGTCCAAGTGGGACGAAGAGTTTACATTACATGTTTGGGGGGGGGGGGAGCTTTAAAATAAAATAATCTCTACAATAAATAATCAATTTGATTAAGGTTAGGCTTAAATTCTTTTACTATTTTTGTTAGTTTCTAACCTAACTATTTTTCCTTTTAAATTTTCCTGGAGGTGGTGTTTGTGAGCTTGAATATAACATGCCATTTAGAATTATATTTACAATGTATAAAACATATTTACTGTTAGCATAATCAATTCCGTAATTAGTGCCGGCTTAGGCATAGGTGAGAGGTATGTCCAGAGCTCAAAAGAATTATTGAGAAAAAATTTTCGAAACTTGGATCGAATCTCAAACCTTTCCGAACTCTATGATTCGTCTACTAGCCTAGCTCCAGGTCTTTAATATGATTCAAGATGCCATTCGGACCGATACGTAAATCGCGCCATAGAAATATTGTTGTTGTTGTTGTTGTTGATTTATATATAGATCCAATACGGTTTTCATTCATTGCGTAATTGTATTTTTCGGTCTTATTTTGTCTATTTAATTAGGGACCACTTAATTTCCTTTGCCTTGGGCCTCCTTTTACATAGAGCCGGCCCTTTCGTAATGTTACAAAAGCAGGGTCGGCCTTACGAATTGCGGGGCCCAATTTAATGGATACTTGCGAGGCCCCTCTTTTATTTTTTAATACAATAACAACTATTAGTATTAATTAGAGCTTTATATCAACATTTTTATTATACAATACTCACAGGAAGCAACTCAAATGTAAAAGGCGCCAGTGGGTTAATTAAAAGTTACGTCAATCGTACGATACAATAAATATGTTAACCCTTTAAGTCCTACATCTTAGCCTGTAATAAGAGACATGACTGACAATGATAATGGTAAATGTAAAATTTGAAGCAATCGGTGAAATCGGCCTAATGCCAGCCCTGTAAAAATGACCAAAACAAAAAAAAAGTTATAGACATTTTTTTTTACATGCCAACGAAAACGTAGCCTAATTGGATTGTGATATTTACAACACCAACTAATACTTGAAAGTATATAGTCTTTAAGTATTTTTGGTGAAATGAATTATTAGATTCTGTTGCGACATTTTACATAGCTATTGTAGTATAGGTATTAGTGAATACGTTCAAAATGAGATCATACACTGTTATATAAAATTAATGCTTGAATGCAAGGTGACAGGTAAATTATATATAAATAAAGATGGAGGAAAAAGTACGATTCATATTTTACGATTAGAAACCAGCTAAGATTCTACAAGTCGATCTAATAAGATATGTGTGGCTGGATTTGTTATTGTTCCTAGACACTGGTCTGGTCTGTTGGTAGCCAAACGGTGTACAAAAAATATGGCAATCCAAAGTTAAAATAGAGTGTAAATGATGATGTTATTGAACTAGATCTGTCACCACACTACGCTTGCGCTCTATCTTTCGCATCAGCCCTCCGTCTCGGAGTTTGTAAATGACAATCAGAACCACCACCAGAATTGCTGCCAGCACAACTCCCACGACGATGAGGATGACAGCCAGGTAGGAGAGTCTCCCACTTCTGCCCTGACTGTCCGACTCCAAGGCAGAAACGGACACGCACTTGGTGAAGCACTTGACCACGTGGATCTTTCCCTCCTCGTTATCGAACGACACGTCGACGTGCTCGGTCATCATCCAACGGTTGAAAGTCTTGTACCGGTTGCAAGGCGCCTTCAATCTGGCGGTGCAGATGTTGCCCAGGGCGCAGAAGGCTGGTTCCTCGCAGCCTACTCTCTCAGGCTTCTTAGATGTCATGCAGCGAATGGCGCCTTCGGTCTCGTTGGTCATCGCCAGGCTGTCGTCTATGACTTTGGTGACTCCGTCGCTTGGGTCTATGCGCACAGTAAACCTATTTCCCTCATACCTACACATGAGTCCATAAAGCCTGGGGAAATAATTGCATACAAATTATTTAATTTAGTGGATACAAAAGAAAAGTCTTTAAGGCTTAGAAGATCAATGTCGATATGGTCTATTCTTATCTACGATGTTTAGTAAAGACATGTTCCATATACTAGGACAAATTTGTACGAATGCTCCTTTTTCCCTAGTGCTATTAGAGCATCGATTGGCTTGCCTGAGCCAGCCAGGAAAACCAGTGATTTGACAGAATTTAGGTCATTAGTTAACATGCATGACTAAATGCATGACGCGTAGGACGTAATCATCTTCTTCTTTGAAGTAACGTCTGTATTGTTTAAGATAAGATAAGAAAACAATAGAGCAAACAGAAGGACGAAAAAAATATGCCTTTTGACATTAGATTATACGTTCAGAGCAGTCAGCGTGTACTTTTGTACAAAGGTAGAATTTATGCATGGTTATTAGTCACTTAATGTGGTTTTGAAAATTTGTATATAAAAATAATAATAATCTTCATTATTCGTGATAACATGTGTTTTGCAATTAATAATTACAGCAAACATTTCTAAAATAGCGCACAAGATATACGTTCATAGTCTGTTGCATATTGGAACTAGCTTTTGAGTAAAGTAAAAAGATTGACCTTTCATGTGTTTGCAAGTTTAAATAAGCCTGGCCTGTTTATTTTTTCAACAACGAATCCTCATCAATTAGGGAAATAAAAATATGGATCCCTTAAACATGTCTACAGTTCACTGTTACAATTGTTTTGAAAAGAGAGTCGTATTACAGTGCGTAAGTCGCTTCAAATTGTTAGATAATATTTCTTTTTTAAAGTGTTACTCTTACAGGTGGTCAAGCTCCTCATCCAAATGGACGTCTAATGTTTCTGGTACTCGACCTGGATAGTCTGGTGACGCGAAGTGAAAGTTGAGCTGAGGAAGCGACTGTCCATGGGCGATGACCAATGTAGTGCTGATCAGAAATAGTCCTACTAGTGTCATTACAGTGTCTATTAGCCTGTAGTGATAAATACATTAAAAACAAGGTTACAAAGACAGTTTGTAATTAAACACACACTCAAAATCGGACCCAGAAATGATCCACCTAGGCAGGTAAAAAGGAAAGTTTCAATATTTTCAGAAAGAACATTAGAATGAAATTCTTTCAAACAAAATGACAGAGAAGAATGGTTGACAGATCTTGTGTGGTGCCCCAGCGGTCCAGCAGACCAAAGGAAACGTGAAAGTGAATGTAAAGTTAAATGTAAGCCTGGCCTAACTAATGTTTTACAATGAATATCTAATTGATCTAATGGTTTTGTAAAGGGTCAATCTTTTATTCAAATCCTAAGGAAAAAATATTTCGGATAAAAAAAATAAAATAAAGGTATGTGTATCATAATTCATTCACGTGATAATATGAAAAACTACTTTTTAATTTTTTTTTAAAATTATGTTAAATTTATATCCATACTGAATAGATTTTTTCTCTTAAAACAAAGTAAATATTTGTGTGTAAATGTAGTAGTTAGTATGAAAGAACTTACTTCACTTAGCAATACATTTGTAAAAAAAATATTTTTTGACAAAAAATCTAAAACCATTTGCATAAATGTGTTACAAATATGGTGAATAGTCATCTCCCCTACTAAAGAGCTTCCAGTGTTTGTTACTATTAATAGTGAATAGTTGTATTAGTGGTATATTTTATGAAAATAAATGCTTGCATAAGTGATTTATAATTAGATTTTTCGCTTTCAGAAAAGAAAAAAGTTGCAGTTGCATCAGATCTTTGAATGGTCTAAAATATTATGATGTCGGATTTTCACTATCTTTTCGAGTTTACGAGATCTAAAAGGGACGGACGGACGGACAGACATTCCACACAAAACTATTAGCGTCTTTTCCCCATTCGGGGGCCGCTAAAAATGCATACTGTAGAGTACTGTAGGCTAATATTCTTTTTCAATCAATAAAAAAGTACTCCTTTAAGACCTTGCGATTTATAGGGCAGATGATATTAAAGTCATATGATTCTTATTGATTAAATTTATATTTATTTATATTTGTTAGGTACAACAAATAATTATATAAGGTTTCAACTTGATCCAAGAATGGCTGTGGGAGAAATAACGTGTACACAAATTGTACCAGACAGACAGAGAGACAGACAGATTGGGTTGATATAAGCTGTAATACTAATCTAATATTGCTGTTTAAATAATTTTCTATGGTAATAAGGCCTGCATCTTTATTTATTATTTACTGAAAGAAAGCTTAGTATTCTAATGAAAAAAAACAATATCATACCGGCTATAGTTTAGGAGTAATTCAATCCAATCTGTTATATCCTTGGGAGTGCACTAGAGATATTTGAATGATGAGGTTAAAATATAAAATAGAATATAAAATTAAAAAATATATATATTTATAAACAACTACAAAAGTCCCTGATCTAGCATTATTTGGGTTTAGATAATCCAAGACGATACCTATTCATTTATAACATACCACAAAACACTTTTACTACAATAAAAAAAAAAAACGTACACTGTATTAAATTTTCCTACGCGCACATTATCCAGTGATGACTGTTTTATATTTAGATCCCAGGGAATACAATATGCCCTCTGTTGTTAACTATTGCCAGATGCTCTATGACTAGCAGCAAGATCAATTAGATACGCATGCATTGGTCACGCTATTGGAAGATTGACGTAGGCCGTGTCTGGGAAACATCGCAAAAGAAAACAAATCAAGGGAAATAAAAAAGAAACTACTTTAAAAAGCTTATATAAGGGAAAGACCCACACAATTACTGTGATATTTCTCAATACTACAAGGTTTACCTCCTTTCTATAAATATTACTAAATAATTAACTAATTGGTTAAGTTCTTGATTGGCTCATATGTTGTTATTGACAAAGAATAATTGTGTCAAGCAGTGTTTCCCAAACAGTGTTCCGCGGAATCCAAGTGTTCCTAGGCAGATTTTGATTTTGGTCTCCCCCATGGTATAGAATTAGGGTAAGGGTTTATTTCCAAACATATTTAGAGGGCATTCCCCCCAAAAAAGGAACCCGAGATGGTAAAGTAAAGTACTTTTTTCAGACCTTGCTATTTATAGGGAAGGGTTTTCATAGGGAATAACAAGTAACAACGACTAATGCCTTTACTTTCGCCAAGAAATGTCACGTATACATTAGAGTCGGGTCGACTCAGGGACGTCCTAGATTTGAACCATGACACTTCAGTTCAGTAGCTAAGCGCTCTTCCAGTCAGCCACCACACTTCATGATGTAAAAGAAAAAAAAAATGTTTTGATTTAGGCTAGGTCCCTCAATAGGCTGTAACACCTTTGGGATGAAAAGATATTTACAATTTTGTTCTCGACCTCTAGATTGTAATGTTAACACTTTATAATATATATAGAAAAACTTTCATTATACAATCTTTTAACATGACATTTTTTATTAACTATTAGAACTAGAAAAACTTGTCATTTGTTAACATCACATTAATGAACCCCGTAGTTTGCAGAGAAAAACGTTTTATCTGCTGTGTACAATAACAGAAAGTTATAAGACATTTAGTCATTAAATGAGTAGCATGATAAAAATAAGATTAATTAAACTTATATAGCGCTGTTAACAAACACAATGGAGGCTCGAGGCGCAATGAGAACATGAAACAGATAGAAATAAAAAACAACAACATCTAAACGCTATGTACCGCACATAAACAATCCCCAGGCTTTCATCTCGCTTGTCCGAGATGAACCCTAGTCTTTCTACGACTGAAGGAGGCCAATGATGATGATGATGATGATGATGATGATGATGATGATGATGATGATGATGATGATGATGATGAGGATGATGATGATGATGATGATGATGATGATGATGATGATGAGGATGATGAGGATGATGATGATGATGATGATGATGATGATGATGATGATGAGGATGATGATGATGATGATGATGATGATGATGATGATGATGATGATGATGATGATGATGATGATGATGATGAGGATGATGATGATGATGATGATGATACCGCACAGAGGAACTAAATTACAATAACTATAACTTTTTTTTTTTTTACAAATGTTTTGATACTCTTCAGACAAACTAGACCAGGACGGGAGGAAATTGAAACTCGGGTCAATGGCGATGATAGACTGAAGCACATTCTACACGACCAGACAGCCATTTTAAAAATTGTACGTTGCATTTAAAAAAATTAAACAATTTATGAAAGTATCTATTTATAAATGCCGCATAAAATTGTTGACGCTTGTCTTATTTAGTGAATGATAAAAGTGTGGAAGCACTCTAAAAAAAGACGAAACAATGTGCGAAGGATAAATGTCAATATATTGGGAAGAATGTAGATTCTAAAAGTACATAGTTACGATAGACTTACTTAAAATTCCTCCTTCCAGTTTTAAAATTCCTACTTCCAGTTTGGTGATATGGGGGTGTAGGTGTGTGTAGGTGTGTGTTTGAGTGTATGTATATGTATGCGGGCATGTAAAACAATAGGTGAGGGGTGTAACACCTTTATTACTGCTCATTTTATTAGATGTTACTTTGGGTTCTTGTGCTCGTGTCTTGTGTCTTACTTATTACGACAAACATTGAGATTTATTGAATGACACACTTCTTAGCAGACAATATATTTATTACTATAAAACAATACATAGGTGATCCAGCCCTAAAGGCGCAATGAACAACTGAATATAAGTTCATGACAAATCATTAATCACACATTCTAAATCCTAAATATGAGTGCAATTCACAAAGACCGTAAATACAAATCTCCTTCTTCTATCAACAAATATTCTATTTCCTTCCTCTGAAAGGACCAAGTAGCAACTGACTTCTCATAGCGTGGTCAGATTCAGACCGAGACTTTTCACCAGAGATGAACATGGACTGATGTAGTGGCCACTATTCATTTCACTTCACAGTGATTCTCTAACAATGATGTGACGGGGGGGGGGGAGGGAGGAAGTATTACTTGGTTGTGAAGAAGTGATACAAATAAAATAAATTATTCCGGGAAACTAAATATTTTAAGAGTGCGCCTTTTTTATAATTTCAATTTTCATTTTTAAGAATCAAAAGTCTTCAGATGATCAAACATAGAAGCATGGCTTTAAACAATGTAGGTCATATGAAACCCATCTAATAGGTCTGATTGGATCAAAGGGCTTAGATCATAATGAGCAAATAGATGTGATAATATTTATATTTCTCTAAAGCATTCAATGAAGTTCATTACCATACCTTGCTATAAAAAAATTAAAATATGTTGGTCTTACTGGTCCATTACACAGGATGGCTGCATGGTCGTGGGGTTTGCGCGCTGGACTGTCGTTTGGATTTATCGATGGTCCCGGGTTCAAACTCTGCCCGCTCCCATCCCTCGTTGACCTGCGGGAGGTTTGGACTAGGAAGTAAACTATCTTCACCTCTGAAGGAACATCCGAAACACGCCAAACATTTTACATTTTACAAACATATGGACTCAGGATTTCTTGAAAGGGAGAGAAAAAAACTTATATTGTTTTGTTATGTTAGCATGAACTTTCAACGTTTTGGTCATAGAAACAAATGATTTGACACCATTTATCTTATGCACAAAAGTTGTGTAATGGGAAATATGACTTGTCTTTAATTTATCTATGTAAATGAAATGTGTAATATATATTACTATTCTACAGAACATTAAAAAGGTATATGTATTGAGCATTCATAGATATGTAAATTACTAACATATGATTTTAGTAAAAAATATTGGTCTACGATGTGCACTTTTTATTCTGTAAAATAACAAAATTTCTTTCTAGCCAAGATTGATGCCTCTTAGGAAATCCACAAAGACATGATGAAAGCATTGTAAAAGCTAGTGACAATCCACAGATGTATTCTTACGTGGCTTGAATGTAACTAATGTCAAGAAAGCGAATTAAATAAAAACTATACATTTTATTGACAGGCTTATGTTAGACTTAGAAAATATTTTTTTGTAATTACTTATTCTTTAGTATGGGAGAATATTTCATTATTGGGACTCAAACATTATGAGTAGCTGATAGTTTTTAATTATGCGTTTAAAAGGAATGGGAATGACACAGAGAGAGAGAGAGAGAGAGAGAGAGAGAGTGAGCTAAAACAATGGTTCTCATGTGTATTGTTTTGTAATAAATAATTGTTTAATAGCTTTTCAGGTACTGCCAGTTAGACTTCTTGGTAATATTTAAATGCAGTTTGTAATTATTATAATTCATTGTGTTCTATATTTGCATTTATATTTATTTGTCAAGAATTCAGTTACTCTGTAATATTAGACATCATTTGAGGTGTAGGAAATAAATACATTGCGCTGTTATTTCATTCCTAGCAGTAGATAATGTAATTTTTTGAATGATATTAAATAACTTCCATATTAATGCTTCTGTACTTGTTATTTCATAATAATAATGACAATCTTTATTATCCAGGAGGAAAAGCATTTACTATTACAATGTGAGAAAAGTATATATTTTTGGTAGCATGAAAAAAGAGCTCTTAACATTATATTTGACAAGATCATTTGTACTAAATAATTTTAACGCTTTCTCTTCGTAATTATTTACCACATTTTGGTGGAATCAAAGCTGGTATTGTCAGTTAGGAGAGAAAGAGTTAAGATAACAATTGAGATTTTGTAAATCACAAAGCGCAAAATGTTACACGATTTCAATAAGAGATTGTGATGTAGGCTTATATACTTGAATAGGACTGGTGCATTGCAGGATGTCTGCTGCTAATAGTGTCTGGTCAGCAGATGTGAAGGATTTTAAAAATTATAAAAATAATTGCTTTTCTGATGACAGTATAAGTTTTACTTCTTCGCTCCTATTTTACATGTTAAAGAGTTCAGATCAGCAATCCTATATCTGAGATTAACCACGCAGTGGTTTCCAGATCAGCAGTTTTTATTCTGTAGGAAGGTTTTGGGGCCAGAGTCTTGTTCTTGTATGCAGCTTTGAATAACAAGGTCAGCATTCTCTAGTGATACTCCACAAGGGCAGGGCTCGCTAGTCCAGTCTTAAATCTTCCATAATATATGTTGTCTCATTCTGTTGTGTCCGGTTCTGAGTGGAAAACAGTACAAGCTGTTCTCAGGTAGATCTCAATTCCGTATTATCATATAGAAATGGTTGAGTAGAAATAAGATTTTTTTTTATGCTTCCCTTAATAATATATTCTCTCTCTCTCTGTATATATATATATTAGGGTTATATATTAGGATAGTCCCTCCGGCTCCGGCTTCTGCCGAATATCCGGCATATTTTACTATCCGATGCTATTCGGCTCCGGTCGGATATCACTAACGGATAGTAAACCGGATAGTAAAAAGTACACCTATTTAATATGCATAAAGTGGACCTCGTTCCATTAATGTCTGTTGTAGAATGTATTAATGTTTATATTAAAACAAAATAATGTGCTTAAAAATAAAGCCATTATGAATATGCACTAAAAATCGTTTATTATAAAGACAAAGCGTGTTAAAAACTTAATATAAATAGAAATGAAACTTTACATCATAAATGCGCTTTACATACAGAGCAGCAATGGCTGACACTTTTTTTCAATTTGTCTTGACGTTTGAGTAAGTTAGTTAACATGTTAAAATGCTACATTCCTTGACTACGTCATGCTGACCAGACGTCTGTCTAGCTGTGCGAGTATATCTCCAGAGGTAGAGATGAACAACTCCCACCCCTTTTAATTGTTTAGTCCATCACATTGAGTTTTTTTTTATCGGCAGGTGACCACAAGTTAAATACGATGGACGTAGGTTTAATGTCAGCGTATTGACACTCTCTAGAGGTCACACCTTTTGAGGGAACTGAGTTTGTTTATTTAGTAGTTAATCTTTATAAGGAGTGCTGGACTACAAGAGCCACACCTCTAAGGTAACCAGGTATATTTCCAGATGAACTCCCTCCCCCTTTTATTTGTTTAGTCCATCACATTGAGTTCATTGATTGACAGGTGACCCCAAGTCAGATACGATGGACGTAAGCACTCACTAGAGGTCACACGAGGGAACTATGTTTGTTTATTTAGTAGTTAATCTTAATTGAGGGGGGGGGACTGGACGTAAGCCAAACATCTACACGGGTATCCGGACAAAGAGTTTGCTTATTTGGAGAAAAATCTTAATCATGTGGTTGGGCTAGAAGCCACACCTTTTCAAATCTCAATTAGTAAGCTGGACTAAAGATCACACGCACCTAAACAAGTGACTTTTAGCTACACAGAACACAAACCGCGAGATTATATAGCCCAGTAAGCCAGTAACTAATTATTTTGTAGAAGACACGACCAGGGCCATCTTTAAATTTAGGGCTAAACACCCCCCTACTCTTTTATTTTATTTCTTTGGTCCTTGACACCCAACTTATTAATAGACATTGACCATTTTTAAGCCAGAATGAAAAAACACAACGTGCTAACAAAGGATATTACACTGTCAATAAATATGACGGTTAAATAATTTTTCTAACGTGTTAACTTGAATATTACTCCTGCAAATATGAGTCTTGATTTGATAACAAAATTCTTAATAATTTGTGACAGTCAATTAACTCCTTCTAATTACTATTTTTGTTTACTTAAGATGTGTACTTAGCCACTGTGTATCTGGCTAGGACGACTTTTACACACCTGACATCCATAGGCTTTCTATGGTTCCCTTTTGTAACAGTTACTGAAACCACGAATAAAGTAATTAATAAGTATTAATAAAGGAAGATGTTTCTAACATACGTTCTTTACATTTAATGTTTCTTGCGAACGTTCTTTGCACACTAAAATAAAACAAAGATGTGCATGTTTGCGTGTGTGTATTTTTTCGCCTTGTATTAAAATCTTTAGAAAGAAAGCTAATTTCATTGTTTAATTCTTTTGACTTTATAAATAACGGAAAACCTTACAGTAAATTTTAAAATCGCATAAAATAAATTGAACAATAGTACCGCAGTTAGATCTAGCAAACAAAGAAACAATATGCTGGAGCGTAAAAAAACAAAACAACCCTTGACATCTAACTAGTGGACGGGTATAATTTATCAACATGCTTGACTGACACCGAACTCTATTGCGTGCGTATGCTCAAAAAAAACAACAATGCTTGATGGTTAACACAAACAACTATACACACTACTCTAGGACTATTGTGTAGACTCACTAGGTATATCTGACCAAGTTGTTGCTCTGAAATGCATGAACACATACATCCGACCACTTTACAAGGCAGATTGCACTTTACTTTTAAGAGATTTACATTAGTAATTAGTTAAATATATACTAACATTATTTACATTGACCTTCCTACACACATCCTTTACAGTTGGTGGCATCGTACATACACACAGACACACTCATGCTATACAGATTTTTAGAAATACTGTTAAGTTTGAATAAATCAATCAGTAACAGAGTTTAAAACAATAAGGTATATAAAAGGAAAAAAAAATAAAACCCACCAATATAGGTATGTTATTTAACAGTTTCGTAAAATGTTCAGCAACACAAGCTATTAACAAGACACTTAGGTATCCGGCTCCGGCTCCGGCCGAATATCAAATTTTACTATCCGGTCATATCCGGCTCCGGCCGAATATCACAATGTACTATCCGGTGCACCCCTAATATATATATATATATATATATATATGTCTATGGTGTTAGTAAATTGCAGGGTTTTCAAATCCTTAGTATGTTACTTTTTTTTTTTTTGCTTAATTTTGTGTCGTGTGTTCTTTTTAAATTATTATATGCGTTATTTTCAGACATGGTGACAAAAGCACTAAATAGCTAGCTTTTTAGTGTATCCGGTGGACAAAATAAAGGTTGTGTTGATACGCTATATTTTTTTAAAGCTATATGATACTTTTTTTTTTGCACTTGTTAGCACTGAAGGATTCAATTTTCTAATCTCTTCCCTTTGAAGCAGACATTCATTTTAATATGTAGGAAGCACCAGACTCTCACTCTATGACTTAACGCGTATTTAAACAGCAAATGGGAAACAATCTAGCAGTAAAAGAAGAATCGATCCGAAGATCAACTGCCAGGCACTGAGAGAATTAAAATTAGAGGTCAATTCTGTTCTTCTTTTGTTAACAAGTTATGTTTAATTTAGCGTCCTTGGCTTTGCTCGGTATATCGCGTAAAATACTATACATAATTTCATTTTAATATTGGTCTTAACTTGATAAAATTATGGGATATATGCATTTGAATTACTTAACGTGATTGATCTGTGACTCAAGAGTGATTTTAACGTATTCGATTGAAATTAATAAATTTTAAATCACGAGTCCAAAAATTGATATATCGAATAACAACATAAAATGTTTTATAATATATTTTGTTTTTATTTCAATATAAGATAATAATATAATTAATCTAAATAAATCGTATAGAAGTCAAATTAATTCACCATTTGAGATCTTGTCTTCTCAATATCTTTCAAATAGCTGGCATATTTTAGTTTCCCCAGGACCAAAGCTGTTACTACACACACCGGGGTGACCATGACACTGACCACGATAATGGTTAAAGTGACCACAGAGATGCCGTATCCTTCGGGCTTTATCTCCACCTCCTCAGAGGTTGGCTCGCAGACTGTGAAACACTTGGTGACTAGGATCTCACCGTCCTCTTGGTCCAGCGTGATGTCCACGGCCTGGGTCATCATCCACCTGTTCCTGTCTTGATACTTCTCACATACGGACCTGACCGGCGCCCTGCAGGTGTTGCCCAGCTGGCAGAAGCTAGGGTCGTTGCAGGTGATCGGCGCAGGGGTGTCGCCCAGGAGGCAAGGCACAGCGCCTTCGGTTTTGTTGGTGAAGCCTAGACTGTCATCGATGAGGTTGGTTGCCCCTTGACTCGGGCTGATTCGAACAGTGAACTTGTTGCCAGAGAACTTGCACATGAAACTAAATAATCTGAATCAAGGAAAGAAAAGAAAAGGGAAATAGCAAACAAGGTGCAATACAAATAGTAATAGATACCTCTTGTAATGATTATGTTTAAAGTATACATATAATCAATTCATAGTGAAAGGTTCTGGTTATATATATATAATATATATATATTAGCATTTATTAGCATTAAACCTTATTTACAATACCTCTATTCAAACACTTTTGGAGTGGAAACTGGTTGTGTGGACACGGATCTCGAAATAGATTTTTTTTATAGAAATTTGACTGTTAATGTATATCGTTGGGAAACAAATGACTAAAAACAAGGTTACAAAAGACAGTTTGTGAAACAAAAACTCAAAATCGGCCCCCGAAGTGGTCCACCCAGGCAGGCTTCAATATTTTCAGAAAGAACATCCGAATGAAATTATATCAATGACAAATGAGAGATAAGAATGGAGAAAGAAGGTTAACAGATCTTGTGTAGTGCCCCAACGGTCCAGCAGATCAAAGCATAGGTGAAAGTGAATGTAAAGTTAGATGTGAACCTGGCCTAACTAGTTCCCCTTTCAGACCTTGTGGTCTATAGGGCAGATGATGTAAAGTTAATTTGTTTTTGTGGCCTACGGTTAACGAGGGTGTCATGTAGCCAGCACAACGACCAACCGCCTTTACTTTCCCCAACTAATGTCAGGTAACCATTAGAGCTGAGTGGACTCACGGCGCCCAAAGATTCCAAAGTTAAAAATCCCAGTCTTCTCCAGGATTCCAACCCGGAACCCCCTTGTTCGGAAGCCAAGCGCTTTACCACGCCTCCCCTGGCCTAACTAATGTTTTATAATTGATCTAATTTTATGAAAAGGCTCAATCTCTTATTCGAATCCTCAAAAAAATAAATAAAATAAATTAAAAAGCGAATGGTCTAGTGATATACGAAATGCAGGAAAATGAAGTTTATAAGATTACTATTCGTTTTAAATTAGGTCTAACTTATAATGCTTACTAATAGCTTTTTCTCTTAAAAAAAATACTTGCATAACTGATTTTAAAAATTAGAGTTTTCGATTTCAGAAATAAAAAAGTAGCCGCTAAAAAGCGATGGTAATATAAAATCAAATCAAGGAATTGGTGAGCCTGTTAATAAATAAGACTAACTCTGTCAATAGACAATGAGGAATTACAGAGGTCGTTGACGGATCATGAGTGTTGACCCTACATTCCAACACATTATGGAATTGAACAAAACAGTGCATATTGAACCACAATATACTTTTCTGTAAAGTCACGGATACTGTTTATTAAAACAGTCCATATTTAATAACCTAATAGCAGAATTGATCAGCTAACATGTCTTATTATCTTATAAATTACAGACGTGACTTCTCATAGCATACGATAATTACATCCTACTCGTATCCATGTGAAAATCTAGTCCTGCATGCTAATCTGCTAAATCATTGGTTTTCCTGCTTGATTCAGTCAATCATTTTGTACGCATTAGTTCTAGTATTTGGAATTTAAAATAATGTGTTTTTAACTATAGGCTTTTCAGAGTATTTAATTAGGTTGTGTTTTACCAATTAGTTAATTAAGCTGAATTAGGCTGCCGTCCGAGGCTTAGTGAACACAAGCATGAAAAAGAAACAATAAAATAAACAATATATAGACAATTCGTTAGCAGAGTGGTTACCGCGTTGGATTGAGAAGCCTGAGAAGGATTTAGCCCACAGTAACTAGCTATATGAATAATTTATTAGATGATTTTGAAACTATCCGAAAATCACAATTACTGAATGAATCAAGTATTATACTTGGAATGTGAACGAATTTCTGCTACATGATTTACTAATACATGGACATCAACGAAAATGCTGTTAATGATTCAGTTTCACTACTCGCCATTTTCTCAGGCATATGGACTTCAATTTGAAATACAACTCTTCATCCTCCATTATTTAACTGCCCATCTCACATGGTCATGGGAGTGCGGTGGCCGAGTGGTCAAGCGCTTGGCTTTCGAACCTGGGGCTTTTTGGTTAGGATCTCGAAGAAGACTGGAATTTTTAATTTCGGGAATTTTAGGGCGCCACTGAGTTCACCCAACTCTAACGGGTACCTAACTTAAGTTGGTGCAAGAAAAGTCGGTTGGTCGTTGTGCTGGCCTCATGACACCCTGCTTGTTAACCTCGGCCAAAGAAGCATATGACCTTAACATCATCTGCCCTGTAGAACGCAAGGTTTGAAAGGGGAAACATTACTGACAAGGTCATTTACTGCTTTCTCAATAACAGAAACAGAACTTGTTCACATGTTTGAAGGTCATTTAATTTTCATTACGTTCAGTAAAACAAATGCTGTCAAGATTGTTTCGTATTTTAGCAAAGCCTCTTTGTATTTCGACATAAGTGTATACTTTTGTTCGTCTTGGTATTGAGCCTGTTCATAAATGCTGTCATCATAAGCTTGGTGAATCTCTAGTACTTGTGAGAAAACAGGATTAAATTGACAACATTTTTTTTGGACAGCAATACTTGCTTTTTATCTTGCTTATTTACTACTCCTTCTTCTACTACTCTTCTACATTTGGATTCCAATCAATGCATTGCTACACTTTTCAACATACCAATTAATATTTGTGAAGGACTTCGTAGCGGGGCCAACTCGAGTTCATGAGACAACTCAACCATTAAGAATTTGTATGTGACTGGAAATGTCATCTATAAGACTTGAAACGATGTTGTTCGGCCCTTTATAGATTCATTCGAATATATTCACTATGTATAAATTAATGTCGATCACTATAAGAAATAAAGGCCTTAAGTTTCTTATTTATTGTTTATTAGAAGAACTCTGTACTGATGTAGGGTATTTACGGCAATGCTTTAAATTAGTATTAGACTTTCAAGTGTATAAGATGTTTGTTTTTTTTAAATCACGACGCTCAAAGTGTTGCTTTAAAAGAGACTATACTAAAATCTTAAAATAATTTACTCGCATTTGTGCGGCCCTTACCGGCCCAATTGGGTAACCGCCCACCGGGCATTTGCCCGAATGCCCATTTAGCCAGTCTGCTCCTTCTTAGGGATCATTAGGCCTATTAGAAGTAAATCTATATTAACAGATATGTACTCACATATGGTCAAGTTCCTCTTCCAAGTGGACATCTAGGCCTTCTTCCAATGGATTCAAAGTGACGAATTGAAAGTTTAACTGTGGCAGAGACTGAGTATTTCCGTTGGATACAAACTCTAAACAGACTAGTAATAATAAAATGAACACCATCTCTGGGCCACCTGTGAAATACAAAACATACTTGCTAAACTGATTATGATTTTTGATCCTGTTTTACACTAGAATCATACAATATTTGAGTCACAAAATACCTTACTCACAAAATACTTAAATATAAGATGCTTTTGTCATAACAAACATAATTCTAAGATTACTTTAGTCATACCAAAGCATTATTACACAGTAGTGCAAATTTTAGCCAAATCTTAAAATTTAATAGGTGAAAAGATGAAAAGACTTTGGTCTCACTCTTAGTAAATTTTTTCGATGTTTCCTTTTAACAAGACCTCTACTCAAGTCATAACTTCATGGAGGGTGGAACCTGGACGCTGACCTGAAAAACGGCGTTTTCTAGAAATGTAACATCTCCAATGTTTATCGATGTGAAAAGAATGACTAGCTCGTTGGCCTTCACGTGGAAAACTCTGGTTTGACCGTTATCATTATTCAAGAAAAAAAGTAAGTAAATTTAAATGTGGCTAGAAAACCAGATCTAAGTTCTAGATCCAACATCGGTTTAGAAAGGACTTTCGCGATCTTGAAATGACTATCACATTATGGAATTTCCAAATGAGGCTTTATTGATTCAAGAGTTAAATAAATGAATGAATGTTCAGGACCATTTTGAGCATCGTCATCTTAGTCTAGATCAGGCATGTCAAACATTGCGTTCGCGGGCCGCATGCGGCCACTTCAAGAATTATCAAAATAATGTTAAAATATTAAGGGTTTAACAGTCACCACTAATGTTCAGATTAGTTATTTACTGAAACAAAAACACCTTAAACGTAACAATCAACTTCGTTGAACTTAATAGGTATTATGTAATGATCGGATTTTTGAAAACAAATAATTAAAAAAACAACTAAATAGGCAAAGCAATTACAGTTTCAACATGTGCTAAGACCAGCTTCAGTCGCTATCAGTTTTATTCGTGCCCGTGGCTTAAATTATCGCCGATTTTCGATGTTTCTGGATGACATTGGACACGACTTTGGCTGTATTTCCTACTACACAGAAGTCCGCTGGCTCTCCTGTCATAAAGTATTTGAAGAGATTTGTTAGCACTACGTGAGGAAAATTGATTTGTTTCTGAACATGATACGTGAACCTGTTAAACGTTTCCAAACTGATGAATGGGTTCAGGATTTGGCATTTGCACTTGATCTCACTGGTCACCTGCAAGACTTGACTTGGAATGTAAAAACAGAAACGCCACAACTGCGTGTGATGATGTGAAGTGCATTCAAGCAAAGTTATTGGATGCTTTCATTGGCCGTTTTCGTGACTTTGTTTCATACGAGCAAGACATTTCGTTGTTGGTATCTCCATTTTCATTTGCTCCTGAAAATGCTGCTGATAATGTGCTACTACAGCTTATAGAATTGAAGTCAGATTCTTTTTAAAAGCGAAGTATATAGAAGTTGCCGTACCAAAATTGTACTGTTGTTTACCTAAACGGTACATTGAATTGCGGAAATTTGCAGCCATAATTCTTGCTATGTTTGCAAGCATTTATTTCTGTGAGCAGTAGCTACAAAAACACCTCACCCAAGGAATCCCAATATCAAGGACTTTGGGCTTCTATAGGAAATAAGGACAGATCCTTCCAAAAGAATCCCAATATCAATGACTTTGGGCTTCTATAGGAAATAAGGACATGATCCTTCCGAAAGAATCCCAATATCAATGACTTTGGGCTTCTATAGGAAATAAGGACATGATCCTTCCAAAAGAATCCCAATATCAATGACTTTGGGCTTCTATAGGAAAGAAGGACAGATCCTTCCAAAAGAATCCCAATATCAATGACTTTGGGCTTCTCTAGGAAAGAAGGACAGATCCTTCCAAAAGAATCCCAATATCAATGACTTTGGGCTTCTCAAGGAAAGAAGGACAGATCCTCCCAAAAGAATCCCAATATCAACGACTTCGTTCGTCTCCAACAGAGGACAATGGACAACCACGTGACCGTCAAGTTTTGGACAGTTTCTGAACAATGTTAGCATTAATTGTTGTGTAGAAAAATAAATAATCTGCATTAGGAAACAAAGATAAATCTACCAGTAATTAATAGACTAATTGGTGATTTTTTTTATTATTTTTTCATGTTTTGTTAGATGCGACAGATAACTGTGTAAAGTTTCAACTTGATCCGAGAATAGGTGCAGGGGAGATAATGTGTTACAAAAGTTTTACCAGACAGACAGACAGACATCACGTTGATTGAAGCTTTCTAATAAGACTTTCTGTATTTAATAATTCGTCTTAAGCCATTTCTGCTAATATTACTTTTTCTAGAGAGCGATAGCAGTGAATGATATTTTGTAGCACGGTCATTTCTCATACATTTTATTTAGAGTACACAAGGCCTAAAGTAATGCAGTGTGCGAAACAGGAATGGAGCATTCTATTGAGGCCTTCGGAAAATGCATTTTCTTCTTTAAGCCTGAGATTGATGGCCTAAACTCTAAAGAGTTTATTAACGGTCATTGTTTGCTTTGTGATTAAAGGATGAGATAAAATAAAAAGGTAAAACTAACCAAAGAGGCTATATTTAGAAGTCAATATCTTGAAAACGTTGTGATAAGGTGTCAATTTAAAGGATTCTAAACAAACATTTTAGGGCCTGTCATTGTAATAGTAAAGAGCCGAAAAGTGTGACAGCATGTGTGTGTGTGTGTTTCATGTCGGAAAATATCATATAGTATATTAAATATTGAATTGAGAGGCCTTAGAACATGTCAGAGAGTGTACATAAGAGAAACCTTTTTTTTTTGTTGTGAGTGGGCTGGAGGGCGTGTGGTAAGGGTGTTACTTGTTGTGTACAACTGTCTTCTAAATTCCAAACATTATGAACTAAAATAAGACTTCCTTATAGCCCCCCTACCTCCTTTGCTTCTACGGCACACACACACACACAAAGATTTGGACCTTCTGATGGTAACATTTCTACATGAGACCATGATGTTAGAACAAAATATTTATACAATTTTTTTTCTCTAAAAAACCACACGGAGTCGAGTTGACTGGGTGGTAAGGCGCTTGGCTTATGAACCAAGGTTCCGGGGGTCGAATCTTGGTGACCGTTGGGAATTTTGGGATCTTTAGGGCCTCTCTGAGTCCATCCAGCTCTAATGGGTATCTGGCGTAAATTGGAGAAAAGTCAAGGCAGCTGGTTGTTATGCCGCATGATACCCTCGTTAACCGTGGGTCAATAGAAACAGATGACCTTTATATCATCTGCCCTATAGATCCTAAATTCTGAAATGGGAACTTTATTTTTTCCTTTACTTTAAATACTCATACATGCACTTGCAATATCTGGCTAATAATGAAAAAAAATGAATGAATTTTTTTTTAAAAAGTCAACCTACCTTTAGCTGTTCGCCTTATTTTCTTGAACCTTGGCTTTCATGTGTAAATTTACGCCCTGCTCTCATGAGGAAACACACGTCCAGTAGGTAGTCATATTCCGGGACCTATGTATAGTGTATTTACAGTACGTCCCTCATGGGATATTGCTTATAACTTTATTCATACTTTCTTCGTGTCTATCTCATTAGAATGACAATTATTTACAGATAGAGGCGAGAAGAATTGATTTCTCGCGGTCGTTGATTAAAAGATATGCAAGCTACTTAAAGGACATTCATTAAGTTATTTTTAGCAAGGTTACTTGTAGTGGAATTTATGTCGAGATAAATCACGCGTATAAATATACACACATCTTATGACTTACAGATATCTGCCTGGTTGGTATGCACGCTGGACTGTCCCTGCCCGTTGCCTTTCCCAGTAGGCCTGCGGGAGGTTTGGGCTAGGAAGTAGATTATCTTCAACTCTGAAGTAACATCCCAAACATGTAAAACAAACATGTAAATCATGTATCTATATCTATATATATATATATGCGATTTTTATAAGTATAATCTTTGAGCACACCTGATTTTCTGTAGGTGTCCGCGGGCCGCATAAAACACTCCGGCTGGCCACATGTGCCACCCATAGTCTAGACTAATAGATCTAGAGATGGAGTGTGTTAAGTCTAGCCTAATAGAGATGTTTTAAGTCTAGTCTAATAGACATGTTTTAAGTCTAGCCTAATAGAGATGTTTTAAGTCTAGCCTAATAGAGATGTGTTAAGTCTAGCCTAATAGAGATGTTTTAAGTCTAGCCCAATAGACATGTTTTAAGTCTAGCCTAATAGAGATGTTTTAAGTCTAGCCTAATAGAGATGTTTTAAGTCTAGCCTAATAGACATACTTTAAGTTTAGCCTAATAGAGATCTTTTAAGTCTAGCCTAATAGAGATGTGTAAAGTCTAGCCTAATAGAGATGTTTTAAGTCTAGCCTAATAGAGATGTGTAAAGTCTAGCCTAATAGAGATGTGTTAAGTCTAGCCTAATAGAGATGTGTAAAGTCTAGCCTAATAGAGATGTGTTAAGTCTAGCCTAATAGAGATGTGTTAAGTCTAGCCTAATAGAGATGTTTTAAGTCTAGCCTAATAGAGATGTGTTAAGTCTAGCCTAATAGACATGTTTTAAGTCTAGCCTAAAAGACATGTTTTAAGTCTAGCCTAAAAGACATGTTTAAAGTCTAGCCTAATAGAGATGTTTTAAGTCTAGCCTAAGAGAGATGTGTTAAGTCTAGCCTAATAGACATGTTTTAAGTCTAGCCTAAAAGACATGTTTTAAGTGTAGCCTAAAAGACATGTTTTACGTCTAGCCTAAGAGAGATGTTTTAAGTCTAGCCTAAGAGAGATGTGTAAAGTCTAGACTTTTAGAGAAGATTTTGTGACGTTTCTTTCAGCTCGTTCAACCAGAAGAGTTGGGTATATGACCCTTTTACGACTTTACTTTACCCAACAGTCTTGGTATTTTGCTGCCCTTTCTAAGCCCACACTTGAATGAGTTTCTCTACAGCTTTTTTATTTTTTTCTTTCATTTATTCCGCCTGTTAATGTGTATTGTAAGATTGTCATTGAATGGCCTTTAGATCTTAAAACGTGATAATTCTATCTGAATCTTCATCATTAAAGACGCTGAGTGATTTGTCAAGGAATCAATCGTTCTTATTCAAATCTTTTGTTTTATTATGTGATCTTTATATAAATCTAAGGGATTTGTGGCCGAGTGGCTAAGTACCCATGGGCTTGGCCTGGCTACCTATCAAAGGGCGGGGGTTTCGAAGTTTGACACCTAATTTGAGCACCCAATATGTATTGAGCCCCTAAAGGCAGCACGGACAACATTCTCTCCTATACCCGCTACCCTAACTATACCACAAATGAGATTTGACCATAACACTCTGAGCATGCTATAAACATGGAAGTAGCTCTATATAAAAGCTATTTTTAAAAAAACCTGAAGAAGCTAATTGAAGGTCTTTATTTTCAAAGCCCAGATCATCCCTACACACTCATTGACAGTATTTTTTTTTATGCTAGATGCGTTATGGAGAATCCATTGATATCATTCCACCATTCTAATCATTTAATGACTAAATCTACTTTTGAAATACTACGGCAGGTAACATCTGAAACGAGCCAAAAAAGTGTGTGTGTTTGGGCTGGTTGAAGCAGAAATAATAATTGTTTCGGATTTGTGTTTTTATAATTCTTGCTTTCCATTAGAACACACTCAGACCTTCTTTTGTTTATAGTTCAGTGCTTCGTTTCATATGCCATTTGTTTGTCTTTTTCTCCTGACTCTTCTATTCAATTGTGTAGTCCAAAGAGGACATAACCGTGTATAATTGAACTACACGAGGTAATGCGGTTATATCAATTTTCATTAGAAAACAAATATTTAATTTTGGTCATATATCATTAAGCTTTCTTAAAGGTTAAAAAGTACACATTTTTATGGAAAGTTTGAGATATAATATGAGCATTTAAAAAAAAATAAAACAAGGCTTTTAAAATATATTTAACTTGCTCACTTTGGGGCAAAAGTGAAACATCTATCGCGTACAATCGATAAGTGGACTAATTGAAGATCCAAGAACCCATGGTTCCCAACATATGTATTTCACTGCTAGGCAATCACTCCCATTAAATAAAGTTAGTATTTATATAACTGATACGCATATACTGTGTCCTCTAGAGTTTACGTTTGCTTTATGTGCACATTTTGAAAACATGATTAAGATTATCTAGATTGTGTAAGTATATCAAGACTACAGAAATTCAATACATTTAAATCTCAATTTTTTAAAAATACCTCTATTCAAGTCAAACTTTCGGTGTGGAACGGGAGGGTGGACTCGATTTTCGAAAACAGCTCTATGATGATTTTTCAAAAAATTTGACAGTTGAAGTATATCTTTAGGAAAAGAATTTGAAAGCTCTAGTTTGACCTTTATAATTAGAAAACCTTGAATACGCTTTCGTTAATTTCCGCATGTAGGCCCTATTCATTAAAGACTTTAATAAATTAATGTTCAGGAACATTTTGCGCACCGTTTCGTAAGTCTAGATCTATAGGGATAGTATAAACATATTATAATTTTTTAAAAAGATATCTATGGTTAATTAGTTATTATATAGAGAAAAAAAATTGCTTTATACATTTGTAATAAAGAAGGTATTGTCTTCAAAACAAAAAAAAAGTATGTTTTTCTTATTTAAAATGTTTGTAAGCAAACTCTCGGCCAAACAACATATATGTGAACATTTAGTTTTATTTTAGCACACAATCAAAATGTTTGTAACAAAGAAAAGGCTGCCAATGGTCGTATAGAGATTAGAAAGAAAAAAAAATTAAAAAAAAAAAAAAAATGTTTCATTTGGCGCAAGTTATTTTACCACAAAACTTTTTTGACGTTGGCGCAGAGCTTTTGATTTTCCATACAACAAAAGCCGCCACGCAAAGGGCGCCAAGTACTACGGCCCCTGCAATAATCAAACCGAGCACCCAGGTTGGCAACCCCTGACCCTCGCCCGTCGCTGCTATCTCATCGCTGTCTGCGTAGGTGCATTCCTCCAGACAGTCCAGCATGGCCAGGCGCCCGCTCCTCTGATACAGAACGAAGTCGATGAACTGGGTTGTTTCCCAGTCCGTGACGTCGTTGTCAAGCTCACACCTTACCACCGCCCTGACGCTGCAGGAGGCGTCCTCCTGGCACATGTCTGCATCGCAGACCACTGGAGAGGAGCTTGGCCTACAGGATTGGACGTCCGGTTCGGCCACATCCAGGGCTAGAGACTTGGCCACCACTTCCATGGTTCCTGATGCGGGATTCGCTCTCAAAACAAACGTGGCATCACTACCTCCGAAGCAGATCTTGTTCTGTATTCTGTCAAAGCACACGCAAAGACATAGAGATAAAATTACAACAAAATAGTATGCATGTGTTTTTCATTAAAACATTGTATAAATAAATTTGTCTAATATCGAATGCTCGTCATCCTCTTGTTACTTGTTACTTTCTCTGAATAAGCACATTCTCTAGTCTTTCATTAGCAATATAAGTCGATGTCTTCGTACAACACGTACATATATACATTCGCACTTTTGGGACAAACACCGAACAAAAAAAAAGACTGTTTTCGAGTCCGAATCTTAATGTGTATTTCTCGTGACGGTCTCAGCTGCGACCTACATTTTTTGCAGCATCCAGCGCAATCTAGAATAATAATACTAACTGTACTAATAATAAACAACTAAAGAAATCCTGTACAGTGCACCATATCACTTGTAGCTGAATACTATCCTTATGTGATCTTACAGTAAGGAAAATATCTCACGCTCGGAGTATCGCCTTTGCTAATATTGACGTCATTCGTCTATAAATAGTCTATATCCTAAGACTACCCTATACATAATGCTGATGTCAAGCACTAAATACCCTAAGAAAGCCCCATACATCAAGTCAAATACATATGCAAATGGTTAAGGTCATCTCTCTATATTTTAAGAATATTAATAAATTAATACACTACTTCACTACCTCTCTATCAAAATGTTAAACGTCATGCAACTATAACCTTAGGTTATACTTGATACAAAACGTCTTACAGGTTTATATTAACGTCATCCAGCCACATCTCTGACACGGACCGTGCATTGGGATCCTTGACGTGCTGAAAGACCAAAGACAAACGAGACAGTTGTCCATCGACTGTTGACAGGCACAAACACGTGACCAGCAAGTACAGCACGTGCTTCCACTCTCCCATGTTTCACAACGTTTCAAGATCTAGATAAAAATATTTTAAACTATTTCAGATAAACTGATTAAAAGGGAAAGAAAAACACATTGTTGGCAGCACGTTCAGTTATTTTTGTGTGTGTGGTCTCTGTTGCAGTTGGAACTAACCAACTGAAGTTCGGAAATCAAGCGCTTTACGCTCAGCCACCACCGCGCCTCCAGGCTATAGATTATTATGTTAATATATTCAGTTGGTGTTAGGATTTCAGAGGGATGTTATGGGCAGAGACTCGACTGTGGCCTTTTCAGTATTAAACTTGTCATCTAAGTTTGTAGAATGGTTTGGACTTTTCTACATGTTACATATGTAGGTGTTGTTAGCTAAGTACAGGAAATACACATGTACAAGAAACCCAGACATCTTCAGAGTAATCTGTCCAATAATCCATCAACAACTACAAGGACAAGGCCTATCACACTATGCAAACGTTTCAATATTTAGCGGCTATATTTAGACGACTGACCGGTTCTAAATTCACTAATAGCTGAACAATTACAAGCTTAATCAAGTTTAGAACAAACAAGACTCGGTTTACATTGTCCAGGCATCGCTATTCTTATACCACTTAAAAGCACAATGCTTTGTTAAGTTCACATCAGACAGCTCAGAAGAAAATCTTTTTTGTGTGTGTGTTTATTTTTCATAGATTTAACCCATAAACGAGCAGCTTGTGTCGAACTTTTAGGAAGTGTTATCACGTGATCTGCATTTTTTATCATTAAATATTGTCTACCCATATGAACAAGCGCATTCTGTATGTTTGGCCGTGTGATTGGCTCATTTCTCTCTATGTTACACCCTAAGAGTCATCCAGTCCTATATGTGTATGACTAATTTCTCTCTATGTTACACCCTAAGAGTCATCCAGTCCTATATGTGTATGACTAATTTCTCTCTATGTTACGTCATTAGGGTCCTCCAGTCTTAGGAAGACAGTGACTTATTTCGAAGAGGATGCTTAAGGTTAACTCTATAACAATAACATATATGACCTAGCCAATTTCTTTTCTCATAATATCTCACTTATAAAGACTCACCTTTTGCAAGTTATTGGTAGTGAAACTCAAGCCTCACTATGTTCGACGTGAACATTTCACTAAACCCATTCGAGAAACAACCCTTTCTGGTAGTTTGTCTACATTGCAAAACATTGCACTTACACAGTTCGTTAGTCCTGGCAACACACCGGAGCATATCGCTTTACTAACTGGGGTCGTTCTAATTTTAACGCACCCCCAAAAGTTTCCCGAAATAACAGGGCATTGTCACGCTACACTGATTGCTGCTTCACTACCAAAACTGAAGGTTGCTGAGGTCACTGTCCTCGGCGATTACGTTTAATCTTGACTCCAGATCTTGAGGGAGGTACACATTTCCTTCTGCTTTTTCTTTTCAAAACATTTATACAGAGTCTGTATCATTATTACGAATGTACAGCATAATTATATCAAGGAAAACATCTGCTTATCCGTTGTTTATATTTCCAACGAGTTGTAAGTTACTAGCGTATCATATCGTATCATATCGTATTATAAATATGAGCATAAAAAATTTCTTCTATTTATGGAATTCAAAGAACATACAACTTTCTGCATATGTTGAGACATCCTTTCCCCCCAGCCTCCCTCATTTTCATAACTTCAACCGAAAATAGGATATAACAAACCCAACAGGCAACATTGTTTGAATAGAAATAATAATAATAATAACGAGAATAAAGATAATGATAACATGATACATGTGTCTCCGTGTCCGAAGTTTAAGATACACTGCAGTTATTTGCGTTACGATCTATATATTTTGCACATCTAATTCAGACAAGTTTCTATTCTGCTGAAGTGGTCTCTTTCTTCTGTGTCTTCAGTGTTACCTCTTAAAGAGAGAATGTTTCTGTATCTATTGAAAGTTATCATGGGAGCACAAGTGCCATTGTGATCTTGGTTCAGTTTCGTATGCTTTAACTCCTTCTCTCCTAAACAAGAATGTGGTAAACAATTACGGAGAGAAAGAATTAAATCCTTCTGTAACATCTGAATTGCATGGCTATTATCTCCGTCTCTACTTCTGCAGATTAAGACTGTACGGCTCGAAAGAGAAAAAAGGAGAGGCAGATTGAGGAAACGATCGAGGTTTGTCATAAGGAATGGAGAGGCCTGTCTATGGAGGAGTCTCTAATACTGGGAAAAAAGGGGGAAAAACAGAAAGGAAAGGAACAAGATGGTTGTAAGATTATGTGTGGGGCCCGAAATGGCCCGACAGACTAACATACAGTTGAAGACGAAAGTGAATGCTAATTGTAACTTGAAACATTAAAAGATATATAAACATTACATAGAAGAAATCTTTTCGGTGTCTTTATTAAGTTTGGAATCAAGAGAGACATGTGCAAATAATAGTAATGCAAACATTCAAATGAATGATTATAATTTTATGAATAAGTTCATGTTTGAAAAATATGTATGTTAAAAGTTTTGTTTATGAAGTGTGTATGTGGAATCATTCAATGATGATCTTAAAACGACATTTACAAATATACATTGAAGAATGGCATGCGTTGAAGAAATGAAGGAATGTTATATTGGTTTTAATTAAAAACTTGGATCTGACATTTTGTGACTCTAACACCGACATTTTTCAAAAGAGAAGATATTCTGAGAGCCTGTTTTTAATATATGTTTATTAGTCGCTGCTTCAGTTCCTTTCAACTAATCAAGTGTTTAACTATACAATGGTAGATATCCAGACACGAGCTGAATGTTTACTGAGCGCCTAAAAGTTGCACGGAAAACCTCTCAGATATCCTCATCTCCCCACTGGTCCACAAATGAGACCAGGGCCAGCGCTCTGAGCAAGCATAAAAAGTTGCGTTTTATAAAAGCTATTTAAAAAAAAACAAAAACAGGAAGGACTCGAACTTGGAATCATCGTAACGACAGTCCGAATTGAATAAGAGAAAACAACAAGGTAGCCATCCATAACAATGATTTAGTCTTCTAAATGATAAATACTGCTTTATCACAAAAAGCCTTCGCCTGGTGTATGTCTCTTCGAAAAACGAAAAAAAAACCAATGAAATGGTGAAAACAAATGTTAACACAGAAGATTTTTTTTTTTAATCAACATTGCTACCCCTTTCCCTTTCACTTTCTTGTGCAGGATGATTGAAGATAGAAAAAAAGTATTTAATACTTTAATGTTTAGCAATGTTATCTTACAATGACATTGCATCTGACATCAACAAACCACGTCCCAATGTGACTCTTAATGTCCAACATAAACGTAAAGGACAGTGTGCAGTTAATAAGTACAAGTGAAATATGACTCAATATTCTAAAAATAACATGTACGACAGTTGTTATGGTAACTCTTAAAGAGACTTTAGAATAGAAGAGAAAGATCCTAGCAATGATTATGAGATGCTACACACAAACGAAGATATTAAAGACAGGGTTCCTACAGCGATTGGACCCCACGATGACCTGCTAAATATTGTAAAAACAAACAAACCGCAAACTAAAACTCTCTGGCCATATTACAAGGTCTTCGGGGCTCGCAAAGACCCTCCTTCAGGGAACAGTACCAGGAAAAAGAAGAAGAGGCAGATGGGAAGACAACATAAAAGCATGAACTGTCCTGTTATTGAAAGAGGTTCTATCTAAGGCAAAAGACAGAGAGGAATGGAGAAAGACAGCCGACAAATCATGTGTAGAGCCCCAACGGTCCAACAGACTATAGGATAGGTGAAAGTGAAAGATGGAAGAGCCATTTGTAATTGTCAAAAGCAAATATATCTTTGTTCTAGAGGTTTCTCTTTTGTCACCATCAAGACCAAACTAATAATTTAGCACCCTGATCAAAATTACATATTAAAACAAAGATTCATTTTTGAAAAAAAAATTATAACAAATGTTCAAGTAATTTCAATTATTTTGCGAAATGCATATGATGATGGTGGGGCTGTCGATTAATTTTTCGTATCACTCTCAGCTTCCAAATCACGCATCCTGCAACAAACATGGCCGCCACTATCACAATGCCCGAAACAATGAGACCAATGGCCGTGTATGAGAGCCCCTGAGGCCCGGAGTCCCTGACCTCTTCCACGTAACCGCTGTCCAGGCACATCACGAAGCAATCCCTTAACACCAGCTCGCCGTGAATGTTCTGGAGCGTTGCCTCTATCTGCGGCGTACGTTCCCACCTGTCCGAGCCGTGGACAAGACCGCAGTCGATAGCCAAGTTGACCACGCAGTTGTTGCTGGGGGAGCAGAAGTGAGTAGTTGTGCACTGGACGGGCTTAAAAGCCGGCATGCAGGAGTCGATGCCTTGAGTGCTGTTGTTGAATCGGATGCTCCTGTCGACGATCTCCATATGTGCAGTGTTAGGGTCCATTCTCAATACGAATCTGTCACCCACCGCTCCATAACAAAATATACTGTAGATACTGAAACAAGAAACAGAATATAGTGTAGATACTATTCTATTAGTTTAGAATAAAAAAATAATTAAAAAAGCAAAATATGAACAAATCCCTTAAAAAAACAACAACAAAGCTTATCTAATGGAAAGAGCTCCGCACCACTTACAACCATATGTCGAAATAATTTAGAAGCTATTTCTCTTATTCGATATTAACCAAAATAAAATATTTATTAATAGTTAACTGACAAATTTGTCAATTTGATTCATGTTTTGTTAGGTACAATAATAATTGTTTAAAGTTTCAACTTGATCCGAGAAAGGGTGTCGGAGAAATATCGTGTCCGATTATCTAGGGGGACGCAACACTACAAATTTAGCAGTATCTTCAACACTTTAATCTATTTTCCATTCTCTTAATAACTACCAACTGTTTCTGATATCAAGACCTGTTACGTGGCAACGATCTATTAATCTACACAGGTGGCGACGTCACAGGTCAGTGTTGAAGCTAGAATGATAGGTCTCGATTGAAACAGGTTAATGCACTATACGGTTCTTTCAGCATCCAGAAAGTCGAATCTGGGAACGTCAAGCAATAACTGAAGCTCCTATCGCACATCTTGTTGTTATAGAACATCAATTTCATTTCGGCATTCGGACCGCACAAGGGGAAAGAAGATACATAATATTATTATCAGTGCAAAGTGACAAGCCAGGAAAGGTATGCGTCTGTTAACGTCTAAGCAACTATTTGGTTATTGCAAGTGTTTTGACTCTCCACCGTAATTCATACTTTTCGACTCCAGCGTGCTTAGCAGAAATTATTATTGTCTAGTTTGTTGATTTTTCATTGAAAATATTTCTGTATCATTAGCTAAGTTTATTAACTTTAAAAGGTGAAATATTTTATGCAGAGCTATTAGAACCAGTAAAGGTTCACTAGTACAGTACCTACGTAAGATACTATCTTTTGAAGCTAAAAATAAGGCACACTATGTTAGAGGAAGACGATCCCATTAGCGTGCTGCGGTACGGTATACATAGACTCATGTTGTCGTCGACAACACATGTATCAATTTAAAAATAATTATTAATCAATATTATTATTGGTAATTAATTGAATTTGTATCGTATAGAAAAGGTGGAGATAAACCTTGCAGCATTGATCGGTTCACTCTCAGTTAATAGAAGCTTTCTTTTTATAAAGTTTTTTGTTAATTTTGTTTTTAACTTTGCAACAGGGTCGGCCTTAAGCATAGGCAAACTAACAGCCGCATAGGACCTCCGATGGTTAGGGGCCTCGTTTAGGACTAAAAACATTTTTTTTTAGAGAAGATATAGCAAAACGTGCCCTAAATGTTATTGGTGGTGTATACAAGGGTCTTAATAAAATGCGTAATTATAGCTCTTCCACTGCCGTTTTAAAAACATTTCCTATTTCATTTAGGGCCCCTAAATTCATTTCGCCTAGCGCCTCCAGTTATCTATTATTTGCAAACAATAAATGCTATTAATAGAATGAGGTCAAGGGTTAGCAGTTTGGTCATGGCGTTACGCCACTAGAACTTTAAATAGAGCAAAGACATCCGAGTTCATGAAATTAATTCAATCCCATAGCCATCGAAGCACAGCGGAGTCACGTGACAACACTAAGTAAAAATGTTTAGTTATGCTCAACAAAGGTACTGTTGCTAAATAGTATAACGCACATAGAAGGTCGCTCTCCGAAGACAGGCGCAGACAGTCGTCAGCGGATTGGTCTACATTGGTGTGGTAAAATATGTAGGTCGCATCTGGGATTGCCTGGTAAAGAGAGATACTGCACTCATCCTTAATCTTCGGAATCGAAAACATTGCCATTAAATTAATATATATTAATATGGACATTTCAGCCTTAAGCATATTACCCGTTTTATTGGGAAAAAAAAGCGTATGCCACTTTTGTGGACATTTTCTTTTATAAATTTTATTAACAAGTTTACTATAATTCTGTGGCATTTTACGTCTCGCGAGACGATCTTTTCCCTTTGCAACTTCTAGTGTGACTAAAGAGGCCAACCATTGACTTGATACACGGCTGCGATCGCAGGTTGTACATATGTAATCACCAGGCGCCGTTGCATTTTCACCCTTCTTTCTGCTTCTGTTGTGTATGACATCTGCAATCCGTGACCATTCCTTTAAGCTCTCTCTCCATGTGGATCTATCCAGTGCCACCTCTTCCTAGCTACTAGTGTCGATTTTAAAGAGCTTCATGTCGCGTTTGCATACATCCGTATAACGTAAAAGTGGGCGACCAGCGGCTCTCCTGCCTTCTATTAGATCGCCATACAGAATGTCTTTAAAATAAGGTTTCAAGATAAGATAACCAATGAGGAAGTGCTTCTAAGAGCAGGGTGCCAGGACATCCGCTCTGTTATCAGCAGCAGACGCGTTGGCTGGCTTGGCCACTTTCGTAGAATGCCAGTAGGTCGACTTACTATAATTATAATACAATTAAAAGGCTTTTCGTCGAATCCGAAGTACAATAGTTCACCTTCGACACGTGACTAGGAAGTCCCAGTGTGTTTATTATTTGTTGCGATGCCTGAGCATGTTATTCATAATAAAATGCTTTAGATCTTTCAAATTTTAAATTTAATGGTATTATACTCTTTGTAGCTGGTAAAACAGATAGGGACAATATGTCACCTACATCACCAGGCTAGGCAGTCTTATTGCTTTGTTTTTTCTACCACACACATCAACAGGCCCTTTAGGTATCAGCCCACCGAGCCTTTGCCAGAATGCCCATAGAGTCCCCCCTCCCTTTCAAAAACGACTACCAATGGTAAATTTTAATTTCCTCTTTGTCTTCGGAGGTAAGCTTTCTTTTAGGCCTCGAAATGTGTACCCTGTGACATTTGTTAAGGCTGTCTTTCCGCAGCTATTTTGTTTCCTGATTTCTTCACTAAGAAATTAAAGCAAGCTAGGGCATGAGCTCCAGCATCTTTTAAATCAGTGTTTCTCAAACTTTTGACTAAAGTGTACCCCTGTGTTATTTTGGTAACGCTGAGTAAACCCTCAGCCTTGCATCAATGAGAAGAATGAACATAATAAATGGGTATTTAAAAAGATCTTCATAATTAATGAGGAGCAACATCCTCCCCCCAAAGTCTTCCCGTACCTCTGGGGGTACGCGTACCTACGTTGGGAAACACTTGCGAAAAGGTTACAATCGTAAGGTAATAGACTGATATCTGACGGCATAGGAACGTGATCATTATTGTTAAAATCCGGATGTCCCATTAAGGATTCTAGTACTTTGGGAATGGACATGAATGACTTTGTTTGTAAAATGTTTAACCTGTTTCGGATGCTTCTTCAAAGATGAAGACTGTCTGCTTCCTAGTCCAAACCCGTCGCAGGACGAAGGACATGGCAGCGTGGATATGAATCTGAGACCATCGAAACAACCGAACGACACACCAGAGCGCACACCGCACGACCAGTCTGCCATCTGATTATCCGGTGTGCCATTTCAACCGATTTAACTGTGATGTCAAATTCAAAACTGCGAAATATACGATGACAGGATAAGACTCACGTTCTAGAGATAATCGGAATGACGCTCAAATCTTTGGCGCTTCCATCAACATCAGGCTGTGAGGAGTCCAAATGAAATGATAACCTGATAGTCTGACACGAGGCAAGTCCAAATAAAGTTATGTAGATCAGCAGTGACATGATTTCTGTGCAACCTGGGAAACACAAAATTTTACAACATAACACAGACGATATGTACAATATATTCCTATATATGTTAATCTATATGTGTATGTAATTATATATTAGCAATCAGGGCCGGTCCTAACAATTGCGGGGCCATATGCGAAACTCATTGCGCGGGGCCTAGTCTGGGTGGGAATAAGGATAATAAGTGAAAATTAAGATTTTGTATTAGAAAAAAAAAATTTTTTTCATTCTTTTCTAAGTACAAAATTAACATCAAATTAATGCTACTCTACGAACCTTGCAACCTATGGCATATTTATATGCCAGTGACTATAGAAGTAAATAAAGTATTGGACCTTCCGATTAAGGTGAAAATTCGCCGGATTATTACATTTTATTACATGAAAGCTGACAATGCCTTTTTTCTTTTATCGCGTAGGATTTTCATTATCCGCAATGAATGACACCAACAAATGGAACTTTTGTCTATTTTTTAGGAGGTTTTGATACGTTTTCAGGAGATTTTAATAAATTCAGGAGATTTCCAGGATTTTTTTCATATATATTTTGCAATTTAATAATTACACCTAGAATTAGCGCGGGGCCTATGAAAGCGCGGGGCCCACTACGACCGCATAAGCTGCAGTGGCCTAAGACCGGCCCTGTTCGCAATTTCGACCCAATATGTTTTTTAAAGACGACATGTTACATACTATATTTAATACATACCTTGCAAATAGGGATATAAAAGATTTATAGTAAGGTAATAATCCAAAGTCTATTTATAAAATCTTTCACATTTTGTATGCATTAATAAGCAAGATGTTTTGATGTCATACTCAATGAGATTTCTTTGAAATATTCAAATGCAACATTTCCCTGCATTTTAATTTATATCTTCCCCTTTTCGTGGCGCTGTGTCTTTTGTCTGTATGTCTTTTGTCTGTATGTCTTTTGTCTGTATGTCTTTTGTCTGTATGTCTTTTGTCTGTATGTCTTTTGTCTGTATGTCTTTTGTCTGTATGTCTTTTGTCTGTATGTCTTTTGTCTGTATGTCATTTGTCTGTATGTCTTTTGTCTGTATGTCTTTTGTCTGTATGTCTTTTGTCTGTATGTCTTTTGTCTGTATGTCTTTTGTCTGTATGTCTTTTGTCTGTATGTCTTTTGTCTGTATGTTTTTTGTCTGTATGTCTTTTGTCTGTATGTCTTTTGTCTGTATGTCTTTTGTCTGTATGTCTTTTGTCTGTATGTCTTTTGTCTGTATGTCTTTTGTCTGTATGTCTTTTGTCTGTATGTCTTTTGTCAGTATGTCTTTTGTCTGTATGTCTTTTGTCTGTATGTCTTTTGTCTGTATGTCTTTTGTCTGTATGTCTTTTGTCTGTATGTCTTTTGTCTGTATGTCTTTTGTCTGTATTGTTTCTATCCAAGCAGTATATTGGGAAGCCTGAACAACTATTTTGCTTATTTTACTAATTCTAAATGCATACCATTAGTATTAGTCTATGTAATCATAACACATGGTATTGCTTTTAGAATTTCACAAATAAAAAGATTTTTTGTTCAGTAAATGGATTAAGTAAGAATATTTTAACCAGAGAGAAAAGTGAAAATGTTGGCAAAAAATGTCAATCTTGAAACTGTTAACAACTCTGATTATCAATGCTATAATAATAATAATAAGACTTTCCTTCGAGTCAGACCCAGCAATGGCCTACATATTTAGCCACAACTAGTGCAGACACATACGTTGTCCGCCGGTGGTCGATATAGGTTCCCTTCTCTCCCTCTACGTCTGACCTCGGCAGCGGATTCTAATTAGGTCTCGATTATGTATTCGGCGACCTTTGTAAAAAGAAATCTCCAGCTATTTCATTTGGAAACCACCAGCTGCCAGGTGTTTGTTTTTTCTGTAAGTAAACGCAAGTTGGCGCCTAAGCTGTTTTCAAAGCGTTTCAGTGGGGTACCTTGTTACGCTGACCACATTTCAACTCACCAAAATATATTACCTTTGGTATACTATCGTACTCCATACTGGTACTATAAGCAGTCCTTTATAGTATGGACAGTAAATGCTATGATAATATTAGATTATCATTAAATGGTCCCGAGGATCGAACCGTGCTACATAAAACCACTTCCGTTCTAGTAGCTAATATTGTCCACTCCACTCTTAATTGGTAACAAGCTAAGTACAAAAAATAAAATTTTTAAAAACAAAGCTTATATTAAGTGTAGTTGTATCAATTAGTTTGGATCAATGATGTATTAAAATTGGTCGTAGATCTAGACTAACAACAATAAATTAGGAATCGGTTTATATCTCAATCAACAACAATAAATTAGGAATCGGTTTATATCTCAATCAACAACAATAAATTAGGAATCGGTTTATATCTCAATCAATAACAATAAAATTAGGAATCGGTTTATATCTCAATCAACAACAATAAATTAGGAATCGGTTTAAATCTCAATCAACTACAATAAATTAGGAATCGGTTTATATCTCAATCAACAACAATAAATTAGGAATCGGTTTATATCTCAATCAACAACAATAAATTAGGTATCGGTTTATATCTCAATCAACAACAATAAATTAGGAATCGGTTTATATCTCAATCAACAACAATAAATTAGGAATCGGTTTATATCTCAATCAATAACAATAAAATTAGGAATCGGTTTATATCTCAATCGACAACAATAACACACAAGACAAACATGTTAATCAAGATTTCATTGTCGCAAATATTGACAGCTCAAGATCATTTTGTATCCTTCATCACGTAGTCGTAGAACGAGGACTTTAGAGGTCAAACCTACGAGGACTTTAGAGGTCAAACCTACGAGGACTCAAGAGGTCAAACCTACGAGGACTCTAGAGGTCAAACCTACGAGGACTTTAGAGGTCAAACCTACGAGGACTCTAGAGGTCAAACCTACGAGGACTCTAGAGGTCAAACCTTCTAACTAAACGTAAATCCCGAATTGTTACTATAACATGATTAACTTAATGTTTCCTGTTACAGACTCAAGCAGGTTCTTATCCATTGCACATGATGACATCACTCACTACACGGAGCCTTCGTTTGAAGGTCTGCAAGTGTCGGATCTATTTAGTATGAATGTTTAGAATTGAAACAACTATATAGATCTAGTAAACTCATACCTGAATGAATTTGTGTGAATGAAACTAAACAAATACTTCTATTGCATCGACTATAAATGATACACTTCAATTATTAGCACATTGTAACTTGTAACATTATGAACAATTACACTGCAATATTACATCACATCCAAAGACCCACCTGACAAATACATGATGAATTTATTTAAAAATAAATCAGTTTCTCAGCCACATTTTGTAAATATGGATATAGACATTGTTTTGAGTTAAATGTGTAAGCAGTATTTCATCAATAGTGATTTGGACAGATCTCAACACTAAGCGCATACACAAGGTGTGTTAGTGTGTTCAGTGTTCGTTGCTAGATCTGACGCTCTCAAACATGTTATCTTTCTGGACTAAAGTAAAGGGTTCAGGTCAAGTGGACTTTTGCTTCAGTTAAAACAATAACAAGACGGACGACTCGGGATAATCTTTAACAAAAAAATAATATTTAAACTGTGTCTAAACTTGGTTGACGTCGCTGATAACATTGTCTCAGCACTCAGATGATGTACAAGGTTTTAGTATAGAAGTAAAGAATCAATGTCTGCATGGTCGTGTGGTATGGAGACTTTCCGTCGATGGTCCCTGGTTCGAACCCTGCCCGATGACTTCCCTAATCGTCCTCCTAGGATTTAATCATCATTTAATCTGAAGGAACAACTAAATTATGTCCAAGAAAACAAAAGAAAAACATGCAATACAAAACAATATAAAATCATACACTATAACATTGTCAATAAAACGAATAGATATGTATGCAATAACTTATTATGATATAAGTTAATGTATATAATATGTAATCCTATATATTATATCGCAATGTAAATAAAAAAAAATAAGTTGCTTAGGATTGCATAATGATGGATCTCTTGGCTTTAAGTATAAAGCTTTTTAATCTTTGTACTGTATGACTATGACTGACATCTGTCAAAGTAAAAAGTTTCTGAGGCGACTCGAGACATAGTCTGTACTTACAGCTGACCTTCAAAACGCAAATTAAAATTGTATGGCCATACCACAAGGTGATCAGGGCAAGCAAAGACTTCCTACAAGGAACAGTACCAGGAAAAAGCTGAACACAGAGAAAGTAATGGTAAGACAAGATTAAAGAATGGACAGGCCTTTCATTGAAAGAGATGATGTCCACGGCAATTGACAGAGGAATGGGCAAAGACGGTATACAAATCATGGGTTCAGTGGTTCAACAGACTAATGGATAGCTGACGGTATAGGTAGAATCATATTATTAATGTGTATATATATAAACCTACATTTTATATAAACAAGAACAGAGCGATACAAAAACTCGTTCGTACCTCACTCGGTCAGACTAATTTACCGCCACTCGTTGACCAGGGAATATGAAAAGCACCAAGATGCCTTTGTGTAGTCGCTGAATAAACTCTTTATGTTGTCTGTTGTATTTGTGTGTATTTTTCTGTTGTGTTGTCTTTATATGAGAAAAGAGTCCTTGTAATCACAACAAATTTCCGTAAGGATCAATAAAGCAGTCTTAGTCTTAGTCTTTGCCACGTTTTAATATACATAGCATTGTACTCACTTTCATAATCAGGTAGACTATTAGTTACACCTATAGTGAAGTTTTCAGTGTATTCCAATATTTACATAAAATCTGATACAGTGATTATAGTCGAGACTAATAAATACATGTACTTTCTAATGTTACTTTCTTCGTCACATTCGTTTGGTATGACGTATGTTTGTCAGATAAATGTACATACCATGTAAGGAAAGTGCCCTGAAACAGAACATGTTTAACAATAAAAGCAGAATGTCGTAGGTTACAACATAGAGGCTAGTTACAACGCTTGTATTAACTCTGTCTGTCTGTATGTCTGTCTGGCCAAAAAGATTGGGCACGTTATTTCTCCGTCACTCAATCTCGGATCAAGCTAAAATTTTGTACAATTATTTATTTTACCTGACAACACAAGAATCAATAAAACAAATATCTATTGATTAATTATCTATTGGTAATAAATTAGTTTGTTTCGGTATCTCAAACGCAGAAAAGAAATAGTACTTGACTAAAGTGGTGTCATATGCTGAACTATACAATCTTCCATGTTCATAGACTATTCGTTAGCAGAGTTGTTGCCGCATTAGCTTGAGAAGCCTGAAAAGGCTTTAGACCACAAGTTCGAATTCAGGTCGTTGCTCTTTATTTTTAAAATACATTTAAAAATCGATCACCCCCTTTCTAACTGGTCCAGACAAGTGATAGGATCATAGAGCATTGAGAACGCTAAAAGCATGAAATAGCACTAAACAAAAAAAAACAAATGGTGAAAAAATATTTCTAATCGCACAGATTTATTATTGTTCAGTGATCAGTGATATATCCGGGCCATATTCGGCCCCCGAAGTGGTTTCATCCGGCCCGCCGAAACGTCAGCACAAAGTGTGGAAAATCCCCCCACCCCCTTTTTTTTTTCGAAAAAAAAAAAGATTGAAAAATGTATCTTACCTACGTTAGGGCCCTAACTTTTTCTCTGATGGATTGGTACCATGCCATTTAATATTTGTACGGTTTATAGATAGGAGGATCGATAGGAATATTTACCTAAAAGAGACAAGAAAATGAATAGTTGGTAAAGCTAGCTACAATGTTGCTCACATTTCAAGTAGAGAAATGAAGCAGCTTTCCGACGTTTAAAGAAAAAGATAAATTCTCATATCCCATGAATGAATGTAAGCAGGCCTACTGGATCTAAAAGTTTCTAATCAAATTGTTTCAGGTCTTTTTATTTCGTTTTCTTTGTGTGTGTACATTTTCGGCCACGTGGCCCGCGACACGAGTGTCGGAAATTAAAATGGCCCGCAGGTCGAATTAGGTTGGGCATCACTGGTCTAGATCTATTACCAATTTAATTATACGACCGATCCAAGCTGATTGATACACATTAATATAATTTTTTTTTTTTTTTTTAAGTATTTTTTTAAATTTATTTTATAAAGTGCAGTGTGAGCAAGTTGTATGGGACAGTAGACGCCGCTGGTTTAACACAGTGTTTCCCAAGCTGTGTCCCGAGGAACCCTAATATTCCTCCAGGCCGAAATAGGAGTTCCAAGAACTTCTGGAATAATTAACTAGTAGGCCACCACGAGAATTTTTCTAAAAAAAAAAAATAAGCTAAGTGTTCCGCTAAATGACCAAAATGTACGAAGTGTTCAATTAAAAGCCGCATCAGTAAAGAAAAAGTTTGGAAAACACTGGCTTAACATGTAGTTGTAGCCACATGCAGAATTACAAAATATATATTGTTTTAGCAGTGATCGTTAAAAGATATACCAATGGACCTCATTCACCAATCGTAAACAAACAACATTTAGCCACGTGGTGCTCTATCTCTTCTATATAATTTACGATCTTATGTTTAATTCATGATGGTTGTCACATGACAGTTTTTTTCCGTTGTTTTATCAATAAGATCATGTGACTAAATGTTGTTTGTTTACGATTGGTAAATGAGGTCCATTGAAACGTAATGGTTGCAGAAATGTAAAAGTCTGGAGAAGATAAAATTACTAACAAATATATTAGTATCCACTACGAGGTTTGTGATATAAACGTTCGGGTTCCTTCGATTTACGCGCTAGACCCGAACATCATAGATAACTTCCCATGGCTCCTTGCTTGACAGCGTGCAGACTGGTCACAATGATCACGTGACTTTGTTTACGTAGTTTATTTTTGGGTATCTGTGTAAATCTTGCACGTGGACACGTTGGAGAGAGAGAAAAGAGAAGAGCTCTATTGTGTCTTTTTGTGGGGGATTCTGGGACAGAATTGAGACACATTCAGCAATGTTTGTGTTTTCGTTTGTGAATTCTGTGGATTATTTTTGTTAATTATTTCACTGGATAATCATTTCATTTCTATTAGGCCCCAGTAGAGCACTGTGCCACGAAGGCAGCAGAGACCGGATTTGGGTGAGTACTTTTGAACACAAACGCAACACTATATAACAAGAAACACAAATTCAAGCAAAACATTTTATTTTCTAGAAACTGGAGCTAATGAAATATTAATATAACACAGTTCTTAGCTTAGAAGCATGACTGGATAGTTACATTGATAGAGCGGCTGGCTAATAACGCAAATGTCATGGGTTCGATTCCCAAACTGGCTATTTTTCTTACTATATTTTCAATGACAAATAAAGTGTATTGGTGACATTTAATAATTTGTAAAATTTCAAGATTAACACTGTGCCTAAATCCATGCCTAGTTATATTTGAATCAAATAGGGGCGGTAATTTAAAAAACACATTTATGTGATAATAACAGAGTTATTGTCCTTGCTGGTAATGATCTTTAGAACATATTTAATTTCAAAGTTAATATAAAAATGTCTTATTTGACATGATGCTTGCCTATAACTGTACTGTTACCTTTGATCATTACACCAATGCCATTTGTTTTTTAAGACAAATTTCATTTTGCATATGTAATAGAAATATAGAGCGACTCTCCCAATTTTCCTACTTGGAATTGCTGTACTTGTTTATGTTTTCTAGTTAATGCTGTACATCTGGTTGACTCGAACATTAAATTAAAGCTGTTCTTAAAAACATAGGACTAAAAAAAAACGGGTATGTTTAACATAGATTAATTAAATTTTTTCCAGTCACTAAAGGATAGAAAGAGTTATTCAGGCTGTAAACTAGAAAAAATTCTAAGAATAAACACACACAGAGAATACACACGAGGACAAGGAAAATATTTGTTTAATAAGTAAAAAAAATAAATAAATACAATAATGATAATAATAATAATGTTATAATAATAACAAAATCATGAAATGGGGTTCGTCAAATGGAAGAACTATATTTATAGCCATACCAATCAGTACTGTAAGACTTATTTCCCCTAATTTATATAAAACTGTATTAGTTATTACCATTAATTGATTAATTAATTGATATTTTATTGATTCATCCAACTAAATCCGAGCATGGCAAGTGAAACAAAAAAATAACCAAGAATTATTCCAGACTGACAGACAGATTGACGAATAGTCAGAGTGAGTTGATATTAGCGTTGTTAAAAACAGACACCGAACATTTGTGTTCCTTTGGTAATTATACCATTAATAATACGATAATAATTAATTTCACATGTAATGTTACACTGAAACTGTGGTGTAAACATTTCTTTTTGAGCTTGCTTATAATTTGTTTCTTTTTATAAGCTAATTGGAAAGACCCGTTTTATAACGCGCTCCCGACACATACATGTGCACATATTTTAAGCCTGTTAATTCTAAAATCACTATTGCTTATCCGCCCCCCCCCCCCCCAAAGAAAACACAATAAAGTACTACGTAAAATCTGAATTATCTTCGGCTTCACTTCTTTCATATACACAATAGCTTTCTTGCTTTTCGGCCCATTTTTATCACAACGACAAACCTTTTAGCATGCTTCGATTGATCGACCTTTCAGTATACACTTTTCAGCTTTTTATTTCTGTATATAGAACCTTTGATTATTTTATTTTGTTTCAGTTGCTTACATTAATCTTAAAACAAGTAATGTACTCTATTATACAACACAAACATTTCTTTCAACCATCAGTTTCAAGCCTAGAGTTAAAAAATTCATTCACCGAATACCACTGTTATACTTCATATGTAGAATGCGTCCTTTTAGCTAAAAACCGAAAATAAAATACTATGGTTTAAAAGTAAAATTGCGGTTTTGCGCGTATTGTGGTAGTCAGGTTAAGAATCTGACCAAACCTTGTCTTAGTGAGCGCATAGGAAGTAAAAGGAACATTTGTACGAAATTTCAAGAGATTCAGTGACACAATTGCGATACGATACGATACACGAGTCTAGGGTAACTTACAAATATATAGTAGACTGCTAAATATGCAGCTCGCAACTGGCTTGCGTTGTCACGTGATATATGACACTTATCCTTATTATTTCCCATGTCTGAAAATGTATTTTTATGCGTATTGTACAATTTTCCTTAAGGATAATAAATATTTTTTTTAGGCATGATATTAGAAAAGAAAAAAAAATTCGTTACCCTTTTATACCTTGCGGTCTATGGGGCAGATGATGTTAAGTTCATATGTTTTTTTTGGCCAACGGTCAACGAGCAGGGTGTCATGTGGCCAGCACAACCACCAACTGCCTCCCATTATAGTTGGGTGGACTGAGGGCTAACATGAAAATCACGAAATTCAAAATCCCAGTCTTCATCGAGATTCGAACAAAGAATCTCAGGTTCTTGAATCCAAGCACTTATACATTCAACCACCGCGCCCCCAATGACTAGTATTGTTATTTTTGCCATGTGTGAGATTTATTAGAGGAAACACAATCATTGTAGTACCATTATCATTAATCTTATTCTTCTCCTTATAATAAGGTTTTACTTGTTTCTCATTTTCCTTTAGAGTCGAAGATAATTCTAATTCCTAGCCCAAACCTAATCCAAACCCCCAGAAACACATTGCCAGGATGATTTATTGCAGTTCTGATATTGATATAATGAAAACATATTTAGAATTTGCATCTGCTACTGGTAGTGATAATTACTAATAAGCAATGAATGTATTCTTTACATTAGCAACGGTTTTACAGTATTGAATAGTCTTTCAGTTCATAGTGATGAGTCTTGCTTGTTACTTCTAAAATTCACGATGTCAGGCTCACTGGAAAAGTCGGTCAAACTTTGTTGTTCTCAATGTATGCTGAGGCTGAAATAGTAAAAAGAAACTGGAACGAGGAAGTTTAGGAATGTACTCTTGGCTACATAAAAAAAAAATCTGTCTCAAATATTTGTAACGCATCCTGGGTATACATTACAGGAGATGCTGTCACTGAAAAAAATATAGAAACACGTTATTCCCAAAAATAGATGTCCCACATCATCATCATCGTCATCAAACTCCATTTGAGTGAGGGCTTAAGAGGTTCAAATCCTGTCTTGCAAAAGACCATAGACAGAAAATCTGCTGTTTTGCGTAATGCATGCTTTTCACCATACAGGTCAAGAATTTTTTATTTCCCAGACCTGTCGAGACGGAGACCAGCAAGTCTGGGGCAGTCAAACAGAATATGAGAAAAAAGAAATTTCTATAAATCAAATAAGAACATAAAACTAAAATATTATTTGACCTTGGTTAGGCCAATAATAGAAAATTAATCCTCCATTTGGGGCCCCTCAACTCAAGAAAACATTAAGAAACTGGAACAGACACAAAATAGAGCATTGAGATTCATAACAAACGAATATTCACACTTAACCAGAGTAACACCTTTAGTAAAATCACTAAATTTAGAAAGCCTTCAGGACAGAAGACTCAAAAGTAAAGTAGCAACTATACATAAACACTGAACCATAATCTTCAAATACAAAAACAAAATTTAATAAAATACTCTGAAAGACACAAAGATAAAGGCACATTCCTCGTCCCATATGCTAGGACAAATTTGTACAAATACTCCTTCTTCCCTAGTGCTATTAGAGCATGGAATAGGTTGCCTGAGCTAGCCAGGAAAACCAATGACTTGGCAGAATTTAAGTCATTGGTTAACATGCATGACTAAATGCATGACGCGTAGGACGTAATCATCTTTTTTTTTTTAAGTAACGTCTGTATTATATAAGATAATGTATTATATAAGATAAGAAGATGAGGCACGTTTTTCTCTTATTCCCCGCAGCGGGGCACTTTGAGTCCAAGTTTGGCCAAAGCCGTGTGAAATGTGAGCCAAAGGGGCAGGCCACTGTCCCGCATTTCTGTGCATTTTTTTTTTTTTTTTAATAGCTGCCAGAGCATGTTGGAAACTCACAGCCTGCTCGGTGGGCCGTGTTAGCCCTTCCTGGTTAGCCAAGAAGTCAGTGTTTTCAGACACACCTATGTGACTCGGTACCCACGTGCATTATTACCATGGTAACGTCACACACAGTTTAGATAAGTCTAACTAAATAACTCTCAAAAAACCAAAACAGGTTTAGGAGAATAAGCTTAAAAGTTGGTCACGTCTAACAAAAGTAAAGTCATGTTTTACGAAAGTAAGGTTATGTGTTACGAAAGTAAGGTTATGTGTTACGAAAGTAAGGTTATGTGTTACGAAAGTAAGGTTATGTGTTACGAAAGTAAGGTCATGTGTTACGAAATTAAGCTTTTGTCTTATAAAAGTAAGGTCTTATCTTATTAAGGTTTTGATCTTGTATTAAAAAAAAAAATAGATCACAGTGTTAAATTCTTAAGTCTTGTATTTAAAAAAAAATAGTTTATGGTGTTAAACTCTTTGGTCTTGTATTTAGAAAATTAGGCTATAGTGGTAAACTCTTTGGTCTTAAAAAAAGTCACAATGTGTCTTATAAAAATTAATTTTACGCTTTATAAAAGATTAAGTCATGTTCTACAAAAGTTAGATCATGTCTTACATAAGACTATGTTTTATATACGCGAGCCTTGTCTTATCATATTTATATTTCATCCACGTATACAACATATATTTTATTTCCGTTTAAGAAAATTCAGATAAATCTATTTATGCATCTGTTTTGTATAAACAGGTAAATAGCTAATCAAAACAATTCAATCAAAATATGTTTTTTGAAGCTCTAAGAAAATGGTTATTTGTGCTTAGGACTTTCAGCCGTGTAGTTTATATCACTCAGTCACCAGCATGTACAGGAGACGCCTGCACGTTTATGAGGCAAACTTGTTCAGGGGATACAAACTTGAGAGACCTACATGCTGTGGATACATTGATTGTTCACTTCTCATTCCACTTTTGAAACCTTTACATGGCGTGGCAATTATCTGCTCATTAGAACAGTTTGAACTCTTCCTCGTGATAAAGAAAATAATGTACACCAGTGGTTCTCAAATCTTTTCCTTAACTGAACACTTCGAACATTCTGAGTATTTAGCGGAACACTTTTGTTGTTTTTTTTTTAAAAAGATAATTGCGCTTGGTGGCTTACTAGATCATAATGAAATGGTACGTGGAACAACAATTCAGGAAACAATGCCTTACAGAAACCGTTATGACTTTAAGGTTTCACAATATAGAATGGTAATAGTGCCAGGTTTCAGCGATTTATTATTTGTCGTGTTATATTCTGAAGGTGGTAGTTGAGAAAATCAATATCTTTATTTAGTTGGTGTTTGTTGTTGTTTGTCCTTCTTTTGTTAATACAAAATGTACATTAAAACAAGCAAAAAAAAATAATCTTTTTTTTTTAAAAAAAAAGCTTATCTAAAGGGAAGAACTCCGTCTTTGAAATTATATCTCCCAATAATTTGCAAGTTATTTCTTTTATTCGATACCAAGCAAAAAAATTACCAATAATTAATTGACTAATAAAGTATTTTGTTTATTCATTCATGTTTTGTTAGGTACAATAAATAATTGTTTTAAGTATCAACTTGATCGGAGAATGCCTGATGAAGAAATAGCGTTAAATATTAATCATATTATTAATAGTAATCATAGATCTATAAAATCTATTTATAATCTGTAATCTATATATCATTAAAATTCAAGTTGAATTCGAATTGTAACTATAAAATCAGTAAGCCTATATATATCTAGGCTATAAATATAGTAGAAATAGAATCTAAGATAATCAGAATTTACTCTAGACTATAACTCTAGGCAATGTAGATCTAGCGCCTTAGACTTAGTCTTTATTTTAGACTAGATTTAAGTCTCGTATAGTATGTATATATATATATGTAAAACATTAAAATACGCTGCCTTCGTGGACCTCACAATTAGTGTTGATTTTAGACTAGATGTAAGTCTAGTATACTATATAAACCTATATATACGCTGCCTTCGTGAACCTCACCAAGGCTTTCGACATGGTCAATGGTTAATGGAGGATTCTGGCAAGGATCAGATGCCCAACTACGCTCCTATCCATTCTCAAGCAGTTTCATGTGAGACAAAAAGGCAAGATCAGACACAATGGTGACCTGTTGATCATTTCCCAACAGAATATGGCGTGAAGCAGTGGCTGTGTACTTGCTCCTAACTCTATTCGCTATCTTCTTTTGCGTAATGCTGGGTCAAATGAGGCAGCGATTGCACGAAGGCATCTACATCAGATTTCGTTCAGTTCAGATGGCAATGTGTTCAACCTACTATCCCATACAAAAACAAAGGAAATGGTCATAACGGAGCTTCTCTATGCCGATGATTGCAACCTGTTAGCCCAGAATGAACATGATCTCCAGATCGCGGTCAACAAATTCGTATACGCTGCCGCCTCTTTCTGTTTATCTATAAACCTTGGGAAAACAGAAGTCATGCTCCAGAAGTGACCCAATAAAACCTACTCAGCCGTAAATCATCGTAAAAGGGCGTCCCCATAGCGCGGTAGACCACTTCACATATCTAGAAAGCATAGTATCGAATGCCCCCTCGCTTTCAAGGATGTTGATAACCGTCTGGCCATGGCAAGTAGTGCTTTTTGATGCCTCCAGGAGTGACACTATACAGAAAGCAACTAAGACTACTTGAACGCTTTCACCAAAGATGCTTCAGCTCCATCATGGACATACGGTGGCAAGACAGCACTGCAAACAGCGATGTCCATGCGAACGCGGGTATGGACTAGTATAGAGGGACTTCTTATGGTCCGACAGTTACGCTGGGCAGCGCACCTACCTAAATAAATCGTAAATAGAGAGTAAATACCTATATTTATTGTAGTATATATAGGTCTGTGGTTTTATATTATATAACTTTCGTAACTTCTTCTATAGAGAAATGACTTTTGTAATTTCTTTTACTAAAAATTTGGGGTATTCGTGTCTGAAATATATAATTTTTATGTGCAGCTACAAAGCTCATTAATTACTTTTTTTTGTTTATTGATTCATGTCTTGTCTGTGTCAATGAATAATTGTGCGAAGTTTCAACTTGATCCGAGAATGAGAATGGGAAAACTAACAAGTACACACTTTTGACCAGACAGAGAGTGTATTGATATAAACTTTGTCAAAGAACACAATGTAAAAATACAAAAGGACATAAGCAAACATAGAATCGTAAAGAAAAATGTATACATATATTTTTTAAAACGTTACTATTTTAATTTTAAAAAAAGGTTATACATTCTTAACTTTTTTTAAATTTCAAGACTTTGTTTAAAACGATAGACATTTAGTAGTGTATTACGACTAAAATTTAACATTATATATATATGTGTGTGTGTGGCCTCCTTCAGTCGTGAAAAGACTATGGTTCATCTTGAACACTTTTTCAAATGACTGTAGAGCCCTATTTTGGAGAGACACTTCCTTCCACATATATTGCAGGCCAAGGTGGCTTTCGCTTTCGTGGTAGAGGAGCTGCGTAATATGGATGAATGCATAAAAAATGAAGATTTAGAATTATTTAATAATTTTGGTTTAAGGTGATTCTTTATCTTAAAAAGACTTTTAATAAAAACAGCCGTCAGTCAGTATGGACCCTGCACCATCGTGGCCCAACGATCCACAGTCCGAATAGCATACCGCAGTACAAGGCAGCCCTGGAAGATTTCAAACGCCTCTTTGCTATTTCTTATATCTAGACCTATTTTGTTTCTTCTCCTGTTAGAAATGTTGACGTGAATGCGTCTTTCCTTACGCTATTTCAGAAGAAAAAGTTCGTATTTACCTCTTGAACTTTTCATAGGTATGATGTTTGTCTTGTGATAAAGAAAGTCTGGAGTAACCTGTGACATCTTGCAAGCCTTGATCAAGTAAGTGATTTTCACAGTAGCCACTTTCTGTTGGTTGCTGGGAATCATATTGAGAGTTGAGGTTGTTTCTTACAGTTTCATTCTCATCTTTCTCATCATCCCTGTCACTCTTACTTAATACAGTTTTGTTTCTTGATATCTCAGGAGAAACGATGCGAAGTTATCGCCGTAAGCATCAACAGGTACATCTCGACTGTCCACACTTGTTTCTGTACAAATGGTCTATTGACTCATAGCGCTGTTGATATCATTAGAATCTCGACTGTCGGGGTGATTATAAACATGGTTTTCATTCTGAACTTCCTTGACCAATTTCTTTACTTGTAGTAAATTATCAAGACCGGTTCTATTGTTTGTAGCTGATACAACCTTGGTAACTTTGGTTCCTTGCGATCTAGTCTTTCTTACCTTACGTCTAAAGATAATTACGCCCACTATTAAAGAACCAATTATACAACTACCAAGTGGTACTGCTAAACTTATAATAATTAATTGCGTCTTATTACTACTATTACCATTTTCGACAATAGTCAAATTTGTTGTATTATATAATGAAGTCAAAAGTGTAATGTTTGTTGAAGATAATTCAGTATTTTTTAGTGGTGTTATGGTCATCTCGACCAATGTAGCCTCAGCCTCAGTCCATTCAGTTGGTGTTGGTTTGGTTGTTGAAGCGTTCAGAGGTGATGGTAAGCTTCGAGTTGATGTCGCGATCTCTAATGCTGTTAATGTAGATGCATGAGTGGCACTATAACTATTTAAAACGCAATTTAACACATTTCGTGTAAGTATATTACACGTCGCTTCATTAATTAAACAAACATTAAACAAGGCTGTTAAGTTTTGTATAATGTCCATGATGTTCTACGAAATGTACAATTCAACCTTGTGCTATTATATGTATTACAATAAAAAACTAAATAACTGAAGTCTTGTCCAGTTCCAATAGAGTAACACGTGTAGGCTGTATTGCTGCATGTTTCAATAGTACAAGGTAGGATGACATCTGATGATGATCTGTAGATTAGATACAGCAGAGTTATTTAGTCTTTGTGTTTATCCCAACACATTGTAAACTGAATACAGCTGTTGTGAAAGTCAGATTTATGGAATAAATAAAATAATTAAATTTAGCTGTTTGTTTTGCGTATGCAGAATTATGATATATTTTTGGCAGCAGAGAATCTATTAAATAACCACAAGTGAATAGAACATGGCTACATGCCTCTACACTACAAGGTACTATGTTTCTAATGGAGGATTTCTAGGTTTTTTGATCGAGCTGCAATTATTTAATAACTTTCTATTATTTAATAACTTTCTATTATTTAATAACTTTCTATTATTTAATACCTTTCTATTATTTAATAACTTTCTATTATTTAATAACTTTCTATTATTTAATAACTTTCTATTATTTAATAACTTTCTATTATTTAATAACTTTCTATTATTTAATAACTTTCTATTATTTAATAACTTTCTATTATTTAATAACTTTCTATTATTTAATAACTTTCTATTATTTAATAACTTTCTATTATTTAATAACTTTCTATTATTTAATAACTTTCTATTATTTAATAACTTTCTTTTATTTAATAACTTTCTATTATTTAATAACTTTCTATTATTTAATAACTTTCTATTATTTAATAACTTTCTATTATTTAATAACTTTCTATTATTTAATAACTTTCTATTATTTAATAACTTTCTATTATTTATTTTATTACTTTCTATTATTTAATAACTTTCTATTATTTAATAACTTTCTATTATTTAATAACTTTCTATTATTTAATAACTTTCTATATTTAATAACTTTCTATTATTTAATAACTTTCTATTATTTAATAACTTTCTATTATTTAATAACTTTCTATTATTAAATAACTTTCTATTATTTAATAACTTTCTATTATTTAATAACTTTCTATTATTTAATAACTTTCTATTATTTAATAACTTTCTATTATTTAATAACTTTCTATTATTTAATAACTTTCTATTATTTAATAACTTTCTATTATTTAATAACTTTCTATTATTTAATAACTTTCTATTATTTAATAACTTTCTATTATTTAATAACTTTCTATTATTTAATAACTTTCTATTATTTAATAACTTTCTATTATTTAATAACTTTCTATTATTTAATAACTTTCTATTATTTAATAACTTTCTATTATTTAATAACTTTCTATTATTTAATAACTTTCTATTATTTAATAACTTTCTATTATTTAATAACTTTCTATTATTTAATAACTTTCTATTATTTAATAACTTTCTATTATTTAATAACTTTCTATTATTTAATAACTTTCTATTATTTAATAACTTTCTATTATTTAATAACTTTCTATTATTTAATAACTTTCTATTATTTAATAACTTTCTATTATTTAATAACTTTCTATTATTTAATAGCATTCCCATCTTTGTATAAAGCATTTCAAAATAAATTGCAGAATAATGTGAAGATTACTGAAATGAATTGCTGTTTCTCCTTACCCATTATCGATGTAACAAGATCTAGGCATTAGGAATTGATATCGGCAGTCTTCTGCTGAGTGATAGTTGAACAGAAGACATCCAAACAAAAGTAGAACCACATGTCTCAATAAAGTTTCTTCAAATAAATATTTGAGTGTAAACTGTCTGTATCTATCTATCTATATATCTCTCGATCTATCTATCTCTCTATCTATCTATCTATCTTTCTATCTATCTATCTATCTATCTATCTATCTATCTATCTATCTGTATGCTTGTCTGTCAGTCTGTAAAAGCAACTTAGATTTTGTAAAATATTTCTTCCCCCTACGCAAAAAAGCATCAGGTTTTTTTTTAACCCTGAATTTATATAGCAAGAGCTTGACATTAATAATTTATAGTTATAATTTCATTGCTGAATAGGTTTGTAACAATGTTAGATGCAAACACACGATTACTAAAAATATTTGTTTCAAAATAAAGGTAATTAATGTAAGACATCTTTTAGAATGTCATTAAAGCATAAAGTTAAAAAAAAAATTTAATGATTGTAATAAGTAAAATAAAGGTGTGTTTAAAGGCACTTCCTTTTTTAAGAAGCTGTTGACTGTTTTGTAATTTGATGATACAAATCCAGACATGGTAATATAAAAGACAGTAACCTAGACTACAATACTCGATTTATAGATATGGTATTGAAAATTCTAGTTTGATGAAAGACCTGTACATTTAGACTTAGAGACATAAAGAGACGGTGCGTAGAATGTTCCTGGATGTCTATTTTTTACAAATCCTTATAGAAAGCAGGGCCTTTGCGCATCCTGTTGCGCATCCTACACTGTATTTAAAAAAATTTACAGAGATAAAGAAGGATTTTAGGCATTAAACGCGCATGATTTACCCGTGTTGTTTAGAAAAATGTTTTTTTTTTGGCTTTAAACAGATCGATAACATATTTATCCATTTTCAGACAAGCTGTTATGGTCGATATAATTTATTAGAATAAGAGATTATTACAGAAAATTTAATTTTTGATCACCCTTCGCGTCAAATTCACTCAAAGTAGATGCTTCTGTTTCGAAATTGCCTTTCGTTTAGTAAAGTTCATGTTAAGTATTTTCTACTAGATCTGGATAATTTTTAATGCGCTACTTATAAATGTAGGCATACTTATGTACATTTTAAAATTAACGAAATTCATAAAGAATGTCATTCCCATCTCTCATTATGTTCATTCATATTTGCATAAGAACACTTATCAGTAATTAATACAAAACGTAAGTATACATATAGGCCTAATTTTAAAAGTTAATAAATGTAGCAATCTTTATTAAAAAAGTAAATTATTATACATCTAGAATATACATAGGCTACAGTATTAAGAAAATTGTTTTTTTTAATCTAGATTATGACTAAAATGTAAGCCTATTATCTCTATTGATAGTAGACTTATTCGCAGGCGGCACACTCAGAGACCTAGAAGTTAGAACTATGTCTAATAAAGGTATTATATTTTTAGGAATGTTTATAAAGGTCAAGATCTATCTATCTAAATCTTTACGATATTAGAAACGGACATTTTAATTCTAGACTAGATTTTAAAATAATTCAATGAAATCAATGTGTAAGTCTATCTTATCTTATCTTATATTATATAATACAGACGTTACTTCAAAAAAGAAGATGATTACGTCCTACGCGTCATGCATATTAACCAATGACTTAAATTCTGCCAAATCACTGTTTTTTCTGGCTACCTTATTAGTGTACCGATAGCCTATTAGATCTAGTATGCTTTTTTAAAGACGATAATTATGAGTCTAGAAAAGATCTAATATGATGCTACTTAAAACCATTTTTAATAAAGTACTATTAATCTTGGTATATTTAAAACTTGTCACGTATTACGAATTGAATTCTACTTTTAAATGGCTTGCCTAGGGGAACGTGACAATAGAAAAGCAGTTGTGTCACTTATCTTAAGTCTGAATTTAATCAAAGACTTACAATGAATAACAAAAAAAAATGACACAAGAAATCGGAAGGTAAACTATCAACTTAATGTTTGATCAAATATAAAGTTACAAGAAAGAAAAACAAACATTTACTCAATACAAAATGGACGGGTTGACCAAAACCCTTTTACAAAAATGGCATGTAAAAATATTACAATACAAGAGTTTGAAAATATAACTACAAATACCAGCAAGGCCTTGAAAAAGAAAAATCTTAACTTACACGATAAATGGTATACCACGCACGGGTCACGCAATGTCTCCGCTATTCTGTCTCACGGCTGTCTCCGTATGTCTGTCCGTCAACGTTACACGGGCGGTCTTTTTATAGTCTACCGCGCGTCGATATCAAGACAAATCTAGTAGTTTCTAGAACCAAATAAGTCATCAATTTCCCAGATCTAGAACGCTCTTCAAAGAGACAGAAGAAAAGAAAAAAAAAAAACACCCTCCTTTCAACCAGAGGTACACACATAGGTCAAGGACCGGTCACACTGTCTGTGTGGCTTGACGAATAAACAAAAAACTTATTACACAAGGGGCAGACAACCTACCCGTCTCTCGACCGCAACAGGTCAAAGAAAAAAAAAACAATGCCTAGATACGTAACAAACTAGAAAAGTGAATGTTATATACATCTAAGTAAGTGCTATACATAACTATTAAATAGCTTTTCTGTTAGTTTTTAATAATTGTACTGTACTCCTCCATTGTTACAGGCATTGAAGACAGTTTCATACCCCTTCACATATAAATTCAAGCTCAAACTTTTCTAGACATTTTAAGATATTACGTTGATCCCATCTGCTCCATGAAAATCGTTTAACTTTTAAATCTGATCAGTTTGTGCTGTGTCAGGTGTGTTAAATTAAATACCAAGTTTTCAAATACGTCCGTACTAGAATATAGCCATAGTCTAGAATCCTTGTCTTTATTAAACTCTATTCTTTTCTTAGAAATCAATGTGTTAAAGACATATTTTTAAAAAAATCATTGAATAAACGAAGCATTAGGGCTAAGCTTAACCAAAAGTAGGCGAAATGTAAATAATAAATTAATTTTGTATTCAATATTTTCTTTTAACATAAATGAAAAATTACGACAATTTTTTTTTGTCGGAATTCGGACTTTGCGTAACAAAAAAAAAAGCAATTGAGGAACGATGTAATATAATTTTTATTTATTTTTTATTTTTAACGGGACGGTTCCGCTTAATGCGGAAAGGTAGGCTCAGCTGCAAGTTTTAAAGTTTCTGTTCCTTTAGTATTAGGGTTAGGGTTAGGGTTAGGTCAAGAAATGGATGTATATATATATATATATATATATATATAGATCCATTTCTTGACCTTTACACACGTAAGTCAGTGGGTATTCCCTCAAATATTCATTAAAGAGTTAAAGGTAACGAATAGATCAGGGAATTCCCCCTGACGTGCGAGTGTCAATATATAGATTTTCTAGAACTTCAAACTAAATTTAATTTTAACATTATTATGTTTTGAAAAATAAGAACCTGTCAAACCACAGTTTTCCATGTGAGGTTTTTTAGTTAGTAATTTTTTCTTAAAGATATAGATAAACTGAAAAATTTCTAGGAAAATCGTTAGAGCCGTTTTAGAGATCCGTGTCCGCCCACTATTTTCTACCCATGAAGAATCTTCAAGCTGTTAACAGGGAATTTAAAAAAATCTTGAACAGCATTTTTTTAAAACTGTGTGCACATTATAGGCACATACAGCTAAGCACTAATAAAACTGCAGGAGGTTTGGACTAGGAAGTAATTATCTTCAACTCTCAAGGAACATCCGAAACATGTACAATTTTTTACAAACATTTCACAAACATTAAAAAGGAGTTTCGTTAATCAGTTAAAGTTTGATTAACTTAATAGTACATGTGTAACATAATATGTGACTATGAGCAACTTGCAGGGCCGGTCTACGAGTTTGTGTGTAGAGCGAAACTTTTATCGCTTTTTTTTTTTTTTCTTATATTGTTTAAGAAGGAATTAATAGAAAGAAAGTTCATACTTCCATAGCAGCATTGTTGAAATGTCAACTATAAACTTTATAATTTATCACATTATTATTTATAAACAACACTAGAAACACAGCTAGCGGTACAGGTAGCGGTTTATTTCCAGCAACACGTTCATCTCAACACACTGCCAGGCGTAGCAGGGCGGAAATAACTTGATGGTAATCTAACTCTCTATTGTTCGTTCAGGAATGTAAAACCATTTTAAGTAATTGATATGGCATTAAGAGGATTAAAAGTTTACAGCCAATCTATTTCACGTGTTGTTGGCAGCAGTATTGTTTTTATTTTTTTATATTGTAAAGGGGGGGGGGGGGGAAGGGTTAACCTTAAAACTCTTTAGCCATGATCATGGAATTTTGTGACTGAAGTTTTGCTTAAGGTTTCATTGGCAGAAGGTTTGAACCTCATCAGGTGACTAAGGTTTTGTAATATAGTTTTTATTGGTAAGGTTTCCTTTAGCTACGCTTCTGGGATTGGGTGACATTAAAAAAAAATATATTGAAGGAGAGTTTTAACATAAAAAGCCTTATTGGTTACACTCATGGAATGTCGCTACACGTGTGAAACTTTTGATTAAGAAATAACCCAAAATTTACAGTTACTAATCCGCCAAATCCTCCCCCACGGCTATGCCTATGTACTTCGTCATTGCATATATGCTTTTTAAAGAAAATATTTTCCAATTCATACTACTAGCTAAGTTATTCGTTAATGGGAAATTGGAAAGTGGGTTGAAGTTAGTTGGAAGGTACACATAAAAAATTGTATGTAAAAAAATTAATTATGCTCAATGAGAAAGGGCAGGAAATATAATTCCTGAAATGGAAACATCGCAATAGAGAGAGGAGATAGACAGGGACAGAGAGAGAGTGGACAGAGAGAGAGAGACGGAGACAGAAACTTAGAGAGATACAGAGATAAAGGTGAGATAGATATAAAGGGAGAGTGATGAAGGAGACAGATGAAGAGATCGAGACATATATCCGTATACATAGAGAAAGATGTAGAGAGAGATGAGGGAGAGCCAGAGAGAGAGAGAGAAAGAGACTGATAAAAAACGAAAGACAGAGAGAGATACAGAGAGAGAGAGACTGAGAAAGAGAGGAGAAACAGAGATGAGAGAAAGAGAGATGAAGACAGACAGAAAGAGAGATGGAGACAGACAGAGAGAGATACAGACTGAGAAAGAGAGGAGAAACAGATGAGAGGAATAGAGATGGAAACAGACAGAAAGAGAGAGACAGACAGAAACTCAGAAAGAGAGGAGAGACGCAGAACAGAAAAAAGAAGTGCGAGAGACTGAGGCAGAGAGAGACAGAAAGAAAGATGGAGACAGCGATACAAATACAGAGAGAGTGAGAGTGAGAGAGAGAGAGGTGAAAAGAGAGAAGAAAAAATATTTAATTATTCTCATTCTCGTTTCTGTTAGATTTCTTAAAATTCAATGCATTTTCTTGCAATAGCAATCTCCGTACATTAGTTAGTATAAGAGTAAAGAAAGAGAATGTGTTATGGAAACATCGGGGGTGGTAATATACAACATTAGTGAAATTGTGGATCCAGATATACTTTTTTTCTAGCATGTATCCATAGCTAGATCTATCTAAGGGGTTCAGTGCTGGGACAAGTCCCAAAAAGCCCGTGGAGTCTGGGAGCGCATGAGGCGCCCTGACCGCACTTCCCCGTGGTGGAGGCTGTCCAGGCCTGAGCATGCTATTGTAGCACAATGCAGGACAGGACATTGTCCTGTTGGCTCATATTTCTCACGGCTATGGCCAAATTTCGATTCACGGTGCCCCCGCTGCGGGGAAGAAGAGGAAACCGTGCCTCATATTCTGATTGACTGCCCCTGACTTGCTGATCTCCGTCTCGACAGGTCTGGGAAACCCAAAATTCTCAAGCTGCATGGCGACATTTATGCACTACGCAAGACAGCAGGGTTTCTGTCCAGGGCTTTTGCATGAGAGGATTTACGCCTCTCAAGCCCTCACTCTAATGGAGTTTGGTGATCGCCGCATCTGACAAAGTTAGTTTAATTTTTTTTTAATTGGCAGTATTTCAACTGACAAAAATAGTTTTGATAAAAAATCTGGCTTTGTATTTGGTCAGGTTAAGACATTAACGTGGAGTTGAAAGAGAGCTTCCAAGTCCCTGTAGATAATCCATGCGCCGTTCCTCACAGCAGCTGTCTTCTAATTGCTGTGAGCTACACTGAGTGTTGAGATAGTTTCCATCTGTTTCACTGTCATTACCTCTGTCACACTCACTTGATACAGTAGCTTTAGCTTCCAATTGTTGCGAGCTACACTGAGTGTTGAGATAGTTTCCATCTGTTTCACTATCATTACTTCCGTCACACTCACGTGATACAGTATCTTGGCTAGTAGTTTCCAGATGAGAAACGTTGCATTCAGTTACGTACCTGTCGTACGTATCAACCGGTATATCTGGCTTGTCTACTTTGACTTCAGTACAGATGGTATATTGAATCATAGAACTGTTGATATAGTTGGAGTTTCGGTTTTCAGTGTGATTATATACATGGTCGGTATAATGATCTGCCACATCCCTGGCCAATGTCTCTTTCTTTATTACACTAGAACTGTTTCCACGAATGATTAATGATTCTACTTTTGTATCTTCCATTCTTTGCGCTGTAGAGTTACTTAGCCTAGAACGTCTTTGTTTAAAGAGGCTAACTATGAATAAGCCAATAAGACACACGCATAGACGAACTGCTGCAGTTAAAAGTATTTATTTCGTGTCTCTATCACTTGTAGCGACTATTGATGCATAAATTGCATTGTTTGCAGGTGATATTGTAGTCATAACGGATGATTTAGATGCCATTGTGTGGTAGTTAATATTTGACTGTACGTAATACTAAAGCTGTTTAAAGCACAAATAGCTATAAGTTGTGAAAATCTATTGCAAACTTCTTAATTAAACATTAAACAAGGCTGTAGAGTTACTGTATAAAGACCTTGGTGATGTACAATTCACATTTGCGCTACTATTTGTTCTACAGTTGAAAACTAGATAAGTAAACTCTTCTCCAGTATAATCACAGGAGTTTGAAAAAGGTGCACACGTTTTAAGTTTACAAGGTATGGTGGTATCTGATGGAGACCTGTAGATAATACATACAGACATAAATATTTTACAATATTTTATATCTTTTTGATTATATTCTTTTCGTATCTATTTTTAAGCATTTTAGAAATTAATTTAATAATATTTAGGTTACTACGTAAGAAACAAAAGCCATTTGTTCCTACCCAAAATCAATGTTACAAGAACTATAGTTGATAGTGGCAGTCTTCCACTAAGAGATAATTGAACAAAAGACTTCCACAAAATAGTAGAAACAGGTTGTCTGAATAACAAAAAAGAAAATGAGTATGAAATAATTCTTCCTTCACTGTCAATCTGTCAGTCTGTCTATATAACTACCATTCTCTCTCTCTCTCTCTCTCTCTCTCTCTCTCTCTCTTTATATATATATATAAAGGCTTGTCTTCGAGTCCGAAGATTAGCGAGGAATGCAGTATATATATATATATATATATATATATATATATATATCTATATATATATATATATATATATATATATATATATCTATATATATATATATATACATATATATAAATATATATATATATATAAATAAATGTCTGTCTACATTTATGTATCTTTTTTTTTTTGGTCTATTTTTTTATTTATCTATTTTTACAAAATGAATACTACTTTGACTACACAACCGGAATTAAGACCCAAGCGCCTCCCAAGTCTAACCTATAGAGGTGTCTGCAAGAGAGATCTGAGAATTAAATGCATCAATATAAGTATGGAAGGAAATAGCTCAAGCCGGAAACATGGAGACTGTGCGTGCTGGTACAAACTTCGACGAGAGCAAAAGAAAGGAAGCTGCCTTTCAAAAGAGAATGAGAACGGTCGAGAGGCCAAGTGCGCTTGAACTTGGCTTGGCTTGGCTACCTAGACGGGGGCTCGAGGTTCGACACCCGACTCGGACTGAGCGCCTAAAGGCAGCACGGAAAACCAACTCCTAGATACCCCCTTTCCCCCCCCCTCCCACCGGTCCACAAATGAGATTGCACCAAAAGCGCTCTGAGCATGCTATAAGCATGAAAGTAGCGCTATATAAAAGCTATAATAATAATAATAATAATAATGAGATGTCTCTAAAACTGATACACAGAATCAGCTAGATTAGTAACACCAGATTCTGCAGACACTTAAGAAGAAACTAAAAATGGGCACATCTATTGTCTTTTGAGATAAAAGGATTGCAGATGCCTACACATCTGTGGTTGAAACAGTTGTGAAATTACAATACTTCATGTTGGTTACTGCTGCTTAATCTGTATCTACGTATCAAGGATTGGCCTCTTTAGTCACACAAGAAGTTTCAAAGTTTCTCTAGAAATGTAAAATGCCACATCTATTTTTTTTCTTCATTTTTAAAATTATATTTAAAAAATAAATAATTATAAATATAATTTTAAAATATGAAGAAATAAATAACTTTCATTATTTATAATTTGTAACGATCATTTAATACATACTTTGCAAATGGACCAGTTCAAATGCAAAATAAATAACATTTATATCTTATAGACTTACATGACGTCGATGTATGCAGCAAATGGTAAATTTTTTGTGACAGGTCCATTCTTTAGCTATTTTGTGTTCTTTTAAATAGTTGCCAACTAGGAAGTGGGTCACTTCCTCGAAATTTAATTCTATTATTCTATTGTGTAGATGTGTTAGAATTGAACCAATGAGACAGGGCCGGCCTTAACAATTGCGGGGTCCTATGCGAAACGTGTTGGGCGGGGCCCAGTCTGGGCAGAGATAAGGATAATAAGTGAACATTAAGATTTTCTTATAAAATAAATTCGTCTTTGCATTTTATTCATTCTTTACTTATTACAAAATCACGGTCAAAAAAAAAATCGCTTTTGATTTTGTTTAAGAGATCAAGATAGATTTATATCTAGATTTATATGCCAGTAAATATTAAAGTAATAACGCAACGGAACTTTAGATTCGCTTTATTTGTACATTTTTATTAAATGAAAGCTGACAATGCCTTTTATATCGCGCGTTTAAAATGCGTTTTCCATATTGAATGACTCGCGAAAACGACCTTTTGATCTATTTTTCTCACTCATAATTTACATGTGAAAAGTTTATAGCAGATAGTTGAGTTTTATTGAATGATTTGATTGCCAGGGGAGCTAAAGAGTTTTGTGCCTGTGTGTCATTGCTTTTGGTGACTTGTATCTCTTTTGTGATGGTTAAATCACAAAATCCTGACCCTAAGGGTGATTTGTTATTTCTAATACGAATGAATCGCTTTAGAACGTTTTTATCATTCTTATCTTAATGAATCAAACCCTTAGTGTCTTACCATTATATCTTTTCTTTTAGTTACAGCACTTTGTGAGGTCTACACTCTCCTATTCTTGAAATTATTATTTTTTCCTTCAATAGTTTATAGATTACATTTATGAATTCAATGTTTCTCTTCACGTAAAATAAAAGTTTTAAGGTAATACATGTTTTCTCATCATCCTCATCATCTTTTCTTTTGGGTTCCTCATGGAATATAGGGCCTCAGTAAAAACACGCCACTCTCCACGGTCTCTTGCTAGTTTTTTTAAAGACTTTCCAGCTCTTTCCTGTTCTCTTGGCTTCATCTAGTACACTGCGTCGCCACGTTCTTTTTGGTCTTCCTCTACGTCTTGTTCCCTGGGGGGGGGGGGGGGGGGGGGGGGGGGTTCCACTCTAAGGTCTGTCTAGCTCTGTTATTGGTATATGTTTCCTCATGTCATTTGAAAAAAAAAATATAAACGTGATATCTGCCTTATTGTTATAACGAAAGTAGTGGACTAATAAGTTGCAACTAATACACTTCAATTATTTCAAGTAATTTCACAGTAGAAATCTTCTTTTTAGTGTGATCTATGCTAAGTATTATTTATTACAAAGCTTATATCTACTCACTCTGTCTGCCTGTCTGTCTGTCTCTCTGGGAAAAAAGCTTGTACACGTTAATTCTCCTAATCTAATCTCGGATCAAGATGAACTTTTTAACAATCGTTTCTTTACCTGCCAACACAATTATCACTAAAAAAAAACATTAAACCAATTCGTTAATTGTTTATTGGTAATTATTTTTTATTTTTTTGCTGGTATCTCGAAGAAGGGAAAGACATTTTACTTGACTGATATGGTGGTATAAGTTAAACTTGTCCCCCTTTATTGTTTGTGGAAAGAAATGTTCATAAATAACTATAAAACCTTTTTTTCATAAGCAGCTCCCTGGCAAAGTGGTTACAATAATTGCTTTAGAAGGCTTGTGGAGGCCTTAGCCCTGAAGTTTAAAAACAGGTCGCTCACTTTTTTTTCTAAACGCCTACCTGAGTGGAGGAGGAACTTGCAGTCTTTGTGATACGTAACAAGCTTTCTGACAGAAAAGATTAAACGGACTAGGTTTAATAATTTTTATTATGTAGATTTTTATTTCAAACATATTTTAAAATATTTAGGTAAACTGGGAAAATGTGTTACAATTAGATGTCTGTATATTTTTTTCATTACATCCTTAAAATCTTCCGGGATTCCACTTTCGAAGCTTACGGATATCCTTCAGACCCAAGCTGGCTAAGTGTGGCGCGAACGCGTTTTTTTTTTTTGGAGGGGTGAGTGGTGAATGCGTCACAGGTAAAAGGTAAAGAAAATCAATTTGAGTGATTTCACGATTTAAAGTTAGTATAACATTATTTCTGTGAACTATGAATTAGCTTTTGAAATAGAATTATGTTATACATTTTAATTTTAAGTTTCGTGTGTGAGTGTATTCATCTTTGCTTTTGATTCGGATCAATTAAAATGTTCACGCCTAAGCTTAGTTGTTGAGTCACCAAAACAAGTTTAGAAATATTCACCCCTCAACTCCAGCGTAACAATATCGATGTAATATTTTTGTTGATAATAAATATTGTACATAACCTGTTGATTTCCTTTTAAAAACTTTTTTTTTTGTGAAATGCAATGTAAATACGAATGTCTTTTGAAGGCATCATTTCGTTTTTTTAATGGCTGTTTTATTTTAGTAAGCTTATTGAAAAAAAAAAACATAATTAAAAAAAAAATACTTTTGAAAAGTTTCTTGGTTTCTAAGTTAGAGGACGGACATTATTATCTTGGACCTATACTTTGGTAGGACTCCTTGACCCCTGTCTAGGGTGAGTTGTTTTTTTTTCTTTCATATTGCTTTACTTTATATGCGAATTCGTTCGTATTTATAGTTTTTGATTAGACGTTTGAGTCTTGTTTATTTCTATAGTACAAGGTTTTCGTATAAGCGTCACCCATTTCCTGACGTATAAGACATATGGATGATGTAACTTGTAAGAATGTGACTTGCATTAATGATGTGACTTGTATGAATGATGTGACTTGTATGGATGATGTAATTCGCATTAATGGTGTGACTTGCATTAATCATGTGACTTGTATGGATGATGTGACTTGCATTAATGATGTGACTTGCATTAATGATGTGACTGGTATGGATGATGTGCTAGAAAGTTGCTGTTTTCCTCTTTACAAGGATACAGTTTTTAAAATAGTAAAACGTCTTTCTTTATAAAAATTGGATAAGAGGAGACTTTTTTTTAAACCTGAAAAGGTTCTGTAAAAAGGAACTAACTGCTTTTCAAACGCTATATAGAGGAACTGACTGCTTGTCTAACGCTATTATAGATGAACTGACTGCTCGTCTAACGCTATTATAGATGAACTGACTGCTTGTCTAACGCTATTATAGATGAACTGACTGCTTGTCTAACGCTATTATAGATGAACTGACTGCTTGTCTAACGCTATTATAGATGAACTGACTGCTTGTCTAACGCTATTATAGATGAACTGACTGCTTGTCTAACGCTATTATAGATGAACTGACTACTTGTCTAACGCTATTATAGATGAACTGACTGGTTGTCTGTCTGCTTGACAATAGGAACTTCAGCATATTCTGAAGAAGATTCTCTTGACACTTCAAAAAGTTTCGAGTAATTCACTTGTGTCTGGGCTTCAGTTTTCTTTTCGTGATATGTCGTGTCATTCTCTGTCAGTAACATACTTCTGCTGTTGCCGTACAGGTTATTACTGGTGTAACCTGGCTGAACAGATGCGTGACCCGCACTACCAGGGGTACCAACATTATTGTGTGTCTTTTTAACCATTGAATATTGTACTAAGAGAGGCTCTGAATGCGTCATTGTTCTAGTAAAATTGACGTCTTCTGGTGTATCAATGGATCTTGAATAACTGCTCGAGAGACTTTTTTCATTGGTATATACTGATAAACCATCATTTTGAGTTTTGTTTTCAGCCTGATGATTAGCATAATTTACAGTATATCCTTGACTATCTGCATCTGTTATTGCAAGTATTGAAGTCTGAGATGATCTAAGATTCAACTGTGTATTTAACGCATTCGTTTTCTTTCTAGCTCTAGATTTGTTTCTCGTGTAACGCACGAATGCTACAATAAAGACAAGAGTCAATATAAGAAATGCTATGCCAAAAGCTACTGGTAATCCTATTATAAGTTTGTTGTTTTCTTTCGCTTCTTGTGTGTCTGAATGGGATGAGACATGGATAGTGCTAATGTCTGGCTGTAAAGACTGACTCGCATTTTTTGTGCGAGACGCTGAAAAATTATTGGGTGTTGTTTTGGCTGACTCGAGCGATGTAGCTTTAACCCATTCAGTTGTTGTTACTCTGGTTGTTGATGTGCTAAGAGATGATAGTGGTGGTGGACTAGTGGCCAATGATGTGGTGATTTTCGTTGTCGTTACTACGGAAATAGCTGTAGATGCGCTAGTAGATGCATGAGTGGTACTAAAACTGTTTAAAGCACAATTAGACACATTCCGTGTAAGTATATTACAAGTTGCTTCATTAATTAAACAAACATTAAACAAGGCTGTAAAGTTATTATATAATATCCATGATGTTCTACGAAATGTACAATTCAACCTTTCGCTGTTAGTTTTAATTGAATTACAATAAAAAACTAAATAACTGAAGTCTTGTCCAGTTCCATTATAGACACACGTGTACTCTGCATTGCTACATGTTTCAATAGTACAAGGTAGGTTGACATCTGAAAGTGATCTGTAGATCAAATAAAACTTTGTTATTAATTCTTCTGTTTACCCCGAGACATTAAAAATATATTTAGTTGTTAAGAGAGCAAGATAATACTAAAACAAACCAACTCTGTTTATTATTCATTATGAAGATGACAATACAAAGAATCCCCTTTTGCGCATAGTAAGGGTGTATCAATGGTGCACCATTGGTTTAGGATTGTTGTGCTGTCTTGATTTCATTGCGTTAATTTATCACTTTAGTACTTTACTTGTAAGAATTTTTCTATTAGATTACTACTATTACCCACCGGCTACGCCAATTTTTCATTATTACTTTTTTTTATTACCAGGCTGAATATTGTCTTTTTTAACAATTATGAAACGGTCGTTTGCCTATAAGAATAATAGTAAAAAGGTAAACGCTCATATCTTGTAAAAAACAGACGTTACTTCAAAAAAGAAGACAATTACGTCCTATATGTTCTAGACCTAAGACTAGTAACAACAGCTTCAAATGTCGTATTTTTTTGTGAGAGAACCAGTGAATGAAAGAATGAGGGTATTTACGTATAAAGTCTGTATATAGATAGGATTATTTTTTTTTTTTTTAGTTTCTTGATCTTTCTTTAAATTGCCGTCATACTCATTTCAATTCTACAAGAGACTTGCATTTGAGGTTAATCAGATGTAATCACCGTGCTAGATACAATGCGGTGTGTTTATCTTTTATAAATAGAAACTAATCCAAACATATCAATAAGTAAAGTGTATCGCTAGATTCTTAGATTGTGAGAAGTGTTCCGTTGAGCGAATAGTTTGGCAAACACTGCAATAACATATGCGAAATCAAAAAAGAAATAAAAAAAAACAACACTATATTTCTTACCCATTATCTATATAGCAAGAGCCTGGCAATAATAAGTGATATATGCAATCTTCTGCTGAACAGTAGTGTGACAATACAAGATGCATACATACAAGACTTGAAAATATATCTGAAAAAAATTGTGTGTATATTAGCTACATTTAAAAACTGATTTATACAAAATTTCATAGTTGATGTAAAGTGAATGTCACAAATTTGACACAAAATATTTGAATAAGACGCTGAACATGTGGCATATTTGTTATGGATCATGCGCTTTTGTTTTAAACCATAGAATTGTTGTGTTTTTATTTAAAGACAAAGCCTCCTTTATGAAATTGTGGGCTTTTTGTAAGAGTGATTACTTGACTTTGAATAATAATGAATACTAGGTTTTAAAAATATTTGTTTACCCCGCCCCAATCCCCTGTTCCATTAAAAAGTTATGGTTTAACGTATTTAGAATCTAGTTCTAGTTTGGAGATACAGATCCAGACATGGCAACATTAAAAGACAGTATTATAGACAAGAATACTGGATCTAGATAAATGAAATAGATGATTCTAGTTTGAAGATAGGCTTATAAATGCAGACTTAGAATATGATGCGCAAAATGTTCCTAGACATCTATAACATCTATCTATTGATTTAATTCTTTAATGAATACATGCGGGAATACCTGCTGACAGATAACGAATGTCTAGACCTCCTGACCAAATCAAATTTTAGATGATATTTAAAAAATTATAACGATCAAATCAGAGTTTTTTGTGTGTGGCCACTAATTCCTTTCACAAAGATATACACATTTCTAGAAAAATCGTCAGAACCGTTTTCGAGGTCCGTTTCGACTCATTTTTTTTATCTACACCATGAAAAATGTTCAAGGTGATAATAGGAATTTCTAAAAAGGAATTAATTGGGAGTTTTATTAATCGTTTCTGTAATTTATGTAAGAACATGTTTCTAACGTAACGCCTGAGTACAATTATTTCCTGCAGTGGCCATCTACATGTTTGTGTCTAGAAGAAAACTCACTTTATCTTGTTTGTATATTATTGTTTTGCTTGTCAATATTGTTTGTAATGAATTTTTTTAATGGTAAGAAATGTGATACTTACATTTTAGCATTTTTGAAATGTAAATTGTAAATTTATTCACATATCACATAAATAATTGTAAACAACAAAAAATATAAACCCAATACTTGGTTCCTCTCAAGCAACAGAGCTAACTCCTCACACTACCGGCCGCAGAAGGATTTAAATAACTTGGCGGTAACTTAACTCTATGTTCGTGTAGGAAAGAGAAACCACTGTAAGTAATTGATATATACCTCTTTATGGCATTAGGAAGGTAAAGTTTCCAGGCATTCTTTTTTACAACCCCTTTTTATAACAAATTTCTATTTACACCAGCCCCCCCCCCCCCCCCCCCCCAAAAAAAAAGGTAATTGTAGTAGAACTCGACAGGTTCCTATCTTTTCGTAAAAAGATTATTTTATAAATTGTATAATATACTTGAAAATATAGTTTGTAGTAAACACATTGATGTTCGATTCATTCATCACCAAGTGTATTCAGGGAGAAGGTAAAATTTAACTTAACTCTTTCTCTCCGTAATTATTTACCACATTCTGGTGGAATTAACGTTGGTATCGTTAGTTAGGAGAGATAGAGTTAACTTTAAAAACAAAACAAGTATGAAAGTTACCTGTCTGAAGTGAAAGGAGTGGGAGAATAGAGGTGTAGTTCTCCATTATCACGTGACATAGAAATATTATAAAGTATTGTTTGCATTATTTACTGAATTTAAACACAGGCTTTACTATATACTTTACGATTAAAAGATGTAAATACATTCTTATACTTAGTTTTTTTTACTGATCAATATTAACTCTTTCTCTCCTAATCGACGATACCATCGTTGATTTCGACCTCATTAAATTAAATTAATGTTTAATTTTTTAAACTTGACTTTGAATTATATAAAAAGAGCATGCATTTCCCTTTAATTCTATACCAAATACAACATTTTCTGATAACAAACAACAAAGCTAGTGAAGCCTAATCATAACAGGGGAGTGCATTAGTAATGAGCAAAATGAAGAATTCCTTCAAAATGTGGAAAAATAATTACGGAGAGAAAGAGTTAAGATGTAATCACTTTGTTTTTTTTTTTTTAAATTTATTTATTTGTTGTTTTTTTTTGTTTGATATCTGAAAAAGTTATTGGGATCGTGCTGGCTGAGTGGTTAGGGAGTTTGGTCGCCCAACCGGTGATGACTAAAATTTTAAATTTCGTTAATTTTTAGGACGCCCATAGGTCCACCAAACTTTACTGGGTGTCTGATATTAGCTAGAGAAAGTAAAGGCGGTATGGGCGTTCTGCTGACCACGTGACACACTCGTTAACCATAGGCCATACGAACAGGTGATAGGTGATATTTACATCATCTGCCCTATAGATTGGGTACCCTGAGAATAAAAATAAAATTAATCCCATTAGGTTTTGAGATAGCACTAACATTTTTATTTTGAGTTTCAAAAGTTTGAAATTCCAACAAATATATGTTTCATCAAATAAATTATTTGTTATATTGATTCGTAAATGTTGACGATTTTTAGTTATGTATTCAATCGCTATTAGTTATGTTATCAATCTGTCCATCATTTTGTCATGTTTAGATATCGAAATACTAGAAAAGATATGGAAAATCACATTGCGGCTTGCAAAGTTTCTGGTGCAACTGCAACTTTTTTTTTGGAAAGCGAACCGTTTTGTTTTTAGAATTCAAACAAAAATATGTTTGAAACCAACAACATGTATGTTAAAATATGTATGTTTTATAGGCTATGAGTAAAGTAGCAATTATACATAAAACACTGAACCATAATCTTCAAATACAAAAACAAAATTTAATAAAATACTCTGAAAGACACAAAAATAAAGGCACATTCCTTGTCCCATATGCTAGGACAAATTTGTACAAATACTCCTTCTTCCCTAGTGCTATTAGAGCATGGAATGGGTTGCCTGAGCTAGCCAGAAAAACCAGTGACTTGGCAGAATTTAAGTCATTGGTTAATATGCATGACTAAATGCATGACGCGTAGGACGTAATCATCTTCTTTTTTGAAGTAACGTCTGTATTATATAAGATAAGATAAGATAAGTGAACATTTAGCATATCTTTGTAACATTTATCGATCAGTCATGTAATACGAATTAGAAATGGTGGATTAGAAATATTTTTATCAATCGTTCACTAAACCAAAAAGCCTGCAATAGTGCAAAACTAAAACTATTGGTACAAATATTTCTAATAGCACAGATTTGTTGTTGTTGGTCTAGATCTATTACAAAAACTGCCTAGTCGTGCGGTTTGCGCGCTGGCCTGTCGTTCGGACTTATCAATGGTCCCGGGTTGAAACCCTGCCCGCTCCCATCCCCCGTCGTCCTGCGGGACGTTTGGACTAGGAAGTAATTATCTTCAACTCTGAAGGAACATCCGAAATAAGTAAAACATTTTACAAACAAACAACAAACAAACATTACATGACTGATCCAAACTAAGAGATACATACACGTTGTATAAACCTTGTTAGTTGTTGTAGTTGTTTTTTAAGTATTTATTATGTTTTTCTTGTTTTTATAAATCCTTTCACTCAAGATTTTAGTCTATATTAGGAATTTCTTTGTTAAACTGCAATCATAATATGTCCATTTGATTGTTAAGTCTAAATTGATTTTATTATTATACATTTGCTCTAAGACCTTCCAGTTCTCTCTCTTTTTTTGTTGTTACAAAACAAATAAAAAACGCGTTAGGCATAAGCAGAAGCGTAGCTTGTTAGTTCTGCGAATAATCTTACTTTTGTTCCTGAACTAATGCAATTTGTAAATTATGTAAATTAAAAATAGCAGTATACCTAAGACTGTTCCTTAAGGTACAAAGAGCCATTTATTATTACAGTTTTTCTCTCCCTATCAGAAAATCTTCAATCCACTGATGCAATGGACCATTAATGCCAAAATATATATTTTTTTTTAAGCAAACTATGGTGGTGAACTTTGTTAAAATCTTTGGAAAAATCTAGTACAAAAGCATCTATTTGCTCTTTGTTATCTTAACCTTTTGAAAAATCATCAATTAGTCCTATTAGTTGTGTTTCACATGATATATATTTCCTAAGGCCATGTTGGTATGCTTGTCTTAGTGGTTTATGATGTTGCTAAATATTATGTGTTCTAAGATTTTACATGTGATGCTAGTAAAGAAAAAAAATGGTCTGTAGTTTCCTGGGTCAGATTTTTCTCCTTTTTTTAAATAGGGGGTGACATTAGCTTCTTTCCAGTTCTTTGGTACTCTGCCCTGGATTAGAGATGCCAGAAAAAAGTATTTTGAACACTGGTGCTAGCTCATTGCTTAGTTCTCTAAGTAATCTAGCTGGAATACCATCAGGTCCAGACGCTTTATTAGGTTTGATGTTGGCTAATAGTTTTTGGATTCCATTTTCTTGTACTACTATATCTCCTATGTTGTCTACTTGGTTCAAATTAAGTAATAGGTCTTTGTCTCCTTGGGCTGAGAAGGCTGAGAATTTTCTGAGACTTAATGTATGACCATAGGTTTTTGTTGTTATCTTTAGATATTACATTGTTTATGTATTCACTCTGCAGCTGTCTGCTTACTTTTTGGGTTAGGTGTTTATTTTTTATGTATTTTTAATAAACCTTTTCTGCCTTAGTTTCTTTAAATTTTCTATATAGGTTTTCCTTCTGTTTACAAAGCTTCTTTAGTCTATTATTAAACCAGCATTTATTTATTTTCTTTGATGAGTATTTAGTTGATATATGATTTGCTATAATGTTTTTAAGATAGTTTTTATGAAATTCCAGAGGTCATCGACTGGTTAGTTAATGTCTTTTTCTGAAAAGAATGTTTGTTGAAAGTTTAATGCAGATTGGTGTAGTTGTGTTAGGTTGCATTTGTTCCAGAAAAAGATTTTTCTTTTAGGTTTTATATTGGCTACTGCTTTTATCTGACTGTGTATTTTTATGATCTCATGGTCTGATAGACCAGGGATAATATCATAATCTACTACTAATCCAGGTCTGTTGGTTAAGAAGAGATCTAATGTGTTGTTTAATCTATTTTTTTTTAATGATTTAATCTAAACTTAGGTTGTGTAAAGTTCTTATGAAAAGTTCATGTATGTCCTTAAGGTTTTGGTGTATATATCTATGGTTAGTGTTTTCCAATTTATATCAGGTAGGTTAAAATTACCCATTATCCAAAAAATTGCATTTTTTTTTTCTGTGAGTGTAGTTAACTGATTACATAGTTCCTGCATGTACTCTAAACTAGAATTTGGTGGTCTGTAAATACTGCCTATTATTAGTGATGTTGAGGTGGTGTTGATTTTACAAAATGTTGATTCAATATTTATTTATTTAATGTGTTATTTAATCTAGTTGGCTTTTTAATGATTTGATCTAAACTTAAGTTGTGTAAAGTTTCTATGAAAAGCTCATTTATGTCCTTAAGGTTTTGGTTAGTGTTTTCCAATTTATATCAGGTAGGTTTTATTGGTCTCTTTAAGTGTAGTTAACTGATTACTTAGTTCTTGCATATATTCTAAACTAGAATTTGTGGTCTGTAAATACTGCCTATTATTAGGGATGTTTAGGTAGTATTAATTTTACAAAATGTTGATTCTATATTTTTTGAGTTAGTTAAGGTAATTTCTTCTGCTTTAAGAGAGGTACGTGATAACATTGACGACATGATCCTCAGCCAGCAGAGGAAGTTTCTTGTCACGTGACTAATATTAAAGCCTGGTTCGAGTTCAGGTTTACCTTTTGACTCAATGGACCACACCCAGGTACTTCTCACGTCGCCCAATAGACGCTTATCAACCAGTAAGTTTAACATCAGTTACACTATTTTTAGCCTGGGGCGATTCCACATTAAAAGATATCTAAAAATAGAATAAGCCGTGTAAGTTTCAAGATTCAACATTAATGATATGTTGGCAAGTTTATGATTACTTACCACATAGTGATGAATGATATTTTTTCGCACTAATTAAAGTAAAGATCTTCGTTGAACTTGTGTGTCAAATACATTTATCTAAGTATCCGATAAGCATTCTCAGACCTCAAAGCTGGTTGTAGTGTCACCACTTAATTTCGAATCAGGCCTAGTAATTAGAACTCTGACTAGAAAAAAGTCAGGAAAACCAACGACTTTGCATAGTTTAAGTCATTGATTAAATGCCTGACTAGATTGGCACATGAAATACATAGGACGTAATTATCTTTTAAGTAACGTCTGTAAACAACGAGATACGATAATCCACATTCGGCCCATTCAGATAAACCTGTTCAGCCTCTATGATGAAGACGGGGTCATTCCGATCCCCTGCTGTTCTCTAAAGGCTTTATGAGACATAAATATGTCTCGACCTCTTTATTTTGGTAAAGCGTTTTAGAAACTTTCAAAACATCTAATGTGGGTAAATAATTTAAATTTTTTATTAGCTATGAGAAAGAATTTCGAATGAATATGTTTGTGAAGCATAGATATGTTTGTTAAGAATAAATATGTTTGTGAAGTATAGATATGTTTGTTAAGTATAAATATGTCTGTGAAGTATAGATATATTTGTTAAGTATAAATATGTTTGTGAAGAATAAAAATGTTTGTGAAGTATAATTAAGTTTGTGATGTATAGATATGTTTGTTAAGTATAAATACGTTTGCGAATTATAAATATGTTTGTGAAGTACAAATATGTTTGCAAAATATAAATATGTTTGCAAAGTATAAATATGTTTGCGAAGTATAAATATGTTTGTGAAGTTGAATATGTTTGCAAAGCATAAATATGTTTGTGAAGTATAAATATGCTTGTAAAGAATAAATAAGTTTGCGAAGTATAAATATGTTTGTGAAGTATAAATATGTTTGAGAAGTATAAATATGTTTGTGAAATATAAATATGTTTTGCGAAGAATAAATAAGTTTGCGAAGTATAAATATATTCGCGAAGTATAAATATGTTTGCGAAGAATAAATATGTTTGCGAAGAATAAATAAGTTTGCGAAGTATAAATATGTTTGTGAAGTATAAATATGTTTGTGAAGTATAAATATGTTTGCAAAGTATAAATATGTTTGTGAAGTATAAATATGTCTGTGGAGTATAAATATGTTTGCAAAGTATAAATATGTTTGTGAAGTATAAATATGTTTGTGAAGTATAAATATGGTTCTTTTTTCCTTTTCTAAAACTTTGCCCTTTGATGAATGTTTTCTGTGGTGAAAATAGTTGAATCCATGTTACGAAATCTGTTGTCGTTAGTAAATGACTCCTGACAATAATTTGTCGCTGTCGATGTATGTCGTATATCAGAGGCTCTCAAACTATTTTTTATAGTCATTATAAAGTCAAAACATGTCCACGCACCCTAAGTGTAAAAGCTACAAAAGTCATAAATGTCATTCTGTAGACCCTACGGTCATCTCGCCCTGGGGATCCGTGGGGTACAGTTTGAGAACAATTGTCTTATGCAGTACTGAAGATCGAATATTCCCAACTACCCCAGTGGTATACTTTTGTGTATTTAAATAGGGTAGCCAAAGATTTGAGTTTAAAACTATACATTTCTTTTCTATCCCTTAGTTCAGTGTTTCCCAAACTGTGTTACTCAGGACCCTAGTGTTCCTCGAGGCCTGAATAGCTGTTCCATGAACTAAAGGAATAAGAACTAGTAAGCCACCACTTAAATTAGTCTGTCTAAAAAAATAAACAAAGTGTTCCGCTAAATGCTCAGAATGAGAGAAATGTCCCATAAATGAAAAAGTTTAAGAAACACTGCGTAAGTCTGTTGGGCCGTTGTGGCACCACGCATGACCTGTCTTTCTTCGCTGTCTTATGTCAGGATTAGACTCCATACCCTGTCTTACCATACCCTGTCTTACCATACCCTGTCTTACCATACCCTGTCTTACCATAACCTGTCTTACCATAACCTGTCTTACCATAACCTGTCTTACCATACCCTGTCTTACCATACACTGTCTTACCATACCCTGTCTTCATAAACTGTCTTACCATACCCTGTCTTACCATACCCTGTCTTACCATACCCTGTCTTACCATACCCTGTCTTCATACCCTGTCTTACCATACCCTGTCTTACCATACCCTGTCTTACCATACCCTGTCTTACCATACCCTGTCTTACCATACCCTGTCTTACCATACCCTGTCTTACCATACCCTGTCTTACCATACCCTGTCTTACCATACCCTGTCTTACCATACCCTGTCTTACCATACTCTGTCTTACCATACCCTGTCTTACCATACCCTGTCTTACCATACCCTGTCTTACCATACCCTGTCTTCATACCCTGTCTTACCATACCCTGACTTATCATACCATGTCTTATCATACCCTGTCTTATCATACCCTGTCTTACCATGCCCTGACTTATCATACCCCGTCTTACCATACTATGTCTTACCATACCCTGTTTTACCATCTCTTTTCTGACAGCTCTCCTTCTATACTTTATAATAAAAAGGATCGCATGAGTCGGATGTTTGAGCTAATGTACGTCTGGTGAGATTACTATTACCATAGTAATTACAATGAAATGAAATGAGCTATCCTTTAACACAATGACTACTCGGTATAACGAATTGGTTAAAGTGCTCCCACATTTCTACCAGGAAGAATATTAACATAAATAAAACAAAAGATTTATTTTTTAATATTCTGAATTGCCGCAAAAGAGAAGAATATTCGCTTGAACGAGTATAAAGGTCAGGGGGTGGGGTTAGATGTAGTGCGCAGGGCCGCCCCCCACCCCGCATCAGCATATATTAGCAGAAATACAGGCAAACAGATGTGTTGGCTATAGCCAGTAATTTGCACCTAACATTTGCACTAACCATCAGCCTAACCATTGTCCTAACATTTGCCCTAACCTTTGTGTTAAACCTGGCCCTAAAATTTGATTGATCGAAACCTAAGTTTTTTTCAAATCTTTAAAAGCCCAATTGTTTTTAAAATATAATTAAAATGACTCTCCAGCAGAAACTCAAATTGCCTCACAACTTGTCTCCCTCCCCCCCCCCCTCTCCTTTTATGTCCTAACAACCCAGAAGAATTTGATCACTTCAAAATGAGGGCTCGACAAGAGAACACAAGAGAACACAAGAGAACACATATCTTTTTAGTTCAATGAAAATAAAATGTGTGCTGAGTTACTCATAAAGTAGTCCCCCGTTGATTTATCGCTTGTTGACTTTTCATTGCATTGTAGAGGTCTCCCTATCTGCTATTGGAGTTTTTAATGCAGTTTCGCCAGGTGTGACAAATATGTTGGTCATAGTAAGGGTCTTAAAGCATGAGTTTGCTATAATATTAACCGATCAATAAAAAAATTAGGAAAAAAAAAGGAATATTTAACAATTAGTGTGAACGTTTTGTTAATATCAGTGGTATTATTTTTACATGCATCCCCCAATACTTGTATACTCGACGTTCCCAATTTGTAAAAAAAAAAATATGGTTCCTTATACTTTTGTTTCTCTTATTCCGATTCAAAGGACAAAATACTAATAATAAAAAATAAATACTAATAATAAATAATATAAATAATAATGATAAATAATAATAATAATAAATAAAAGAAATAATAACAATAAAATAATAGATATAATAGTAATAAATAATAGAAATAATAAATAATAGAAATAATAAATAATAGAAATAATAAATAATAGAAATAATAATAATAAATAGTATAAATAATAATAATAAAAATAGAAATAAAACTAATAAATGATACAAACGAAAATAGCAGGCTAGATAGGTGGATGTGTGGCAAGGAGCACTTCCAGAGGGGCTTGAGAATCCTCAACTTGAGAGAAGTTGTGTTTGGTGAGCTCCTCAAGGCAGCACGGAAGCCTTCTCCCATATACACCCCCCTTCCCCCATTGGTCCGCAAAAGAGATTGGACCATAGCCATCTGACAATTGATATAATAAAGTATAGATCTGACTAAAAGGGAGAAAACTTGGAGTAGCAGAGAGTAAAAGTATGTTAAGTTCCCCTTTCAGACCTTACAATCTATAGAGAAGCAACGGAGAACGGTAATTTAAAAATAAAAAGAAAAAATATGAATATTGAATTTATTCACAAAAAAAAATATTAATTTGCATTGCTTATAAATGGCATACATTTAACATGCAGTATAGGCGCTAAAAGGTATACACATTGAATATTCGAGATAGACATTTCACATGGGACTATTTATTTTCTATAGTTACAATGATGTTTGTTTTTTGGTCTATGCACAAATAGTCAGACACATTTTCTAATTGATAATAAAGATTATTATTATTATTATGTTAGAAACGAACGAGTATTCATTCTCTGGCGCTGCCAGGGTCGAGTTTCGTTCAAGAGAAACACAATTCTCTGTACTCCATTTATCAGTGTCCACTGAGGAATTTTTGGTGATGGGGCAGGTCTGCAGCAGTACCGCCCTCTGACAAGCAACTAGAATCATTTTAGGAATGTTAACGGTCTCGAAGGTATCTGTGACGTCAGTTGTCATAATCCCCTCGGTTGATATACATTTTTATTTTAGATAACTTCCAGAAATGCAAGGAAAGGTAGGGAGCATTTTCCAAAGGCTGCAGCCTATTTGGACTAGCCAAGCCATTGGACTCGAGACAAAAATACACCTTCTCAACACAATCGTCATTCCAACTGCTACTTATACATGTGAGAGATAGAAGTCATCTGTCAAAATTGAGAAAAGACTAAATGTGGCTCAACAAAAATGGCTGAGACGGATTTTGGGAGTCAGTTACACAGATCGAGTCTCAAACAAGGAAATCCTATGCGGACCTGTGAGTCGAACACTTAGTGAGGTTGTGACAAAGCGTCGCATGAGGTTTGCGGGACATGTTCTACGTCGAAATGAATTACGCACACCAAGAGTTGCAATAACATGGAAGCCAATACGAGGAAAGCGCAAACAGGACGTCCCCGTATTACTTGGCGACACACCTTCATGGAGGACCTCAGAACAGTGGACACCAGGTGGGAGGAGGCTTCAGACATTGCCAATGACAGATCTTTATGGAGACAGCTTGTCGCCCAATGCGCCGAACGGCGCGGGAGGACCTAAGTCTAATTAAGTAAGTCCATAAATGCTTAATCTCCAAACCTTCTTTTATCATTGTTAGAAGCTTTCTATTTCATGTTGTCGAGTTCTTTTTGGCATTATTGGGCCGTAGTCGTCGCTAAACTGTTTAGTGACGTCTCGTAGTTTAGCATAATTGTCGCTTGGATTTCTACTACCAGATTCCCATTGGCTAACATCATTAGAGTAATCCATTTGAGCAAAATCTTTCTGTAATAGTTTTCCATTGGCATATGTGTCTCTTGTCTTTGAGACACTGTTTAAAACTGTATTGTCTGGGGTTGCAGCTGATTTATCATGGTGAACATTAATATAACAATCTTCAGTGTCGTGTATATCTGAATATTTTCTTTCATTCTTGTCTTCTGAATCCAATGTTACTGAACTTCTTTCAATACCATCAGTTCCTGTTTGGTTCCAGTATCGTGGTTCTGCCATGACATTTTTGGGTTGGCTCTTTACATTTCTAGCGTCAGCAAGTCTAGGGTTTTCATACGCTAGCGAATTCTCTTCTTTATGTATGTTTTTGTAAAATGCTGTGTTTATTTCTTCTTCGCTGTGTACTAAAGAAATCTCTTTCATATACTCTTGATCGATGTTGACCTTTTCTTTTTCTTTGTTTATTGAGAGACTTTCTTTTTGAATAGAGTTTGAGTTTATATACTCTCCTTCTGTGTAGTTAGTATCTTGTTCAAGCACATAGGTTCCTGATAAGTTGGTATCTTGTTCAAGCACATAGGTTCCTGATAAGTTGGTATCTTGTTCAAGCACATAGGTTCCTGATAAGTTGGTATCTTGTTCAAGCACATAGGTTCCTGATAAGTTGGTATCTTGTTCAAGCACATAGGTTCCTGATAAGTTGGTATCAGCCCCTTCAGCCTCAGAGTAGATTTCACTAACGACATTAAAATTGCCATCGCTGCGTTTATGATTTGACGTCTTCTTTGATACTTGACTATAAATGCCTGATAGACTATCTACTTTTGTCAAAGGAACTGATTTGAGATCTTTTGTACTATTTAGTACAGGTGTAATGACGTCCCTTTTTATGAAACTGTTCAAATACACACTGGATCGTGTATCTTTTTCTGATTGGTTAAAGATGTCAGAGTTATTTTTAACCCTACGGCGGAAATTTCTCTGAGCACGTGATCGCCGCACAAAGCAGGCGATCATTAATATAATAACAGCAGAGAGACACAAAGCGATTGTAAGTCCTATAATTAAGTTGGTTTCATTGCTTTGTACTTGTTTTTCATTGCAATTCAAGGGACTGTCTGTTGGAAAGCATGGTGGTGACGTGATATTGTCTTTGAGAGTCGGTTCTGTTAATAGAACTGAGAGAGTGGATGTCCCTGTCAAGACACTGGCTGTTGACGATTGCATTGACGAGGTATTAGTGCGAGTTGATTGCGTTATTTGGACAGAAACAGTCGATGCTGTTGTCCGAGAAGTTGTCACGTTTGATGGTGTAGACAAACTGGTGGGAGTCTTGGATGTTGTGGACATGGTTGATAATGTAGACGATGCGGTTATCAATGAGGTTAATGAAGTTCTCGGGGAGGAAGATGATGTAACATCAGCCTTTTTAGGGGTAGAAGTAGTAGATATCGCCATTACTGTCTCTACCAAACTAAAGAAACAAAAAGGTTACAGTTTAGTCAATAAATACCTTAGAAATCATTGTATCACACTAAATATAGTCTAAATTGAAATAATTTTTAAGCATTTGGTATTTTGTTAAATTTTACTTGACAAGACACTACAAAATATTTCAAATCTACATAACCTCTACTTCTATTTCCCCAAGTTTTCACAACTCTATTTTAAAAACGTTTAGATAGTACATCACTAGATTTCTATCATTCACATCAAAAGATAAGATTTTATCCCGAGCGATTTTAACGTGTGTGTGTGTAAGAGAGAGAGAGAGAGAGAGAGAGAGAGAGCAGTTTTTCTTAATCTTCGGCGAAAAAATAAACCAGTCATATTGAGGCCTTTCTCTTGATAGCTTGGGGGTCTAGGGGAGCGCTGCCACAACGCCAAACACGTTTTCTTGCATTTTTCACTGCAGAAACGCATTTTCCTGACATCTACAGCTCATTATTCATCCTGTTAAATAGGACCTATTGAATAATGTTTTATTTTAAAAATATTCTTATATGAATTTATAGGCCCTTACTATATTGCAAATAAAACGATTTTGAAGATACCCCACATACTTAGATTAAGGCTTTGTGGATCGCCGCTGAAAAAAAAAATATTAAAAAAATAATATTTTTTTTAAAAAGCTCATTTGTAAGTGAAAAATTTTGTCCATTAGGCATGTTTGTAACGTTCCTAGGATTCAAACATAATTGTGAGCTATAGTTCAAAATTTATTTATAATATCAGATTGAGTAAAGGTTGGAAAAAGGTGACTATGAAAAGAATATTTGGATTCAGAACTCATCCCCTTTGGGGAGGGTCGGCCGAGTTGGGGGGGGGGGGGGGCGACCGCATTTACCCCCCCCCCCCTGACTGTCCAGTCTTGTAAATGGAATGTATATTGGATAGTTACATTTTGAATTAGTAATTTATGTAAGGCATGTTGGAGCCTAAGTTAGTTTTTGAAGCGTTTCCGTAGGGCACCTCTGCTACGTCGACCACCTTTTAGCTCACACAAAAAAAAAAAAGCTGTTTTTGGCATATGTTCGTCCCCCATACGGTAACTGTCGGGCAATAGGAAGTCCCTCTATACTGTCCATACCGGCGTTCGCAGGGACATCGATGTTTGTAGTGCGGTCCTGTCACCGTACGGCCCATAATGGAATAATGGAGCGCAAGCATCTTTGGTGAAAGCACTCAAATAATCTTGGTTGCTTTCAGTATAATGGCCATGTCTCAGAGCTATGTAGAAGCGTTGAGAGAACCACCGCTTGGTAAACATTAGCTAGTTAATTATCAATTGCAAAATATACGAAAAAGTCATGGAAATCTCCGGAAATTATTAAAATCTTTTGAAAACTCAAAAAGAAAAATTCCTGAAATATATTGACAAAAGATTACAAAGAGAGTTTGTGTTATCATACAAACTCAGAGGCGGCCCCCATCTAATTCACCAATGTTTTGATCGTTTAAAGAAATTCGGCGTTATTTTTCACATAAAAGTAAACAGTGCAACACGTCGTCTTTGATAAGACACTTCTTACTCTTCTGGAATAAACAGAATATCGTTAATGATCACCTATGATCAGCATGAAAACCTCCCGTTACAGTGTGAGCTGATTACCTACTTTTATTAATTTTTACTCAAATGTAAAATCCCTCAAATGTAAAATCCCAATGTTAATTAAATGTATTAAATTGTTATTGCACATTTTATAATATAACCTAATTAAAATTATAAACAGATGTAACATCACATGAACAGATTTCTTTTGTTATACTTTAAATGGTATAACAATGTGCTGTATCATTTACACTTAAACTACCATCTAGATGTGTCAAGACATATTTGGGAATATATCGATATATTTTATTGTTATATTTTCCCATATGTCTACTTTTACCAAGTTATAATATTTCCAACTTGGTTGTCACCCCCAAAATGGTGTCGACTAGTTCGAACCGCATCCCCACACCCCCACCCCTAGTGACGCCAATGCTCCAAGATCTATCTCGAGATCTCATTATTATCTTTTTCAGTGTGCCTGCGTTTGCCAAGCTATAATTTTTCCAACTTGGTTGTCACACCCAACGCCCCCTCCGCCACCGCTCCAAGATACCTACTTCTTCCCAACAATTGCGATTAATATATTTTAGTAGACGTAGTAAGAAAAAAAAAAGGGGGGGGGGGCCTGCACAACTTAACAGGTTTCCCATGCGAACAGCATAGACTAATACACTATTACCCACTATAGTAGGCCTACTAATCCTGATCATAATCGCTTTAGACTCTATTTACTAGACTAGATCCAGAATATAAAATAAGACTACTGCTCTCTGGCAAACTCCTGCAGCCACCTGTCCCCAAATTGTGATGGCTCGCCATCCCTTTGGACCCGGTCAGTATGGAAGACAGGCGTGTGCTGACGTGTGGGCAGCCCAGCACTCGCAAATTTACCGCCCAGGCTTTCCCCCAGCAATGGAGAGGTCACTCCATCTCTGATCGCAGCAGTGTATCAAGGATTGGCCTCTTTAGTCACATAAGAAGTTGCAAAGGGAAAAGATCGTCTCTCGAGACGTAAAATGACACAAATGCCACAGATCTAGACAAGATCTAGATTTCTTGACTAATTCTAGATATGGTATAGATCTAGTTTAGATCTGTATCTAGACTCTTGAAGATTTAGATCTATCTAGATCTCGATCTAGAATCTAGGCTAGGCCTAGAAAATGTTTGTAAAACGTTTTAAATGTATCGGATGTTGCTTCAGAGTTGAAGTTAGTTTACTTCCTAGTCCAAACATCATGGGATGGAAGCGGGCAGAGTTTTAAACCGGGACCATCGATAAATCCAAACGACAGTCCAGCGCGCAAACCGCGCGATCAAGCAGTTATCCTAGACTAGGTTTAGGTCTAGACTAAATAAACTCTAGATAAAGATCCAGAACTAAATCTATAACCTTATCTAGACTAGAGTCTAGACTAGATCTAGGAATCTATAAAAAGAATCTAGATCTACTAGATCTTGGTCAATATTATGATCAGGATTAGTAGACCTACTACTGGGTTATAGTGTACTTATGCTGTTCGCATCTGATTCACTACTTGATGTGATACTACTGCTTACATAATAAATACATCTGCATCCCTAAGCTGTTAGAAGATACATTATTTTCCTAATGAATTATAAATGTAAGTTTTGTTCAAATTGTTTAATACAATTAAATCTAAATCTAGATCTATTTCTGGCCTCTATTTATTGTAAATTAGATTGTCGTCAAGTGTATAGCCTAATGACGATGTGTGAAAACTGAGAGGTATAAAAATAGTTCTTTGTTTTTTTAAACTTACGAAGTTCGTATTATATTCTTTTTTAAAAACAACATTGAAATCAGTATTCTATTCCATGAGTTAGTTAATAAATTGAAAATCTATTTTATAATAATCCATAGATACTTTTTCAATTATGACCTTAGATGTAATTTTTTTGTACCAATGCGCAAATCTATGAATGAAGCTTGATTTATTAATGAAGACGCTTGAAAACTTTTTAAAAAGACTTACTTCCCCTGAATTTTTTCATTAAAAAGTGGTGTAATTTTTTTAAAAATCTGCTTGCATATATAATTTAAAAAATTAGATGGTTCACTTTCGGAAGAGAAAAAAGTAGCCGTTGCGTCAGAACTTTGAATGATCTAAAATATCATGATGTCTGATTTTCATTTTCACTTTTAGTTTCTGAGATCTAAACGGGACAGACGGACAGACGGACAGACATGCCCCACAAAACTAATAGCATCTTTTCCCCGTTCGGGGGCCGCTAAAATGTCATTTTGGGGTGTCATTCAAAATGGTAAACGCCAATCCACGCGCCATGAAAAAAAACGTCATTATGCAATATCCGTTATTGTGGAATCTGGTGAAAGAAGCTTCACACGCCTGAAACTAATGAAGAATTAGTTAAGGTCAACAATTTTCTCGAAGATAGATTGAAACATATATTTAAATAGTTACCAACATTCTTTTGCAATAGAATTCAAATAAATCAAATCTAACATTAAAACAATACCGAAGGTACATAGTCAGGGAGTAAAAGAAATACGAATATGTACCTATCATTTGAATAATCCTAGTTGGAAAGAGTGGAAAATGAGGGAAAGAAAAGAGGTAGGAAGATTATTGATGGACAGTAAAAACAACTGTTATTAAACAATATTTATCAAACTTTCAGAAATAAACTAAAATTGTTTACATGATCTACGTAAATATCTTAGTATTTAAAATAAAAAGTATTAGCAACCTAATAACGAAATTGATTGTGAAAATAGTGACAGAGGCGGCGTTGGCATCTTGCGTAGCTGTGGGCGAGTGTCATATCAGGACCATAAATAAATAGGTTCTTCCTGGAGTTAGTGAAAAAATTGTAGACTCCTCGCCCTCGGTAGCAAGGGGTCTGGGGAAGCTCTGCGAGCTATCACTATTTCTGTAATTGAAAGCTAACTAAATGCATATTCTGAGGTACCTACAATGCATTATTTTGCTATTAAAAAGTTTTATTTCAAAACATAATGTGCTTTTCTTACTGTCTTAGACCCTCCCTCGCCGCTCGGCGCATTTGCTGGCAAGCTTGTTTCCACAAAAATCTGTCACTGGCAATGTCTGAAGCCTCTTCCCACCTGCTCTGAGGATCTCCATGAAAGTGTGGCGCCAAGTCTTACTAGGATGTCATCGCAACTCTTATTTTGCGTAATTCATTTTGTCGGAGAACATGTCCCGCAAACCTCATGCGACGCTCTGTCACAACCTTGCTAGGGTTCGACTTTCATTTCGGTATAGGATTTCTTTGATTTAGACCCAATCTCTATAACTGACTCCTAAAATCTGTCTTAGCCATCTTTGTAGAGCCACATTTAGTGCTTTTCAATTTCATTGCACTTTACTACTGGAGCCCAGCCACTGGTAGACATGTGTAACTTCTCTTGACTACGATCTTGGAATTAGGTGACTACTTTGCTTTAGATGTTATATCGAAAAGGGAAGTTTTATTGTCAAAATCTTCTGTTGGGGCGCTTAAAATATATTATATCTGGAGTTGTTGTGTTTTTTTTTATTTAAAACCACATTTAGCTACGGTCATAGAATTTGGTGACTGTAATTTGCTTTAGAAATAATATTGAAGAGAGAGGTTTTCAACCTTAAAACGCTCTGTAGGGGGATTTTAAACTCAAAACTAACTTGAGGGGTTTTAAACTTTTAAAAAGCCATCTGTAGGAGAAGGGTTGAAACTCAAAACCCCCTATGGCTTGGCTACGCTTAAAGAATTTTAGTGTTTAATTTGCTTTTTTTTTCATATTGAGGTATTTTTTAGCATCAAACCCTCTCTGAAGGGAAATTTAAACTCAAAACCCCTTTGGCTACGCTTATACAATTTTGAGTGTGTAATTTGCTTTTTTAAATTGAAAAAGGGTTTATTGTAAATTTTGGAGAGGGGTTTAAAATCAAAATCTTCCTTAAATATACTCTTGAAATTTCGGAATTGTCGTTTGCATTTTTTTGTTTTTGTTTTATAGAAGAGTGGGATTTAAACTAAAAACCCCTGGTATGGGGTTTCAAAGTCAAAACTCCCTGGAAGGGGGTTTCAAACTCAAAACCCCTTTGGCTGTGATAGGGCAAGTGATGATTTAGTATTAAAATTTCACCTCAAATAAACAAAATTAAAGCTAAAGATCAGTCACTAAACTCCGACACCCCCCCCCCTGCCGGGGGGGATTTCATTTATTGAACCCCCAAACCCCCCTCCCCCGGGTACGCCCATGCGCCACCCACAAGACCGTCTTTGATAATGACAAGAAATGCCAAAATAGTTTAAATCTACCTGACCTCTTCTTCAAGTACCAAAACTATATTTTAAAATGTTTGAATATTAAATAACTAGATCTATATTTTTTGACATTTATTTGTACCTACTTTATGAAGTCAACAGGAATCCACTTTGACAGCGAATAATCAAATCCTTTTTTAAGGTCCGTTGCCTGCTAGTCTGCCAAATGGTTCTGTTTCCGTTCTCCCATCATGTGTGTGTGTGTACACACTGTCTGAATTTAATACCACGCAACAAATACACATGCCTCTCTGAGACCATAATAGCGTGCAGCGTGGGCTAAGAATGTGAGAGGGTGGGGGGCACTCGTTAGTAGGGCGATTTTTTCTCCAAAAAATTCCTACCTCTTCCATTAAAAACAGGATATTAATAAACGATTATAAAATATTAATGCTTAGTACTTTAAGCATATCCCCTCTATATAAGAACCTTACGCATGCGCATTGTTTACGTCTGCCAGCGATGACCATCTGATAATGTCGAGCCTTTAGTACACATTTTAAAATGATAGACTTTATTAGTAGACTGTAATTTTTCAAATTAATAGATTTCTACCACAACTTGTTTTTTTCTTGGATAAATGTTAGGATGGTAAAACAGTTTAATATTTTGCTGTGATTTATAACTTTAGCTCAATGTACTTAAGAACTAGAAATGAGAATAATGCAGAACTCAAACCAGACCCTAACCGAACGAACCAAACCCAAACATTTAAATTGATCGTTACGAACCGAACGGAACGAACTGTCCTTGTCCAAACCGAACTGAATCAAGATTTGCAAATTGAACGTTTTGCCTTTTACAAGTCCCTACAATACGTTTTAAATCACATTAACAATAATAATAAGGCTAGTCTTCCAGTCCGAAGATTAATGAGGAATACAGTATTTCCCGTGGCTACGCAGCCCCAGCTGTGACCTACATATTTGCCACTCTCTGCGCAGGCATAACCATTGTCCGGCGGCTGTCGATTTAGATTCTCTTTCCGCCGTCTACGTCTGTACTAGGCAGCGAATTTTTTTTTTTTTGGTTTCAAATGTGTATCCCGCGGCCGATTAAGTGACTTCCAGTTGTTTCGTTCTAAAGCCACCTGCAACCACGGTCTCTCTTTATAAGCAATTGTATTTGGGTTCTTTCAGTTTACTGAGTCTAAAACTTGTGTTGGTGTAAAAATAAAAGTCTTGAAAATTTTCATGATACTAAAAAGAGTGACTTGGTATTAGTTACTAATAATTCTAGTAATATGAAGTTCTAGAACTAGTTGTGCAGGTCAAAAAATGAACTTAGCTGTTGAAAACTCTGTTAAACACACAGGTACTGATTAGTTCACGATATGATCAAGACTTCTAAAGAAGTGGTGGGATACGTTCAGTGTGGTAGAAACAATCAAGAACAAGAACAACTTCTAAAACAGAATGTTACCACTTGCCGGAAGTGTCTTTTTTTTTGTTACTTTTACAATCGCTGTTATGTTTGAAACAACCAAACAATACAACTAAACAATGCAACTAAACAATACAACTAAACAATACAACTAAACAATACAACTAAACAATACAACTAAACAATACAACTAAAAAATACAACTAAACAATACAACTAAACAATACAACTAAACAATACAACTAAACAATACAACTAAACAATACAACTAAACAATACAACTAAACAATACAACTAAACAATACAACTAAACAATACAACTAAACAATACAACTAAACAATACAACCAAACAATACAACTAAACAATACAACTAAACAATACAACTAAACAATACAACTAAACAATACAACCAAACAATACAACTAAACAATACAACTAAACAATACAACTAAACAATACAACTAAACAATACAACTAAACAATACAACTAAACAATACAACTAAACAATACAACTAAACAATACAACTAAACAATACAACTAAACAATACAACTAAACAATACAACTAAACAATACAACTAAACAATACAACTAAACAATACAACTAAACAATACAACTAAACAATACAACTAAACAATACAACCAAACAATACAACCAAACAATACAACTAAACAATACAACTAAACAATACAACTAAACAATACAACTAAACAATACAACCAAACAATACAACCAAACAATACAACTAAACAATACAACTAAACAATACAACTAAACAATACAACTAAACAATACAACTAAACAATACAACTAAACAATACAACTAAACAATACAACTAAACAATGTTTTTAAAAAATGGCTATGTAGCGTCATTAAATTTTTGCATTTCTTATCTTATCTTATATAATACAGACGTTACTTCAAAGAAGAAGATGATTACGTCCTACGCGTCATGCATTTAGTCATGCATATTAACCAATGACTTAAATTCTGCCAAGTCACTGGTTTTCCTGGCTAGCTCAGGCAACCCATTCCATGCTCTAATAGCACTAGGGAAGAAGGAGTATTTGTACAAATTTGTCCTAGCATATGGGATGAGGAATGTGCCTTTATCTTTTTGTCTTTCGGAGTATTTTATTAAATTTTGTTTTTGTATTTGAAGATTATGGTTCAGTGTTTTATGTATAATTGCTACTTTACTTTTGAGTCTTCTGTCCTGAAGGCTTTCTAAATTTAGTGATTTTACTATAGGTGTTACTCTAGTCAAATGTGAATATTCATTTGTTATGAATCTTACTGCTCTATTTTGTGTCTGTTCCAGTTTCTTAATGTTTTCTTGAGTTGAGGGGTCCCAAACTGAGGATGCATATTCTATTATTGGCCTAACCAAGGTTAAATAACATTTTAGTTTTATGTTCTTATTTGATTTATAGAAAATTCTTTTAATAAATCCTAATGCTTTGTTTGATTTTTTTTAAAGTTTCATCAATATGTGGATTCCATGACAGTTTTTCATTTATTATAACACCTAGGTATTTTGCGTTTTTTGTCTGTGTTACTGGTTTGCCATGAATAAGATAAGTGGAATTAATTTGTTTTAGTTTTTTGTTACTCTTAACAACTGACATTTTTCTGGGTGGAAAGACATTTCTTCCGCAAGGCTACACTGTAACCATGTACGGCAAAACATACAATTTGTTTTCAATCAATCCTTAAGATCAATGCTTCAGACAGTGACATTAAGTGTGATTTATAGACAGATTTTCTATTTAGCTTTGGATGAGAATTACTAGTCATCTTTTTTCCAACTTTAAACACTTATTGACTCTTGTTACAAAATATTTGTCATTTGTGATCGCAAATTAGTCTATTGAGATGAGTAGTATTGTCTTAAAAAGTGTTAAGACATCCCATCCATAGGATAGCATTCCCTCTCCAGCTCTTAACTTTTTTCCTGGAGCATATTATGATTTAAACTCTAGACGGATTTACTCCTAACTTGATCGTAAATAGGCAGCTGTCAGGTTCTTTTCTTGCCATACCTCCCCCTGACAGCGGCCTTTTTCAATCTTAGGTCTGCATATGATATAGACTTCATTGGAGAACATTCAGACCAAGTACAGTCTCTTACTTCAAAACTGGATGATACAGCTAGAGCAGTTGGCATGGAAATCAGTGCTGAAAATAGCAACATACTTGTTTGCAGTGGAGAAAATACGAAATGTTGCATAAAGTTGAATTAGAAGAAAATGACCCATTTAAATACCTATGGTGAAACATAACAAGAGATGTATGATCATTAAAAGCCCGTTTAAGCTTGGCCTCGGCTGCCATGAGCCAACTGTGGGTTATCAGCTTCCCAGTAAAATTAAATTATACTAGTCGACCGGCGGCGTAGCATACGCCGCTATTAAGCAGGGCCGGCCTTATGCCACTGCAACCTATGCGACCGCAGTGGACCCCGCACTTTCAATGGACCCGCGCTAATTCAAGGTGTATAAATTTATAAATTAAACCATTTTATAACTTAAAACAGATTTCCCGCGGCCTCCTGTCGATTTACCAGGAGCTCCTGGAAATCTCCCGAAATGGCAGAATATTCGAAAAAGTCCTTTAAATATACGGAAATATAGGCCTATACACAAAAAAATGTCATTTTGGGGTGTCATTCAATATGGAAAACGCAAATCTTACGCAGGTCATTATGCATCAGCCGTAATTGTGTAATCTGGCGAAAGAAGCTTCTCGCGCCTCAAACTAATGAAGAATTACTTGCAGTCAACAATTCTCAAAGATAGATTGAATCATTTGGTAATTCTTGCTATCAAGCGTGCTCTATGTAGGAAACATAATTTATTATGATATACTGTATGACTTTTCTACACGCAAAGCTCGTAAAGTATTTCCGTACTTTGTAAAGAATGAATAAAATGCATAGACAATTGTTTTTCTAATACAAACTCTTAAATTTCAATTATTGTCCGTTTCCCTACCCAAACTTGGCCCCGCGAAATCCGTTTAGCATAGGGCCCCACAATGGGTAAGTCCGGCCCAGCTATTTACATATATATAAACACATAGTAGATTACTTAGATTAGTTTCTAGTCCAAACCTCCCGCTGGTCAAAGGGGGGATGGGAGCGGGCAGAGTTTGACACATTTAAACGACAGTCCATAGCGCACCCAGTCATCAGTAGTGTGAACACTACTCTCGTTTTCTCGTGAACAATCCGCAGAGTGATCTTTCCTTTACTTCTTGTTTAAACTCTTGAAGGAAGAAGAGAATTATATATATATATTGTTATAAACCTGGTGGTGGCACAAAGAGGGGTAGTGGTGTGTGTGTAGTCAGCCGACACAAATCGCCCCAGGCCAGCGCTAGACGAGCGGTCAACCGTGACGAGTTACAACTGTCAGCCGAGTCGAGTGTCAACAGGACGGTTCGGGAAGGATCGACGTCGTGAACAAAGCTCAATAGCGTCACGAGAGTTGTAGTCATTTGACCACCTAGAAACGTCGAGCGGCGTTCTGTCCGGTTCGAGAAGGCCAGTAGGGACCCTATATAAGAGCAGAGGTGTCGCAGTCAGGTCGGTCGAGAAAAGGGGCTCAATACATCAAGGTTCAGAGCCCGGTTCACTACAGTCCAGACGATTACAACACAGTTCAGCGGTGTGGTTCTGTACGGAGCATTACGACGGTTCATTGCGGAGTACTGACAAGTACAGTTGAGACGACTGGCGTCTTGATCTTGGTCTGCGATCGAGTCCGACACAACGAGCCTAGTGTGTGAAGTCAGTCCTGAACTGTTGAACCCAGTGCAAGCCCGGAACAAGACGGAGAGGCCAGTGCAAGAGTTGATACGGCGGAACGGTGTTATCGGAGAGATATTTGTACAGTGTACGTGTTGCCAATTGTACAGTATTGGCTGTTATTTATTCAACTATTAAAGTGTTACGTTACTTTGGAGCCCGGAGTTGTCAAGTTCTTTAAGTTGGTGGTGTATGGTGCAGTTTGCAGAGAGCCTGCATAGTGAGATTCGTAACAATATATATATATATATATATATATATATATATATATATATATATATATATATATATATATATATATATATATATGTATATATATATACTTCGCTAGTAGTGTCTGCACTCTTGATATGGTTGTGTCTGATTGACACTGAGCACTGAGACTGAAAGGAGAATCCAAGCTTTTGGGAGTAAATGCTATAGAAAAATGCTAGGTATAAAATACCAGGAAAAGAATACAAATAAGTGAACTCGAACATAAATCTAACAGAACAAAACCTGAACTTTAAATCTGACCGAACTGAATCGAACCCGAACCATACTTGTTATCGAACCGAACTCGAACTTAAATCTAACCGAACAGAACAAAACAAATTTCTAAAAGTGAGTTTGATCTCTCTTAATAACATCATTGTTTTTATTTACAATGAGGGATTATCCTTTAAGCCCCACTAACATCGTACTAGACTAAAAAAATTCAATATCAAGTTTGCATCCTAACAATAGATCAATAAAAGTTATTCCCTTGCTGAAAACCAAGCTCATACATATTTTTAAACGTTTATAGCCTAAACATTACAATTCTGCGAGTTATCAATTTCAACGGTCTCTAAGCAGAATTAACCAACGCTTTTCTGTATTTGCATTACTCAAACAAGGAAGTCACAGATGTCCCAAGTCCCACTTACATGAAAAGCTCTGCTCCCTACTCAAAGCACATAAGGACAAGACCATCTTGTTTGGTTTGGTTTAGGATATATAGTAATATATACAGTGCTAGATGTAGTTTTGTTGCACAGTAGTGTGGTCTCCACTTGAAGATGAAATTGTGTTTCTGACATATAATATCTTTTGGTATATATCTTCAGTTCGGTTGGGTTGTTCGGATTACGTTATATTTAGCCACATTAATAAATGTCTTATAATAAGTAAGGACGCATGGGAAAGTTAAGGAACAGGCGTATCTGCCAGTAGTGACTAGCATGGGCGTTGGACACAAGTGCTTTGGTTAGTGACTAACATGGCCGTTGGACACAAGCGCTTTGGCCAATGACTAACATGGGCGTTGGACACAAGCGCTTTGGTCAGTGACTAACATGGGCGTTGGACACAAGCGCTTTGGTCAGTGACTAACATGGGCGTTGGACGCTAGCGCTTTGGTCAGTGACTAACATGGGCGTTGGACACAAGCGCTTTGGCCAATGACTAACATGGGCGTTGGACACAAGCGCTTTGGTCAGTGACTAACATGGGCGTTGGACACAAGCGCTTTGGTCAGTGACTAACATGGGCGTTGGACGCTAGCACTTTGGTCAGTGACTAACATGGGCGTTGGACACAAGCGCTTTGGTCAGTGACTAACATGGGCGTTGGACGCTAGCACTTTGGTCAGTGACTAACATGGGCGTTGGACTCAAGCGCTTTGGCCAATGACTAACATGGGCGTTGGACACAAGCGCTTTGGTCAGTGACTAACATGGGCGTTGGACACAAGCGCTTTGGTCAGTGACTAACATGGGCGTTGGACGCTAGCACTTTGGTCAGTGACTAACATGGGCGTTGGACGCTAGCACTTTGGTCAGTGACTAACATGGGCGTTGGACACAAGCGCTTTGGTCAGTGACTAACATGGGTGTTGGATACAAGTGGATCGGCCAATGGTCTAACAAAGGGGTTGTCTAAAATGCATCTGTTCACAAGCTCATTTGCAAGTGGGTTTTATTTCGATGTATGCATGTGCATAGATCAGTTAACTATTTAAGAAGAGAAGAATAGCTTATTTCAACATGTGTGGCCTGAAATCGTTTTGTGTCGTTGTGATAGCTACATTGTTGTTGTTTTTTCTTATAAATTATTGTTAAAGAAATGTCTTTTCATCATAAAAAAATAATAATTACCATATCTCTCTGAAGTGGTAGAACGTATTTTAATGTCAAAATAAAGGAGCATTTTACAATGGGAAACTTTTTTTTTAAAACTAAATACATTTAATGAAATAGTGTAAAATAAAACAAAAATGGCTATTGACTTAACAAATTATAACATATATTGGTATTCATTTTAAAGTACAAATGAATTTTGGAAACTTACTTTATTATTTGAAATTAATTATTCTTCTACATACATTCTTTGCGCAGACAGCAAAAGAAACATGCGAAGCATTTTGAAACATTAGATTTTAGAAATATATATCTTAGCAAAATCTTTCTTTTGTCCAGTGATGTGTAATACAATAAGTATTCTGATAAATCATGATGCGTTTTTATATATGGTGTGAACGACCCATGACATCTTTGAACAAGAATCACGTTCCCTAAGATATCTAAATTATAGAGGTTCAGACAGAAGGAAAAAAAGTAAAAGTCCGTTTTTGTGTGTGTGTGTGTGTGTTTTTTGTGAGTAACATGGCGTCGTACCCTCATGGAAGACCTAAAACTAGTGGACAGTTGGAACGAGGCTGTAAACTTCCCCGATGACCGATTTATGTGGAGAGACCATGACGACCTACGAGCCGAAGGGCGCGGGAGGATCTAAGTCATTGTGACTTTGTTTACACTCTTCATTAGTATCATTAATGTCTTTATTATTGTCTTTTTCATTATTGTCATTTTCATTATTAAAAGTTATTGTTATGTCATTGTTATTTTCATTTTTATTTTCAGTGTTAGCTTCATTTTTATTGTCATTATTATCATTATTGTCATTATTATCATTATTGTCATTATTATCATTATTGTCATTATTAGCACTATTCTTATTAATACAATTATTGTCATAATTATCAATATTTTCATTTCTTGCATTGTTGTCATTATTATCATTGACAATTCCATTGTCAGCAAGTTTAACATTGTAAGGATTTACAGCCTTAATTTTTTTCTTTTCACCAAGTCTGGAATAAAAATCAGAACTATTCTCTGTATCATTGGATGTTTTGTCTTGCGACTCTGACACGTAGTAAGAATCCGAAACATCGGTGGACACTGGCTCCAACACAAAGTGTGGGTTTCCTACATCAGTCGACGCTGACTCTAGCTCAAAATATGGCTCCTTGACACCACTGAACGCTGAGTCCAGTATAAAGTATGGCTCCGTGACACCATTGGAATCTAGCACAAAGTATGGGTTTGGAACATTCGTAGATGCAGAGGAAATATTAAGCTCTTCATCTAGTTTGTTTTGAGTTCCGCAATGGCTGAGTCCATCTAATTCATTTATGATTGCATTATCCTTGCCACTATCTCCTGCCTTGTTGCGATCTACTGAGGTCTCCTCCTGTGTATCGGCCCTGCCGTCTGGATCATCTATAGCCTCATACGTTTCACTATTTTCTTCTATTAACAGTTCATAATCTTTTGCTGAAGTTTTAACATCCTTGTGTTCCCTTGGAATCTCACTGCAGGCATCTTGTGTTTCACTAACCCACTGTATGACATCGTAATCGTTGTTTAGCGCCAAGCTTTGCCTCACTATGGTGGCAGAAGAGTCCTGACTACACATTTTGTCAAGACGCGGTGTTCTTTTTATTTTCCTTCTCCACAGAATGAATATCACAATAGAAGCAACGCCCAACATCGAGCAACTGACAATGACTCCGATTATTAAGGAATCAGTCTTGTTAAAAGCCTCTGCATAGAACGGCGCTGGCAATGTGTTTTTCTGGGCATTACTACTATAGGTCGCTGTGATTATTGCAGAATATGTCCTACTGAACTCCTCGTTTGGGGGAGGTTCAGATGTTGTTACTCCCAAGACTTTACTACTGTAACTCGTTAATTGATTTTGACATAAACTTTTTAGATTAGTACACGCAGCTTCACACATTAAATGTGCATTATTACACCAGATGTTCAGACAATAAGAAGCGTCCACTTCACATACTTTATTTAATGTACAAAAAGGAGGTTGACACCCAGGCATTTGTAGTACACTGAAACAAAATAAAATGTAGAATAAAGATGATTGAATAAAGATAATTATTTTTTGTAAATTATTATTATTATGTTAGAAACAACAAGTATTCATTCTGTGGCACTGCCAGAGTCGAGTTTCGCAAGAAAGAAACTAAATTCATTGTATTCCCTTTATCAGTGTCCACTGAGAAATTTTCTGATGATGTGGCAGGTCTTCATCAGTACTGGCCTCTGAGAGGCCACGAGAATCTTCTTAAGAATGTTAAGGGCCTTGAAGGTGACATCAGTTGGCATTATGCTCTCGGTTGATATAACAATAGGGTACATTGTTATTTTAGATTGCTTCCATTAATCTCCAAGCCAAAATTTTCTTTGCTTTTCCATTTCAGTTTTTCTAAAATTATGAGACAGTGATACGGCGATGTCAATAATAGTAGCATTTTTTTTAAATCAACAAACAGCAGATTGGGGCGATTGAAATCTACCGTTTTGTCAGTCAAATTAGGCTTACCCCAGTTTAATAAGTGATCAGTAGACTCGAGAACCTCTTGTGGCGAGTATTAGTAATAAGGAGGAGTATCCTTACCTATCAAATTATATGTCAAAGAAAGACAAGTGTTGGTGTATTAATTTTGCAACTTGATTATGGCGACCTAGGTAGGCTGATTCTGATAAGGCTGAATGTCCTGCTATTATGTGTTCAATTGACTCACCCAAATTTTCACATTTTCGATGTTTGTCTTCCCGTAGTTTTTTTTTTGTCCTATTTACTTCATCCTGTATTGTTGTAACATACCCTTTTATTTTAGGGTAGAGTGGGATGGCCCAGCTATTAATTGCAGTGATGAGATTACTGCCAGACAGTTAGTATTAAGGATTTTATTGACTCTGCTTATATTTACCAAGAAAGTCCTCTTTGAATTTTGATTTTGTTTATCTTGGTATTCTGGTTTATTCCAAGATATTTATAGAGAGTAGCAGAGTTCAATTCCTCAATGCCCTCAAATGTAATGTTAGTGTCGCCTGCCTTGCTCTATTTAATGCTTATCACGCCACACTTATCCAGGCCAAAGGAAATACAGATATCGTCACTAAAGAGTTTTACCATTTCAGTAAAGCTGTGTAACTTTTGCTCGGTTTCTGCATATAGCTCTAAATCATCCATGTATAATAGGTGAGACACACTTTTTGTACATTTAGTGTCTATCGTAAAATCGTTTGTAGTGCTATGGAGTAATTTAGATAGTGGGTTAATAGCTAGGCAGAACCAGAGCGGAGATAGTCCCCCTGGTATGTAGCCCTTCTTATGTGAACAGAATCTAGTTTATCACCGTTAGGGTGTAGAATTATCTTCAAACCATCCCTACGACTCTCAATGGTTTTTATTTTGTTATTCTTGGGTTGATTTTTATAAATATCCAGGGTTTTTCATGGCCAATCATGCGGAACTGAATCGAAAGCTTTTTTGTAGTCGATGTAACACATGTGTAGATTTCTCTTTCTTCTATGAGCTTGATGCAATATAATACCATCTCTAGTTAGCTGTACTTTACAGCCCATCGACTCTTCAATGCAATATAATACCATCTCTAGTTAGCTGTACTTTACAGCCCATCGACTCTTCAATGCAATATTATACCATCTCTAGTTAGCTGTAATTTACAGCCCATCTACCCTTTAATGCAATATAATACCATCTATAGTTAGCTGTAATTTACAGCCCATCGACTCTTCAATGCAACCTTGTTGTTCCTCTGCTAGTAGCTTATGGGCAGAGCAAAATGTGTACATTTTACTTTTTAAAAGTGAGGTTAATGGTTTATATACAACTGACAGACAAGTGATAGGGCGATAGTTTGATGGTTGATTCGGATAACCATTTTTGGAGAGGAGAGATGTTCTCCCTTCAGTGAGTTTTATCAGCACTGAAGACGGTTCTGATATTAACTCGTTAAAACTTAATGTTAGTAATACATGTATGGCTGTAAGTTTTTTCAGCCAAAAGTTGTGTATATTGTCCGGCCCAGGAGCAGTCCAGTTGTAAGTTTTTGATCTAGCTGCTGAGACTTCCTCAGCTGTGAAATCCTCATCAGGCATCTCTAGTATTAGGTTGTTTGTAGTTTGGATTTCGTCGATCCAGTCAGCCTGTACGTTGTAATGTAGAGAGTCGGACCAAAGCGCTGCCCAATAGTCGATGAACGCGCCGTGTTTAGTGCTATCAATGTTTTGAATTTTGTCAGCATCATTATCAGCTAGTGTACGGAAGAACTGTTTTCTTTTGTCTTGAAATAGAGCATTATGCTCTTTCCTTTTAGTGGTTTCGTTGTAGCGCTTTAACCGAGCTCCCTTTAACTTTTTGTCTCAGCATATCTTTCAAACATAAGAGTCGTCCACAGTCGTCGTCTATCACAGTCCATCAGCTTGATTCCAGTTGTTCTTAATATGGACTTCATTTTGTTAAGAATTTTCGAGGAATAGTTGTTACCAAGATATTGTCCTATTTTATCCATTTGGCTCCTTTGATTAATATGGTCTTCAAGGCGCCTTTTCCATGCTGGCATATGTTTTTTTTCTTTCCCTGATTAATTGAGCCTAGCTTAGCTCGATGGTCTTTTGTCCAGAGAGCTCCGTAACAGCCACATGGCGCAGTATGTAGTGAGGTGTATCTCAAACAAATTTCTTGGTGTTTCAAAATAAGTGACTAAAACTTTATTTATTTCATTAATATAAGTGTTTGTCTCTTTCTTGACATTTAGCTTAGGGATACAAGGCCTAGAGTTAAGATTGGTGTTTTTGTAGCGGTCCATGAGAGTACAAAATTTTGATTGTCGCTCATTGCTTATTGCCGACGTGGAATCATTCTCTTGTTGGTTGGGTGACCTACAAACGTTTTCATTGGTCGGCTGAGTGGGTGTGTCATTTATATCTGAGATAAGCTCTTGTATCCGAGATAAGCTCTTGTATCTGAGATAAGCCCTTGTATCTGAGATAAGCTCTTGTATCTGAGATAAGCTCTTGTATCTGAGATAAGCTCTTGTATCCAAGATAAGCTCTTGTATCTGAGATAAGCTCTTGTATCTGAGATAAGCTCTTGTATCTGAGATAAGCTCTTGTGTCAGAGATAAGCTCTTGTATCTGAGATAAGCACTTGTATCTGAGATAAGCTCTTGTGTCAGAGATAAGCTCTTGTATCTGAGATATGCTCTTGTATCTGAGATAAGCTCTTGTATCTGATATAAGCTCTTGTATTTGAAGCTCAAGACCTACATCTCCTCTTGTCACGTCCAATTCTGTAGGGGTCAATAATATTTTTTAATTATTACAGACCGTCTGTCTACAACATGGTATTTTATTTTTTATATGAATTTGTCGGCTCACTGGAAAACCCATTTTTACACTACATGTATTTTCATGGACAAATTTTTAAAAATATTTGAACGGAACATAAATCTAAATCCAATCAATAGATCCGTAATACCCAAACTAAGGCCTGCAGGCCGCGGGTCATATTCGGCTAGCATTATATATTGAACATAAATTTAGTTTTTATGTGATAGCTTTTTAATTCCCAATTGAAATTCCAGGACAATGTTGGACCCGAAATAAATTACACAGGCGGTAAATAAATTATTACTCACCAATGAGTCGAGTGTTTACTGAAGGTATTTACAACCTCATGACCAAACACAAGAGGTCGGTCTACTCCCTGACTCGCACCCCACACAATTGAGAGGTGCTGTTGGTGGTAGAACTAGAGGAGCCAAAAGGATCAAATGGACGAGAGAAATGAATATTGACATTATCAAATCGTTCCTCCGTGTAAACAATTGTGATGATAAACCTCTCCGAGGTTATAGGCAAAACCTCTTCCAGTAATTCAACGAAATATATCCTAATCTAAACTTAACAGAGCAATAAAATTACAACCTAATTCGATTCGAAATAGAAATGTGTATTACTAATATAAAAACTTATTTAAATATAATATTCTTTTTTTTTTTACCTGAGCTGTGATATGCACTGCGTTATAGGAAAGCAATCACTTTGAGATTGACAAAAGACATGACAAAATGGAAGCAATAAGAACAGAGTCTCAAATACCGCAGTCGAAATGATCAAATTCTGAAAAAAAAAAGAATGATATTTACAGATGAACTTTTGAAAAGCTAAACAATCTGTTAATGTGTTTACAAAAGAGTTTCTTACCTTATGAGTTGGTTTCATGTTGTTTGATTTTATTCAGAATGTAATAAGTATCTTATATCTAAGACTTTATTAATTCTATACATTTAGTAACAGATGATAACTATAATGTTCCATCTTTATATTGATCAGACAAGAGTGTCACTTGAAGCTGTCGTCTCACGTGAACTGTGACAGAGAAAAATCTTTATTGTGAATGTTACACGGCGGTTCTAAATTTGGAATCCCTTAAAATTATAAAAATACCTAGACACACACGCACACACAGACACATTTGTTTTTTTAAGTCAATTTAGTCCAGTTTCGGATAATCACATCAACATCAACAATTTTCTCAGCTTCCTGTACATTAACCCTTGATAAATGTCAGATGGATTGTGGCGTTCTTCAATCCTCCAACGCACTGCAATCGATTGATTTCTAACCTCACATTGTCTGTTGACATATTGTGCGTTAAATCACGTCTAGTGTCAAATGGTCTATTTGGCGTGAGTGATCGTAGTGACGGACAGAGACAAGCCGTCTGAATCCTGCCAGTCTTCTTCTTCAGTTACGTACAAATCAATGAAAATAGTCACTATATCGATATTTTCTATTCTAAACAGAATGGCATCGAGAAGTTCTCAATTTGAAAGAAAATATACACATCTCTTACATCTTTCATCGCTCATATTTATCATCTCTCACATCTATCATCTCTCACATCAATCATCATCTCTCACATCTCTTACATCTTTTATCTCTCACATCTATCATCACCCCTCACATCTATCATTTCTCACATCTATCATCTCTCACATCTATCATCATCTCTCACATAAATCACCTCTCACATCTATCATCTCTCACATCTATCATCATCTCTCACATCTATCACCTCTCACATCTATCATCATCTCTCACATCTATCAACTCTCACATCTATCATCTATCACCTCTCACATCTATCATCTATCATCTCTCACATCTATCACCTCTCACATCTATCATCTATCACCTCTCACATCTATCCTCTCTCACATCTATCACCTCTCACATCTCTTACATCTTTTCATCACTCACACATCTATCATCATCTCTCACATCTATCATCTCTCACATCAATCAGCTCTCACATCTATCGTCTCTCTCAGTAAAAGGAAAATAACATCAACAAAAAATAACTCTTAGTTCAGTAAATCGTATTTTATTGTGATGGTGTGATCTGCAATGCACATTGACATATACTTTCCTCCAATCTCTCTTTCTCTCTGTCTCACAAATCTTTACATAATATTAAATATTTATTATATCTTATTTTATTGTCTCCGACTACGTTCAGGTCGTAGCCTATCCCTAGGCTCTCATGTCACCCAATGCTCCAAACTTAAAACTGGAACAAAAGATTTTTATACAAGAAAGATGGCCAACACTTAAAGTTTAAGAAAGCTAAAGAAAAGTTTGAGAATCTCATTAATAAAAATCACTGTTCCATATTTACACCAGGAAGGTAATTTCCCCTCAAAAGATAACAAAACATAGAGACCTAACCCAGCAAAATATCAAAGCTTTAGTAAAGCACGCAGTTTCCATTTGACTGGTTCCAGTAGAAGAAACAGAAGATAGCATTGTTACATTGTCCTTTAAAAAATACAAAGTTGTCAAAAGGTTTGCTTTGTGTAGGTTTATGTTTACTAATGTACCCAAATCCTGGGCAATACCACAACGACACATACAACGATAGAACAAATATTCAGAATGCCAACTCACAGACATATAACATGTTTATTACATTATCTGTACTATAATACAGAATCAGTTCAGACATTTGAACGACCTTAAAACAAACTGTTAGTGAGAAAAACTATTTTCATTATCCCATTAACAATGTCCTGCGACATTTCTTCTCATCCAAAGACAGGGCTGTTGCAGTAAAACATTTTCTCTGACTGATAATAAGTTTTAAGAATATATTTTATTTTCTTCACTGTAATTCTAGAAAAGGATTATCACCCATTCACGTCGACCCTCTCTAAACTAAATATGCACATGTATGCTAAATAGCATTTAGCAAAGTATTGGATTCACTAAAACTAAGGACTTGTTGTTGCAATAATATTGAGCTGTTAATTATTAATGCACGATTACACTAAATATCTAGACCGACGCGGATGCTGTGTGGTTTTACGCTTGGTTCCCGATACGGGGCACCCTGGTTCAGACGATGGTGAAGACTTGGATTTTTAATTTCGGGATTTTTAGGGTGTCTCTGAGTTCACCCAGCTCCAACGGCTACCTGACATTAGTTGGGGAAAAGTAAAGGCGGTTGGTCGTTGTGCTGGCCACATGACCCCCTTCATAACCGTGAGCCACAGAAACAGATGATCACCAACTCTCCTATAGATTGCAAGTTTTGAAAGGGGACTTTTTAAACATTTACACTTAATATCCAGCTCCCCCTTTAGTGTTCATCATTGTACAAATTTTAATCCTATATTCATGTATTGATTGATTCCAACATCTCAATAGGTTAAACTCCTCATATATTTTACCACTGTAAAGAAGAAAAAAACGCGCAAAACTTGAATTGTATGGTCATATCACGAGGTCCTAAGGGCTAACAAAGACCTCCATCCACGTTAGTTCAAGGGATAAGAAGAATCAGTAGACACGCAAAGCGATGGGAAGACAAGATAGAGGAAATAAAGGGCATCGAAAGAGATTCTACCCATGGCAAATGACAGAGAAGAATAGAGAAAGTTTATTTCCCTTCATCAATATTAAACAAAATAATTAATTACTAACAATTAGCAAATTGGTTAAATTTTTAATTTATTCATGTTTTGTTAGGTACAATAAATAATGGTTTAAAGTTTCAACTTGATCCGAGAATGGATGTGGGAGAAATATCGTGTAAATTATCTAAGGGGACAAAACTCCATTTATATAGACATATTTGTAAATACTGCAGAATTAATGTCACTTTGTGATATCAAACAAAATAATTCATTGAAACTTTTTTTCTTGTATTATTATTTATTATTATGTCTCACTATGCCTACGAAATAGTGTGCAGAGCTTCAACTTGATCCCAGAACGAGTGCGGCAGAAATAACGTGTACAAACTTTGTATCAGACAAAGAGATTTAGAATACGCTTTGTAAAAATAAATCTGCAAACAACATTTTCGAAACGATCTTCAGAACTATGCTTATTTTCTGTTAATGATTGAAGAACTTACCCGATATAACCTAATGCGTTCTGTTGACGACTGAACCTAGACAAAAATCACTTCAAACATCTAACACAACGATGTAGACGTCTTTGTTTACTTCCAGAATGAAATAACAGAGAGCAACATTTAAATATCTTTTCTTACGCCAAATTGAGCAACAATTGCCGCATCTTCTTTGTACAAAGCTAATATCATCTCTTTCTATCTGGTCTTGTTAGAAATGTGTACACGTTATTTCTCCCACATCCAAACTAAGATCAAGCTGAAATTGTGCACAATTATTTCTTTTACCTGACAATCAATAAAAAATAAAAAATAAATAGTTAATTTTCTTTCTTTTCTCTCTCTCTTGCTCTGTTTCTTTCTCTCGTTCTTTATTCCAAATTAAACAGAAAGTTGGTCCAAGGAAGACCAATAGTGTAATAGGATTAGTTTCTCTACTTTAGGATTCGGTCTGAATAAGTGACTGCTCCGATTAGTAGGTGGTTCAATTAACAGGATTGGACTGTACATTTTTTTTAAATTTACACCTAAAAATTAATATTCTTTCTCCGACAAAGCTAAAATCAAGGTTTTGTATAATACTTGTCTCTAGTAATCATACAATTTTTATTTTTACTGGAAAAAAACGATTTTCTTGACGCTAGAAGCAGACTATAACTAGTTTAGCTTTGTCTATTCATTACAAAGACGCCGTTTTTTTTTCCCCATTTTAATTCAGAAGGAAACTACGTCATATACAACATTAATTTATTTTTAATTGGATTGCTTTCCTTGAAACTATCTCATTGGTATTTTTGTGCTTTTAAGTCTACATTTGACATCTGTCTGTATTTAACATTGATTAACATCTCAGGCATTTTTATAACCTCCGGTAAACATTCAAATATAAAAAAAAAAAACAACGAAAAAAAAAATTATAGATTGTACATGAATAGTTTTTTGCAGGAATTTCAACTACATTGAAAGATCTGTTGACTCCACGAAATATATGTGAAGCGGTGACCATGGTTAGGAAATGTAAAGCAATACGAAGTGATAAAATCAAAACAAAGCTTTATGAAAAAAAACATGCAACTATTTTGAATAACACCAGATATTGACGTGTGTAACAACAACAAAAAAACAACGCACATAAATGTAGTCAAATATATCGAATGTATAAAGAGAACGATCACTTGTGCTCAACCCCCCCCCCCTTTCTCTTTTTTTTTTTTTATTTTGAGCCTCGCTCTCTGTCTCCTCGATAGTTGCGTGAAGTAACTCTAGTCCGACTTGCAGAAATAAAAGAGTTATCTTTCCATGACTTTATCGTGGTGTCAGGCATGGTTGGGTCATGAAGTGAATTATATATAGAGATTATAGACAAGCTAAATGACAATTGTACTACAGGATAATTATTGAAACTGCACATTTTCTTATAATATTTCAAAAATATTATCATTTTTTGTTTTGTTTTCTACCTAATAATGTGTACTCTTGTTAATGAGGTAACTATTCTGCTAGCTGTTTTGCATGTTGCGTGTTTGCGTTTTGCTCGCACTGGCTTAAATGTTATTGTTACCCATGATAAAATATGGTCCCAAAAAATCTCATACGCTCGGTCTAATTCTCGCTAAGTTGTTGAGTGCTGTAACCCTTAGTAATAAGTATTTTAACAATACAATGACATTAAAATTGTGTATCACCATTTATCTCATCATCTGTCTGGTCCCATCTAGTCAAAGCTCACCGAGCAGCTTCCTTCCAGGTGTTTGAATTCTCAGGGAATCTCTCCGACTGTCTCCACATCTTGCCCATCTGACAAGGTGTCTAATAGCGTCTTATTTTCTTGTACAAAAAGTCCTTCTATGAATATGTAATGGAATAGAATAGGGAACCGACGTATCACCTACAAATACCTCGACACAAGTAAAGATTATTATTTATTATTTTTATAGCTTTTTATATAGCGCTACTTTCATGCTTATAGCATGCTCAGAGCGCTTTCGGTCCAATCTCATTTGTGGACCAGTTGGGGGGAAGGGGTATCTAGGAGTTGGTTTTCCGTGCTGCCTTTAGGCGCTCAGTAAACACAACTCTGCCCGAGTCGAACCTCGAGCCCCCTTCTAGGTAGCCAAGCCAAGCCAAGTTCAAGCGCACTTGGCCTCTCGACCACGCTTCCCACCATATTTTAAATATGAGCGTAACCGCTAATAGGCCCACAATGACCTGCTGACCACTGTAAAAAAAAATGCGCAAACTAAAGATATATTGACATATCAGTAGGTCCTCATGCCTCGCTAAGACCTTCCTTCAGGAAAATGTACCAGAACAAAAAAGTAGAGACAGACACAGAGAACGACGGACAAACAACATTAAAATATGGATAGGCCTGTCGCTGTAGGAGATTCTTCTTCAAAGCAAAAGACAGAGAGGAACGGAGAATGAATGTCTACAGATCAAGCGTTATGACCTAACGATTTATCCGTCTGAGGCTACTCTACGGGAAAAGTGAAAGTTAAAATTACTTTATACAGTAAAAGTAAGTAAATATGCATAAAGTTCAGTGAATATATAACAACTACTACGTATGCTACAAACTCATATTCCTCCAAGTGATGAAAAAAGACATAAGAAAGATAAAAATATCTCAAACTTTTGGAATCATATTCACTAAGATGTTGCTGAAGTTGCTGTTGAGAAGCACGTAGACGAAGAAGTTGCATGAGCCGCAGACGTAGACGAGAGTCAGTTTGATTTCATCCAACACGAGGCTGAACGTGGTATCGTTAATAAACTGATCTACCATAGCACAGGTCACCGTGAAGTAGGTCCCGTGAACGGTGTCAAAGATCAACGCGATAGTCATTAAGGCGCGAGTCGTTTTAAGCGACGGTTTTTTCTTTGTCTTCGCTGAGAATATCAGCTGACGCTGCAAGTAGGAATGCTTGACCATGACCCCGATAAGAACGCAGCCGATGGTTACCAAGGATACTGGAACTATGGAGCTTAAAAAGTTGAAAACGTAGCGATCCAAGTTGTAAAGAAGATCAAAATTATGGATATAGAATTCAGAGGTCTTTTCATAACCAATAGCTTGTCGATTACGTAAAACTGTCAACCAAAAGTCCCTAACAAAAGCAGACAAACAAGCCCAGGGTCCCCAAAATAGCCAGACAGTAACTACTGCCACTATAGCTCTCTTTGTAAATTTCATTGGAAAGAAAACGGCAATAAATCTTTCCAGTGTAATTACAACTGGCAAGCCTGTCCCAGCAAATCCTCCCCAGTAATGCAATGTCGTTAGCACTCTATTAAAAGTGGACAAAAGTCTTGCCAGATTTTCTGAACACTCCCAGCCAAAATAATTAGCGGTCTCTTTTGAGTGAAGAAATCTTCCAGTCAAAGCAATAATGTTAATTGGAGTGATAAGCAAGAGACAGTCATCCAGCGTCAAACCAAATATTATAATATTGGATGGCTTCCTTAAGCCGCTTTTAATCAACATGGCAAACGTTAACATATTTGCGATCATTCCTAACAGTCATACAACTGGCTCCACATAAAGCTGAACGATTCTCAGGCGGTAATCCTGATTCCGAGATTCCACAGACTTTGTTTTTTCCGTAAAGGTGCTGAAAGTGAAATTGATAGACGCTGTCCAGCTTTCAGACATGTTCAACTGTTGTCGTTAAATCTTTGAGGCTCATTCTTAACTTATAAAAACGACACTAGTCTGGTACAGATATGGTATTTAACAGATGGAAAATGCTGTTAAAATCTTCTGTCAAGGCTTTTGCAAGAAAGGACTTAAGAATCTCAGGCTCTCAGTCAAATATTGTTTGTTGATGATGATAATAAAATGTAATTTTTAATGGCACAATTATAGAAGAAAAAATCAAAGAAGGTTAAAGGACAATTTTCTTTAGTTGTTTCGGAATGTTTTTTTTATTTATTTACTATCATAAGTCTTTACGACGTTTTATTATAATATATATTTTTACATATAGTTTCTCATTGGCAATTTGTTTAAAGTCGTTTCAATTCTAATAGAAATGGCATAAAAAAAGGGTAAATAATAGTTTCTAAATATCAAATAAATCGAAACAAAATCTTAAAAACTATAATTTAAAAAGATGTGTAATTAAGTATATAATTTGTTTTCAAAAGCAAAAAAAAAAAATACACATTATGTTTTTCAAAACCTTAGTATGACTTTACTTTGTTATTTATTAGACCAACTCTTCAATTTCAGAAAAAAAGGTAAGAATCAAAGTCAAAAACTATATTTATTGCAATATTACCAAATTTAAAGAAAAAGTAAAATATATCAGTAATATGATGACTTAGCTAATGTAGATCATTTTCTCAACTATCATTAACTATTTAATAATGCAGTAGAGAAGAAATTGACCTTACGGTAAAACTTAGATCTCCAATATCATTTTTGTTTAATTACTGAGAATAGCAGCCGGGAGGGAAATATTAATGGAGTCCCGCTAGACTGATTTGTATCGTATACTTATGGCTGAAACAATAACAAAGAAATGTGTAGACTTTGACAAAGCCAATATTTGAAATATAGGAGGCGTTTTTTTTTTCTGTTCTTTAACGGGAACAACTAAAGCAAATTTGAAAAGAATAATGAATGTGAACTAAATTGTTAGCCAGCTATTAGATATGAAACGCTTACGTTAAGCATTAAAATCCTCCAGCAATGTATTTTGTTGTTTTCAATATCAATATAGTCATGTGTTTTATGTTCTACAATAGCATATAGTGTCTTAGCCTGGATATAAGACATAACAAGTAAGACGCAAAAATATATAAATCTGCCAATGGGTGCCTTGTTTTGGGATATGAGCCGTTTGATCGTCTTAAGAGCTGAGCCGAAGGCTCTTCGAGCTCTAAGTTTTTAAAAAAAAATCTGTTTGAGCGTCAAACAGTAAAAAAAAAAAAACAACCTGTGTGAACACACAGTTCTGTCTGGAAGAGACCCAAGTCAATGCCTATGTAAAGCATTGCTATTTCCTATGCATCTGGTCCCCAAGCGCATGGACTAGACATGGCCGAAGACTGAGTACACTGGGAACCTCCACCATTTTCCTATGTTGTACCAAGCTAACCTTGGGGAAATCCCCATTAATGTAACGGTCCCTTGAGGAACTGCGCATGGATTATCGACAGGGCCGTGAGGACTCTCTTTCAACTCCGCTCCGTGCAATGGGTTGACTCTCGCTAACCCGTGAACACTCCCACGGGAGTTTTGTGTTGCTACCCATTTAGCCTAACCACTTCCTCTAATGGTCGTTTCCACACGAGCGCCACGATCAGGCAGAGTAGCGTGCTCGCGGGGATATGAGCCTGATCGTCACAATGGTTTCGGGCTCGAACACTATGCCACCATCACCAGACGACATGACGAAGGTTTGGGCTAGAACATATTGTTTATTTCTAAATCTCACTCGAGATGAGGACGGAACGGAGACCCTGCAACCTAGCCCAACAAGTCCGCCACGCCATTCCACATGGAGGCCATGATAGGAAAGTAATAGGAGGGACAGTCACTACACGGTATCGTGGCGGTTAAATAACAGGAATAGGCCAATAATAGAATATGCATCCTCCGTTTTGGACCCCCTCAACTCAAGAAAACATTAAGAAACTGGAACAGTCACAAAATAGAGCAGTGAGATTCATAACAAACGAATATTCACACTTGACTAGAGTAACACCTTTAGTAAAATCACTAAATTTAGAAAGCCTTCAGGACAGAAGACTCAGGAGTAAAGTAGCAATTATACATAAAACACTGAACCATAATCTTCAAATACAGAAACAAAATTTAATAAAATACTCTGAAAGACACAACGATTAAGGTACATTCCTCGTCTCATAAGCTAGGACAAATTTGTACAAATACTCCTTCTTCCCTAGTGCTATTAGAGCATGGAATGGGTTGCCTGAGCTAGCCAGGAAAACCAGTGACTTGGCAGAATTTAAGTCATTGGTTAATATGCATGACTAAATGCATGATGCGAGGGACGAAATCATCTTCTTTTTTGAAGTAACGTCTGTATTATATAAGATAACATAAGATGCAGGAATTTCCAATGGTTATCGCTGCCAGAGTAGGGCCCATTTCGGAGAGCTGCGTGCCAGGAATGTGCGGCGCATATGGTACGACCCAACCCATTAATGGTTAATAACAATGTTAGGGTCCATGCATGGTCGCAGGATAAAATCATTTCCAACGACTAATCAGGATAATGGCGTCTTCGGTGTCAATTCCCTTATGGACTTATTTTTACAATGTTTATTTCTGAACGAGCCTGTAAAACTTATATGTGAAGTCAATGAACCATAAAAATAATAAGCTAATTTATACAGAGTTGTAGTATGTTAGGGTAAAGAAATTCCAGAAAGATTTAAACACTCTTTCTGAAATCTTTTTTAAAGAACTTTGTATTGCATTAAGTTTTATTTTTTTCTCTAAACGTCAAACTTATATTATATTTATTATGTTTTAAAATCTTTATTTTATTAGCCTTTCTGTCCAGAATCATAAAGTACAACCCAATAAAATACACATTTAAGTACTGTCCAGGATGAATGTCGGTATGTATGTATATTTACAAATGCGCGAATGACCAGAAGTGTGTTAGTTGTTAGACAGAAGAGAGAGACCATCGTGTGATAATTGCCGTGAAGTTTATTAAACGTTCTGTGTTTTATTCCAAGGAACCAAAGGACACCTAGATGTTTACATCATTGAATGTAGTCTCTAGTGAGCTATATAATTATAGATATAATAGAGAAGCTGTAACAAGTACAAAGATTAGGCGCTAACATTTTTTTGGGTAGAATTCTGTAGCGATCAAACTAGATTTTCCTCATGTGGCCGACGAGCTACTAATTCTTTTCTCAGCGATATACACCAAACGTTAAATTTCTAGAAAAACCGTTGGAGTCATTTTTGAGATCAGCTGTCCAGGTTTCTGTATCAAGGCTCATGTATCCAGGTTCTATGAAGGAGTGACTTGGATAGGGCACTAGCGGATCCAGAACTTTGGAGTGGGGGGGGGGGCGATTTTTTTCCAAACCCTAATCCTAACGCCCTGTAAACCGTAATCCTAAGCATAAACGTGCGTACAGCATATATATATATATTCATATATATATATATATATATATATATATATATATATATATATATATACATAAATTATATATACTAGAATTTTACATGGCTTCGTTCTTAATGAAGGCTATAAATTATAATTAAGAAAAATCCTTATGTTATACAATTTAAAAATGTTTAAAATGAATTTAAAAGATTTATAATTATATAATAAAGCGCTAAATTAATGTAAAGCCCACAATAAACGTTAGACTTATATTGCAGTTGTCTAGTATAAAACGACTTGACCTCATAAATAATTTGGTCAAAGATATTTTGGGGCGAGTGGTTAAGCGCTTGGTTTCTAAACCTAGGGTCCTGGGATCGAATCTCAGTGAGACTGATGTTGAATTGCGGGATTTTTAGGGTGCCCTTGAGTCCACTCAACTCTAATGGGTACCTGAATTTAGCTGGGGAAAGTAAGGGCGGTTGGTCGTTGTGCTTTGCCCCATGACACCCTGCTCGTAAACAGTTGGCCAAAGAAACAGAAAACCTTAACATCTTCTACCCTATAGATCCTAAGGTCTGAAAGGGGAACTTTACTTTTTTTACATAAAATTTCCGTAATTCATATAAAGAAAAAAAAAAGAACAATTCGTAATAATTGTAAAGTAATCACAAAGAAAAAGACAATGTTACAAAGTGTGAAACGTAACGTCAAGAGGAGCAGACTATGCAGCGAATGTTTATTTGTTTACAAAGAGAAGACGAAACAAACGATCATTTAGCATCACACAAATGTTGACAACAAATATACAAGAGGTTTGATTACAACTGGTTTCCAAAAAAAAACGATTAAAATAACTTTTAGTTTTCACGAGCTCTCAAGCGGAGGTGCCATAAATGTGACAGTCTCATCGTCTCATAAACGGTTGCAGTTCAGAAAAACGACTTTTTCATTGGCACTCCAAATTCTTTTCAGCCCTGTCAAATTTAGCTACGTTTTTCTGTAAGTCTCCATTGACTGAGTCCACAAACAAACATCCACAACATTGATGAGGTACTTAATTACAAGCGGTGCCAGGAAACACAAATACATTGGCCGAGATCAAAGGATTGGAAAATGTCATTGTTTTTAAAAGAAAAATAGCTTTTAATTCTCAATCTCTTCTATTCTCTTTGGGATTTCCCGTTATAACTTTCACATTAGTCCTCTCTTTGTTAACCATTTCTAAAATTCCATTTTCATTCTTTATGCAATACAATTCAGTAAGAGAGAAAAAGAACACACAAGTGATATGTAGAAATATGAACATAAGAATGACAGGAGAGAGTTTAAAATAAAGAGACAAAAACAAGGAAAAAAAAATACTTTTTCAAAAGCAAAGCGTATGTTTAGCGTACTTGTATCAATTAGTTTAGATCAGTCATGTAATTAAATTTTAATAGATTTAGACTAACAAAGCATTTATAACAATTTAAAAAAAGGGGAACGACCTGAATTCGAACCCAGGGTTCAAGCCTTGTCAATTACAATGTCATTCCTTGGTTCGCGATAGCAAACAAAGTCATTTATTACCAATAGTTAATGAACTAATTGGTTAATTTTTTTGATTGATTCTTGTGTTCATCCGAGGTTGGGTGTGTGAGAAATAACGTGTACAAACTTTTTACTATACAGACAGACACAAAGTGAGTCGATACAAGCTTTGCAAAAGTGACGCCGATTTGAAGAAGCTGTGTTGCCAACTAAAAATGAAAATTGATTCAAGATTTTGGTCAAAAGACACAAAAACCTTTATGTGGTTAGTAAAAAGCTTTGCTTAACAATACTTCCATATTTCACACACAAGATACTTCAAAAGCTTGATATGTATCGGTTTGCTTCCATGTTTGAGAATCTCCAATAGATTTTATGAAGTAAGCTTACTCTCTTCAAGTTTTTTCATCAAAGTACACGAAATAAAAGTTGTCCTGAAGTCCAGATATCCCAAAGTTACTGTACTTTAAATACAAATTATCTTTTTTTCATGTGTAGGTTTCAAACTAATAATAACTACCATTCTATAAGTTGTACTCTGTTTAACCATGTTATCTTACTCATTATTTCTCTATTTGTATTTTGACTTCCATGTCTTGCCTTTAGTTTCTTCTGCCCGTATCTTTTTAATTTTTTTTTATTTTTTTTTACAAGCAGATTATTTCGAAATTAGCTTTTTTTTTCTTTTCAAGCTCAACAGAGATTACGTATTTAAAAGCAATGCAATGGGTTTAAAATATTCGATTTGTTTTGTTTCTTTCCAATTACGCTAATTCAGAATGAGTTTTTTGAAACATACCAATTAAAATGTTACGAAACTTGCTGTTGAGAAGCACGTAGACGAAGAAGTTGCACGAGCCGCAGACGTAGATGAGGGTCAGTTTGATTGCATCCAATACGAGGCTGAACGTGGTGTCATTGATATACTGATCTACCATAGCACAGGTCATGGTGAAGTAGGTCCCGTGAACGGTAGCAAACATCAAAGCGATAGCCACCAAGGTGCGAGTCGTTTTAAGGGACGGCCTTTTCGTTTTCTTTGCCGAAGACATCCGTTGACGCTGTAACAAGGAATGCTTGACCTTGAACCCAATCATCACACAGCCAAAGGTTACAATAGAGACAGGAACAATGGAGCTTAGAAAATTAAAAACGTAACGGTTTAAGGTTTGAACTACCAAAAAGTTACTGATCAGCAATTCGGCAGATTTTTCGTAGCCAATAGACTGGCCACTGGGCAGAACTGTATATCGAAAGTCCCTCAGAAAAGCAGAAAAGCAAGCCCACGGTCCCCAAAACAGCCAAACAGAAACTACTGCCAAAATGGCTCTTCTGGATGTCACAATAGTTGCGAATTTCATCGGGAAAAACACAGCAAAGATTCTTTCCAGTGTAATTACAACTGGCAGACCGGTCCCAGCGAAACCTCCCCAGTAATGCAAAGTCGTCAACACCCGATTTACAACGGACAAAAATATTGCCAGTTTTTCCGAACACTCCCAACCAAAGTAGTTTGCGGTTTCCTTCGAGTGAAGAAATCTGGCTGTCAGATCAAAGATGTTGATCGGAGTGATAAGCAAGAAGCAGTCAGCCAATGTCAGACCAAATATTATAATGTTGGATGGCTTCTTCAAACCGCTCTTGATCAACATGGCAAACGTTAAAATATTGGCGACCATTCCTAAAATTCCCACAATCGGTTGCACGTAAAGAAAAATGATTCTTAAACGGAAGTCGTCATTCCTAGATACCTCAGGTTTCGTTTTATCGGTGACTGTGTTGATTGTCATGTTCCAGACTGCCGTCCAGCTTTCTGTCATGTTCTCAGTTATAGTGAAATTGTCGATGATCATTCTTTACTCCTAAAAAAATAGACAACAATATTTCAATTATTTTTTGTTTGACATATGCAATTTAATAATTATATCTTAAAAGAAAAACATGTTTACAAAGACAGACTGTGTCCGCCCACGGACTTGCAATACAGGTAGGCATATAGATTTCGGCATTTTAATCACGAATATCCGAATCTTTATACTATAAACTATTAATAACCACATTCTCATCTTCCTTTGTACTTCATATGAAGCGGCATTGCCTGCGACTACTCACATCCAATGCTTGAGGTCCTGTCCCGGGCGGAACAATTTTAACATGGGAGACGGGAATGTTTGGACAACTATTGACTCTTGGCAAGTGTATGCTAAACGTGACAGACGGAGAGAAGGACAGACATCGCAAAACTAATAGCGGCTTTTCCTCTTACATTACGGTTTTTCTGCTTACTAAGACTACTAAACATTGTACTTTACAAGAGATCAATTAACAAGTCACAGATGCCCATAACTATTTCGGCCATTTATTTCCAACTCACGTGTCAAGGGCCGATTCAATGTCTTCCTTAAGTTTCTTTTTAAAAAAGCCTATTTCAAGTATTCCTTGCACTGTGGACAAGTATGGAGCAACAAGATAGCACCGATTTCAGGGCCGCGATACATACCCGCGGCACGTTTTAAATCACCATCCCATGCAACTAAAAATATGTCGGCATGGTGCATAAGAGAATTAGATGTCTAGCTACTACATGTCACTAGAAGCGTTCCCTATTCCTGATTGAAATTTAGTTACGCCAGTAGTTTTCAAGTAATATTTAACAGATTTTCAAACTTCACTCATTTCAGCACTATATTTTAAAATAAAAGTATGCTTGTTAAATAATTTATGCATTGCATTATGAAATCAAATCTGCTTAACAACTAAAAGCAGCAAACATAGTTCTTAAAAAGAATTATCGCATAGCCATGAGAAATGTAAACAAATAAAAGTAGTGAAAGATGGATAAAAGCCTTAGTTTAGCAAAAAAACAAAAAAGATTGAATCGAGTAGAATATATCGTCTTTTTAACAGAAAACAAATTTCTAAGTGGCCAAAATCGAAAAAATAAAAAATCTTTAGCACAAATTGAAAAAAAAAAAAAAAAACTACCATAAAAAGGGAGTTTGAATAGCATAAATTAATTAAGAAAGTTAACAAAATAAAGCGAAATGTCTACTGGAAGGTTAAACAAAAAAAGACGAAATGTTATCAAATTAAATACACTTCAAGCCCATATAAAATGATCGATAATAATTTTCTTCGGGTTGGTTCTCAAACAAAAGTGAGACAGTTATATATCTTTCAAGAAACAAAAAATAGGGGAGATATTTATTATCGCTGTGAGGAAAGTTTTCGTGAAAATAGCACTACTTTCATCCTAATAGCATGCTCAGAACGCTTTGGTCCAATCTCATTTGTGGACCAGTGGGGGGGGGGGGGGGAGTATCTAGGAGTTGGTATTCCGTGCTGCCTTTAGGCGCTCAGTAAACAGAACTCTGCCCGAGTCGGGTGTCGAACCTCGAGACCCATTCTAGGTAGCCAAGCTATGGTCTTTCCAGCGCACTTAGCCTCTCGACCACGCTTCCCACATAGATGAAAATGGAGAAAGATGAAAAGAATGAAACTAAAAAGAAAACAAAATGTAGAAATAATTGGAACATAACTTTCTAGTCGGACACAAAATGAAAAAAAAAAATTATATGGAAAAGTGTCTTGAAATGTAGATCTAGAGAAAAAAATATTTTTGAGTACATTTTAAATGTAGCCCTATTTTCACCATTTTTTTTTTAAGTTTCACTTTAAATAAATCAAACAACCTTTTTTTTATGTGTCAGAAGATTTTTCTGAAAGCCTACTTTTAAATTCTGATATAAATAAATGTTTCGACCCACAGGGACACAACACTTCAAAAGACAATATATTTATTTCAAGAGGATATTTCTTTAAACATTATGAAAGCAAACATCAAACCATTTTTAATGGTCTTTTCTTATATCAGTAATAACTGTACTTTGTCTATTGTAGTAGAACAATTATTTTGAAAAATATTTGCAATCGCTTCAACAAATATTAGATATGTTTATGGTGAGAGACTTGATGAATAAGACAAAGCTAGTAAATATATCTATCACTAAACTACATCCAAGATTAGTAATTATAGAAAGTGGTGTTTAATTCAAACCATTTAGAAAATCAATTTTTTTCCTCTTCTCTTTTTATGTAATGACAATCCTTCAAATGTTGCGTTCAGCAAACTTATAATTAGTCCATTGACAAAGTTTAACAATAATAATAGTAAATCTTTTATAAATATATGTACAAAGAAATAAACGCAAAACAAATTTTTATTCTGTTTAGACGTTTTATTCGTCAAGACGGTACCACTAAACAGAATGAGCGCGCTACAAATGTTGAGCTGTTTAGATTTTATCATCAATTTTTCTGTTTGTTTTTCCTTTCTGTTGACAGAGCTGGTTACGCCGCTTTAACCGAATGCTCCGATTTGGGCCTCGCAATGTACATTATGCGTATAACAATGACTTGTGGGTATTGTCACTGACTTTTAAAGATGTAGGACTTAAATGGTTAACATATTTAGTGTATACCATCGTACGATCGACCTAACTTTAATAAACCCACTTGCGCCTATTGCGTTTGAGTTGCATGTTGTATACAAAATGTTGGTATAATGATCTTATTAATAATAATAGTTGTTATTGTAAAATAAAATAAAATAAAATAGGGTGTCTCGCAAGCATCCATTAAATTGGGTTCCGCAATTCGTTTAGCCGGCCTTGTCTGTTGATGTTTAACTAGCTCAGCAACCCATTCTATGCTCTAATAGCGCTAGGCAAAATGGAACTTTAGTACAAATTTGTCCTAGCATATGGAACGAAGCATGTGCCTTTATCTTTGTGTCTTTCTGAGTATTTTATTAAATTTTGTATTTGAAGATTCAGTTCAGTGTTTTATGTATAATTGTTACTTTACTTTTGAGTCTTCTATCGTTCTACTTAAGGTGTTACTCTAGTCAAATGTGAATATTCGTTTGTTATGAATCTCACTGCTCTATTTTGTGTCTGTTCCAGTCAGTTTCTTAATGTTTCTTGAGTTGAGGGATCCCAAACAAAGGATGCATATTCTATTATTGGCCTAACTAAGGTTAAATAACATTTTAGTTTTATGTTCTTTTTTGATTTATAGAAATCTAAACATAAAAACACAAAGGAATTAAACAAGCAACTTAGATATATAAGACTGATCTTAGCATTTGATCGAGTACATCTCATAAGATCATGTTTACTAATACTATATATACATCGTTAAAAGATTGTTTGATTGAGCCCAATAAATAATAATATTTTATTCAAATGTTGTTGATTTTTTTTCATTTTTATCAGAACATAAAATAAATGAAAGGAGTGTTTCATGAACTTGTAGGCTTCTACTTGTATGTCAAAATCCTACATTCATTCACCTGCGAAATGTGTGAACAGATTTAAAAATACACAAACTTATTGACACCTTTTTTTTTTTTTGTAAACTTTATTTGTAAGGAGCATGCATGTATGGGGGCACTGGGGCTGATGAGTAAAGTGCTGGCTTCCAAACTGGAGGTCCCGGGTTCAAATCCTGGTGAATACTGAGATTTTTTATTTCGTAATCTTTGGCTGCCTCTGTCCCCCCAGCCTTAATGTTTCCAGTTATTAGACATTAGTTGGCCATAAAGTGGCGATTTGGTGTAAACCGTAGCTAGAGGAGACGGTTAGGCCAATTGGGGAAAAAAAAAAAAAGACCACGTTGAGTTGCCTAAGAACTTTGACGGGGTTGCGAGAAAGCCCCAACAGTGTTGTTACGATCCACACACCGTTCATAAACACTCGCAAGTCTAATGTGGCACATTGAAGGATAAGGTAGAAGTTTCCTCGGTGTGCTCGGTCTCCGGCTTCGCCTCTAGTCCCAAGAGACTTGGGAATCGAGCCATCTGTAATAAGGTTTTGATCTATTTTCATCTGCTTGCATCTTTCCCAGTTAGAACTATTGTTTAATCAGGCCGTCGGAGTGGAGCTTCCAGTAGTCTCGGTTCTCAACTCTTCATTATCATCTTTTCTTTGCGTTCCTCATGGAACACTAAGCCTCAGTAAAAACACACCACTCACTACCGTTTCTTGCTAGTTTTTTAATGGCTTTCCAGCTCTTTCCTGTCCTCTCTGCTTCATCTAGTACACTGCGTCGCCAAGTTCTTATTGGTCTTTCTCTACTTCTTGTTCCCTGGTGGTTCCTATCTAAGGCCTGTTTAGCCCTATTGTTGGTATCTTTTCTAAGTGTGTGACAATTCCATCTCAGCTTCCTCTCAAAGACCTGTACCTCTATAACTATTTCTTTTATCAGGCCGGCGGAGTGGAGCTTCCATTAGTCTCAGCTCTCAACTCTTAAAGCAATAAAAGTTTTGGCTACCTAACTAATAGAAAGAAAACTTTAAATTCAAACCTCTGCTGCCTTGTATTTATACCCAATTATGTTAGAAGGATTTGAAAGTCAATCCTGTGGAAAAATCAGGAGCAGACGACCCATAGGCACCCTAGCAGAACGTAAGACGCTGCTGATCTCAAAACATTCGTTTGGACACATCAACTGCATGTAGAGGTGTGGGCATAGCCATGGCGAACTGCTATGGGCGACATCATTCCAACCATGGCTAATACATAGCCTTTCATTTCTATGAGATGGCCCGAAGTCGCCTCACAACTGAAAGAGGCCATACATACGTTGAGACAGATGTTTGCTCATGTAAACAATGATATACATACATGTACATGTTTTTACTTTAAAATATTAATCTCTGTTAGATTATGAGTATTCTATGAATAAAAAACATTAAAAGTTTTGTGGATGTATGATGTATATTTATATTTATTTTGGGTCAAAGCTCTTCCTTAATATGTAGAGTTTGATCTTACAAAACGCCTTATAATAAACATTGGTAAAATTAGTAACAAAAACGTCATTCTTTGATGTTGTATTGTATTATTATCTAGAATGATATTTGAAAATCGCATAAAAAGAGTAGACCGAGAATACGCGAATAAATACTAAATTCTGAAACCCACACAAGTATTGGTGATTTTGAGGATCAACTAAGCAATGTCAAGGTAAAAATTTTGGAACATATATATGGCCACGAAATTTTTAAAAAAGATTATCAACAATTGGAAGATTCTACAGTGAACAAAAATAAATAAAAAATGATTTTTAACTTAAAAAAAACAACAACAAAAGTTTAACAGCACTTCCTATATTCTGTACACCGGATACACCAAAAAAAGATAGCTATTTATAGTTTTTATGTCTGTATGAAAAACTACAATACAGCCTATTCAGACAAATAAATATATACACATAAAAAAATTGAAATCCTCACGTAACGAAATCTCATTAAATGGGTATCACTGAATGCAGCCTTAAGTACTGTGTCTCATTCAAACTTAATAGTCGAAGGGAGTTAACCAGGACAAAAAAGAAACTGATGTTTGTAAAAGGAAAATGATTTAATAAGTGTTGACGAGAAGAGTTGTCCCACATAGAATGCCTGATTGGTTGTCTTGTTTAACAGAACATCTTTACTTGGATGTGTATTCACTGAGTTTGTAAATTTATTTCTTAGGTTTATAATTAGGAATCTAACCAGCTTTTTAGACTATACAGGACTGGTCTTAATATTGGAATTCGATACTTCAATATATACATATTAGACTTCCTGGATCTTAATGCGACTAACTACTATCACTTCTGAGGCTGTTTATATATGTGATGTACTCATGCCTCTTGTTGGACCGTTAGAGCTATTATATGACTACTTCTGTCTCGGAAGACAATGGATGCGCCAAGATGAGTCACTGGCTTTGGTTTCGTCTTGAGACACGGCAGAATCTGGAGTGACTGATCAAGCCAATTCTGGAGCGGCAGAGTTTGCCACAGTTCGTGCATACATTTGCGTCTGTCCTAGGGCTAGCTGACATGGCAGCTTTCTATTTTTATTCTCTTGACTGATGCAGCTTCATTTCTTTTGCTCTAATTGTGTCCCGTCTTGGGCGATCTCCTCCCGCATAGTTTCGTTGGAGCTATACCTGCACAATTTTTATTAGGATCTATACGTATTTTTGTGTTTCTTCAGAGTTGAAGATAATTACATCCTACCCCCCCCCCACCTCTCAGGACAACGAGGGATGGCAGCAAGCAGGCGATCGAACCCTGGACCAGTACATAGTATCGTTTGTGAGGACAATTATGGAAAGAGATGTGTCTGGCCTCGAGAGAGGGGGGGGGGAAGGGGATCACGTGAACGCAGGTAGCACTACAGAGACCAGAGAACAATACTGACTTGAAATGAAAAGCTCGTAGAGAGGTATAAAACTGTGTTAGTGTTTGTTTCAAGGGAAGGGGGGGGGGAGTCTGGAGATTTGTTACGTATCAAAACAAAAAATGTTCAAATGAAAGAAGTCGAGACTTCACCCATCCTTTTTTGTTGATACAGTGATTAAAATGTGATTTAAGAAAAAGATAATTTATTAATAAGTGTTTTGTAAAATTCGAATTTTCTTCTTGTTATTCTACCATGGGGGGGGGGGGAATTTTGAGTCTTGTTACGATTTGTAACAAAGCGTGAAAAATGAGGGGGGGGGGGTAAAAATAAATTTTAGCCTTCCAAGACATTCTTTTTTTTTTACAGATCTGAATTTTTCTTTGTCTTCATTTTTAAGTTGGAACGTTCAGATGACTAGCCAGATGACCACTATATGAGATGAACTGTGTTGTGATCTCCAAATCAGAGGGGGAGCTCTCCATAGAGTTTTCTTTCTACTTGAGATGTTTTGGGGCCAGTGTCTTGTGCGGGCAAGTTTTGGGCAAAGTTTCATCTTAATCCGAGAATGGGTGTGAAAGAAATAAAGTGTACACACTTTTTTTTCCAGACAGACAGACAGACAGGGTGAATTGACAAAAGCTTTGTAACTAGATCCATGACATCCAACTCGTGTGTCTGATGCGCCCAATACTGCAGACGATGTGTGCAGACGATGTGCGTCTGCCATATCACTTGTGCTTTTATTTCCTGCTTGGGTGAATACAAACACACGAATCACGACTGGCCTACTCCTCTCTATCTGAGCCTCCCTCCCCCCCCCTCTCATCCCCTTTGCCTCTACTCTATCCTAAGCCGCTGCTTGACATTTCTATTTAATGTCCGGCCCCCATTAGCACGTCTGATTGAAGAACATTCACACACACACACACGCCCACACACACACAACACACACAACGACACACACCCTAAGACCAGGTGAAATAAAATAGAAAAAAAAATCCATCTCCTTGCATTGATCGCATTGGATTTATTTCTGCAGATTTATTTTTGGGGGGAGAATGTTTACTCAAGCGTGAAATTATTTCAAGTGACTGGTGCATTAGATTCGAACACATTTCACGTGTGCATAGGAAATTCCCAGTCAGTTTAATTGATGATTTTGTTCCTAGTGTACAAAGGCTTTCACTTTAATAAGTGAAACAAATATCTCTAGATAAACACAGTTTGAGTAATGGAAAATTTTCTGTTGGTTTCAACCAGGTAAGAGCTTAGTAACAATACAAGATGTTATCATTTAGAGTAATGGTAAAATAGAACAAAAATATATATGCAAGAGACAGCTAAGAAAGTAAAAACTATTATTTAGTAATTATTTTCTGATCCTGATAACAGCAAAGTTGGCTAGTCAAATCAATAGAACAATACATCAGATAATTATAATCGATGGTTTTTTATTTTTCCGGTTTATTGCGTACTGAACGCTCAGAGTTTGCGTTTAATTGAATTTTAGTCAGAGGTATGCTAAAAAAAAACAAACTAGGTGCCGGTACTCGGTGATGGATTGTCTACCTTTCAACTACTAAAAAATAAATGTCACAGTACAATATTGGAAAAGATGCCGGTACGCCGTACCGGTGCGAACCGTCATAAAAAAAAAAACTGGCTATGGGCATTCGTAACCGTCTACTCTAAAGCTACAAGGGCTGCTAATCTATTTGATTCTTTAATTTGTCAACATATTCTTAATGCTTCTATATTGTAGAGCTTTACATTACAAAGGGAGAGAATGGCGCCCCTAACATATGAGCTTCGTTTAACGTGAATAGCAGACGTCAATGAGAATCAATACATAGTGAGACATAGAGAGGGAGAGAAACACAGAGGACGACGAGGACAGTAACAAGGCGGCAGAGGAAGAGAAACACAGAGGACGACGAGGACAGTAACAAGGCGGCAGAGGAAGAGAAACACAGAGGACGACGAGGAAAGTAACAAGGCGGCAGAGGAAGAGAAACACAGAGGACGACGAGGACAGTAACAAGGCGGCAGAGGAAGAGAAACACAGAGGACGACGAGGAATCTAACAAGGCGGCAGAGGAAGAGCCAGACGTGAGAGAAAGGGAAGAGACAGAAAGTAACAAAAAAACACAAAAAACTTGAGTATCAAGAGTACGAAGATACTTCAAATACCATTGAGGTTACATGTCATTGAGGTTATGTTGCCCATTGAGGTTACATATCATTGAGGTTATGTTGCCCATTAAGGTTACATGTCATTGAGGTTATGTTGCCCATTGAGGTTACATGTCATTGAAGTTATGTTGCCCATTGAGATTACATGTCATTGAGGTTATGTTGCCCATTGAGGTTACATGTCATTGAGGTTATGTTGCCCATTGAGGTTACATGTCATTGAGGTTATGTTGCCCATTGAGGTTACATGTCATTGAGGTTATGTTGCCCATTGAGGTTACATGTCATTGAGGTTATGTTGCCCATTGAGGTTACATGTCATTGAGGTTATGTTGCCCATTGAGGTTACATGTCATTGAGGTTATGTTGTCTATGAGGTTACATGTCATTGAGGTTATGTTGACCATTGAGGTTACATGTCATTGAGGTTATGTTGCCCATTGAGGTTACATGTCATTGAGGTTATGTTGTCTATGAGGTTACATTTCATTGAGGTTATGTTGACCATGAGGTTACATGTCATTGAGGTTATGTTGCCCATTTAGGTCACATGTCATTGAGGTTATGTTGTCTATGAGGTTACATGTCATTGAGGTTATGTTGCCCATTGAGGTTACATGTCATTGAGGTTATGTTGCCCATTGAGGTTACATGTCATTGAGGTTACATGTCATTGAGATTGTGTTCCCCATTGAGGTTACATGTCATTGAGGTTATGTTGCCCATTGAGGTTACATGTCATTGAGGTTATGTTGCCCATTGAGGTTACATGTCTATTAGGCTACATGTCCATGAGGTTACAAATCAATGAGGTAACATGTCATTGAGGTTACAAGTCAATGAGGTTGCATGTCCATTAGGTTACATGTCATAAAGATACATGTCAATGGGGACACATGTCAATGTGATTACAAGTCAATGAGGTCACTTGTCCATGAGGTCACATTTCAATGAGGTTACATGTCGATGAGGTCACATGTCATTTAGGTCACATGTTAATGAGGTAACATTGTAGATACCTGTTAATGAGGTTACATGTTAATGAGGGTACACATCAATGTAGATACATGTCATTGTGGATATATGTCATTGTGGATACATGTCATTGTGGATACATGTCAATGCGGTTACATGTCAATGCGGTTACATGTCAACTGTAACAAGCAGACCCATGTTATCGTTAATATTAAACAGATGTGTACATAAAAGAAGCAGCACTAGCATCTTGCCAGCCCTGTACTAGCACAAATTGAATGATTGGAAACAAATATGTTGAAAAATTTGTCAACAATTCGTGCTGTATATGTTCTTTGAGAAAAAATGTAATGGCAATGTGTTTAATTCCGAAGATTCAAGATAAGTAGAGTATTTCATGACTACCTAACCCAGTTGCGACATGCATATTTTTCCGCACCTTGATTGCGTAAAAAAACAAAACTTTTTTGTTATTATTTAAAGCTATTTCCGATTTTGGCTAAGATTTAAAAACAAATACAGTAGTTGGCAATTTCCAATGTTAATTGCTATCAGATAGGTTTGATAATTAAAAATATTCAGAAAGCCTATATTATATGTTTATATTATTAATAATATATAAAATACTATACACTTAAGAGAGAATATTCAATTTTTTTTTTTTTTAGTTCTATGATGTGAAGTTGAGTTGAACATCCCATAAGATTTGAATTCAAAATACACCTCTAAATAAGTCGTAATGTTTCTCATCTTAAACTTGTATAGACAAAAGTCAACAATGTACCGAAATAAATAATATATGGTGGTGTTATATAAGCAATGTTACCATGGAAACTAATTTATAGGTGACTGTATGTGGCAGTTTTTTTTAGCTAAGAGTAGTTAATTGATTTAAGCATTTTGAGAACTCCTGCAGCATTGGCTTGTTCATTATCCTATCACGGAAATAGAATATAAAGAGAGAGAGAGAGAGTGTGTGTGTGTGAGATAGAGAGAGAGAGAGAGAGAGAGATAGATAGAGAGAGAGAGAGAGGGAGAGAGAGAGAGAGAGAGACAAAACAAAAAGGTTAAAAACAAAAGCATGTTATCTTGACACGTTCAGTCGTGTGTGGACCTACTTTTAGTCATGGTAGATACTTCATCTCAGGTAGATACACTTTGTCCTTGAAACTTACATATTTGACTTCTATGAATGACTAGTGTGCGTCACTGAAAATTTTACAAACAAAAAACAACCTGACTGGTGATCACTTAAATAAGTTGGAAGGTCTTTTTGAAAAATTATAAAATATATTATAACATTATAATTATAGGACAAATGGATTGCCAAAAGTTTTTTTCCTTTATATATTTTGGTGCTGATGTTTGTAAACCACTTTTGAACTAAATACATTTTATAGTGACATTGAAAGTAATTAATATTTTTTGAAGGGGCGAAACGGGGGCAGGCTAGAAAACGTTGTTTTAAGAAGTATTTTTTAAAAATTCAAATATTCGCATATTCGCTGTGTAATCATCAAACATTTTTTTTTCAAACATGTCCTTGTGAATAATGAGCGTTGAGCTGTGACGGAGATTCGCTGTCAGCGCCCTTTAGAAGTATGGGATATGACTGCATTTTGGTAGCCTAATAATTCACCTCTTATCAAGTGTTATCTTTAGTGAGTGACATCAAGTGAGAAATAAACAAGCCTGTTTTTTATTTATATAAATTTATATTCATTCTTTTGTTTCAGACTTGATCGTATAAGATGAAGGATCTCATTGCCGACATAAGCTTTACTCTGGTAAAGCAACGGAAGATGCTTGTTAGTATTCAAAGTATTTAGAGTCTAGATACCTTGAATTTGTATCTAGAGAAAAGTATGAAGTATATTTTCGACAAAACTTTTTTGAATTTAGTTAACATAAACATTTTACTAATAGTGTTTGGTTGAGGCAGTCATGCTTGTAGGTGTCTTATGGATGATCTGGGCGCAGTGCCGGCCCTAACAATCGCGAGGCCCTATGCGAAACGGATTTCGCGGAGCCCGGTCTAGCAAGGATTAGCATAACGTCAAAATTACGATTTTGTATTAGGAAATACATTCGTCTTTGCAATAAATTTTATTAAATGAAAGCTGACAATGACTTTTTTTTATTGCGCGTAGGAGTGGCACCCCAAAATGACAATTTTGTCAATTTATCATGATATTTTTATGAGTTTTCAAGAGATTTTAATAATTACATGAGATTTCTATGAGGCCCTGGAAAATCAGGAGGCCGCGTAAACCCTGTTATTATGTATTAGTTATAATAATGGTTTAATGTAATAATTTACACCTATGATTATCACGTGGCCTATGAAAGTGCGGGGCCCACTGCGACCGCATAGGTTGAAGAGGCCTAAGTCAGGCCCTGTCTGGGCGGAGTACCGGAGCCTTGCAGTCGTCTGCTGCTGTACAATAGGTAATAATACTAATAATAGCTTTCTGTCTATGTAACCTTGGTCGGCATCTCCCTATGGTTACCCCATAGGACCTTGAGTTTTATCTTTCCATAGAATATGTGTTTCTAAGTTTCTTCAGAATTGGAAACTATTGCACCTTAGCCCAAATCTCTAGCAGAGCAGCGTGGGATAGCAGCGGGCAGAAATCGAACCCGGGACATCAGAACGATAGTCCAGTTCGCATATCGAATGACCACCCTTGACATCCTTCGGGAGGTTCGAGCTAGGATGTAAATAAATAATTCCCGAGCCACTCGTGATGACTAACTAGTCTTGTTACTAAGTCATTAGTCGTATACAATATTTGAAATTAATATTAATTCATGGTTGTTGTTATTAATTCACATGGCAACGAATCTATCTAAGTGAAATCAGAATTATTTTTTTTATATAGTTAGGGTCTTTTTGTACGGCCTGAGTCGAAAACAATATTAACTTATTAAATCAACGCTATTCATTCGAGTCATGGCATTTCGCCTTGTAGGTCTGGTATTCATACTGTATCGAACAGGATTGGTGCGGATCGATACGATAATTACACTCTAAACTAATCACGTCCTTTATGTGACAGTAAATCAGATCGATGCATTAGTTTCTCATGCATTTTAAGCTAGCCGCGATTTGTCACGTTCTTAATGACCAGGCTGTAGTTCTAAATATAGAATAGGGAAATACATTACGGCTGCTGCTAAACTTTCCCCCGTCACCTGTCTCTTAAGTCTTTTGCAACCGCTTGGACATCACACACTCTCTGCTGACCGTCTTTTCCCATTCCTCTCTATCTTATGTCGTGACTAAAATCTCTTTCAATGATAGGCTCGGGGCGGACTGGCTATATGGGCATTCGGGCAATTGCCCGGTCGGCCGGTATCCAAATGGACCGTTAGGGCCACCGAAAGGGCCGCTTGCTGCCACTATGTATTAAATTGTTAAAAGTTTTATAATATTCTTTTACAAAAGGGGCCCTCTGAGCGTCGTGTTTAAGAGAAATCTATCTACAGTGTAATTCTAATTTAATCTAACACATTTTCCGAAATAATGTAATAGCCTACATCCGTAGGCAGTGCTACAGTAGGCTTGATCCTTTTAGGGGCTAAACACTGAGCGATTAAAAAGCAATATAAGGCCTATATATCTTATAAAAATATAGAGCTCACTGTATACATACTCAAACTTAAAATAATGATTTTGAGGACAGGTATGTCTATAACTGAATGTCCATCCAACGATATGTAATTTATGGGCCTGATTGTATAAAAATGCCCGGCTCGACTTTGGCACCCAGTCCGCCCCTGTGATAGACCCTTGTCTTCTCATCGCTAAAGTTTAAGAAAAGAAAAAGGATATTCAATCTAGTATACACAACTCTTTCTCAAAGTAGTATAGGAATAAAACAATAATAGTAAGGCTTGTCTTCGAGTCCGAAGATTAATGAGGAATGCAGTATTTCCCGTGGCTAAAATAACAAGGCGACGTATACTGCCCACTATGTGATGTTGTGTTTAACAACTAGAACCACTCACTACTACTTCCTCATCTTCACCCTTCCCTCGTGTAATGGTCTTATTACTAGTTCGATATCGAACACTTTTCATTTGATAAAATAAAACATGCAAAATGCAAAAAAAAATAAAAATAATCAAAGCTTATATAATGTAAGAACTGCATTTTTACAACCATATATATATGTATATATATATATATATATATTTATGTAATTAAATAAATTAAATTATGGCTTTAATATAGCGCTACTTTCCTGCTTATAGCATGCTCATAGCTATGGTCCAATCTCAATTGTGGACCGGAGGGGGGAAGGGGTATCTGGGATAAGGTTTTCCGTGCTGCTAATAGGCGCTCAGTAAACACAACTCTGCTTGAGTTGGGTGTCGAACCTCGAGTCCCCTTCAAACCAAGCAAAGTTCATACGTACTTAGCCTCTCGACCACGCTTCCCATATATGTCAAATAAAAAAAAAATCAAACAAAGCATTGGGGTTTATTAAAAGAAATTTCTATAAATCAAATAAGAACATAAAACTAAAATGTTATTTAACCTTGGTTAGGCCAATAATACAAGATGCATCCACCGTTTGGGACCCCTTCAACTCAAGAAAATATTAAGAAACTGGAACAAACATAAAATAGAGCAGTGAGATTTGTAACAAACGAATATTTACATTTGACTAGTGTAGCACCTTTATTAAAATCACTAAATTTAGAAAGCCTTCAGGACAGAAGACTCAAAAGTAAAGAGAGCAATTATACATAAAACACTGAACCATAATCTTCAAATAGAAAAACAAAATTTAATAAAATACTCCGAAAGACACAAAGATAAAGGCACATTCCTCGTCCCATATGCTAGGACAAATTTGTACAATTACTCCTTCTTCCCTAGTGCTATTAGAGCATGGAATGGGTTGCCTGAGCTAGCCAGAAAAACCAGTGACTTGGAAGAATATAAGTCATTGGTTAATATACATGACTAAATGCATGACGCGTAGGACGTAATCATCTTCTCTTTTGAAGTAACGTCTGTATTATATAAGATAAGATAGGATGAATATTCCAAGATGTATCTCCCTTTTCCTGTATAAAATAAAACTAATCAATTACCGCTAATCATTTAACAAATTGGTTGTTGTTGTTTTTTTTTGTTTGTATAATTGATTCATGTGTTGTCATCGACCATAAATAATTAAACAAAGTTTCAACTTGATGCGGGAAAGAAAAGTGGGAGAAATGACGTCTGCAAGATTTGTACCAGACAGAATGAGTTGCTATAAGCTTTGTACAAATGTATACCAAGCTATTACTAGATAACATGTTTTCCCTTCCGTATTTGTATGCACTTTTAACGTTTATGAACTTTCTCTACCAGGTAGTACCAGCAGTGGTGCCTTGAAAGAACACAATTATTATTTTATCCTTAAATACCGGTTCAGTGAAAAAAAGAAATCCTGTAAATGAATACATGATAACATCCCTATTGTTTGTAAATCTATAAATAACAACCAGATATGTATAAACGCAGGTTAGGAAATTATGATTTGATAGTAAAGGCTGGGGAGGGGGATGTACACAGAGGTATACAATTGACTTTGTTTACGTTAGAAATGAGAGGCAACGTGTTAAGGGAGATAACGAATGTGCTGTAAGGAATCAACTTGTGAGGCTTGTTTTGAAAAGAGGTTTTGGATTGCTTTATAATTCTTGAACTTATAATTTAACACGCTCTTGTGAATTCGTTAAAAATCTGGGTTTAGGAGGTGAGTGTTCTGATGTTACATCTGTTAGATGTGAAATTTACCAATGCTTTTACATTCTGGGAAAATTTTAGAATCTACAAAATATATCGTAAATATAACTGTAATAGAACAGGTTGTATGCTCTTACATACATTCAAATTATACGCAAGCAGCTCCAAATTCTTATGGTCGGTGTGATGATCTTTTCCCTTTGCAGCTTTTCATAAGAAGCCAATCCATCTGCGATCCCAGGTTGGACATTTGGGATCACCAGAACTGTATCGTCTTAAGCATCTTTCCTACTTCTGGTGGGTACGCCAATTGCATTCCAGGACCCTTTTTTTATGCTTCATCTTCATAAGGATCTATCCAGTGCATCATTCTTCCTACTGTTGCAGCTTCATGTACTGCTTGCATGTATGAGTGCATCTTAGAAGTGGACGACCTGCAGTTCTACTACATTCTGTTAAATTTTATGTCAATGGTGGCAGTTTGATGCATATCAGTAACAAGTCTGGGTCAGTATTAAAGCCAGGTCACATTGTCCTTATGTTTTAGTTAGCGAAACGTAATAAGGAAAATTATTTTCTTTTAATTATTTAGGCTGGTGCAACTGAGCAGTTTGCTTGTTAATTTTGACCTAACACTAAGCCCCCAGTGGTGCAGCCAGCTGTGGTGCTATAGCAGTTAATTATCGTAGTGCTGGAAGGCTATCTAGTTAGACTGAAACATATCTTACTGTCGAGAGTGGACCCTGGCGTACATTTATTTGTATACATAGCGAACGATTTTATAATGTGTACTTTGTCTAAAAACGATAATAGTTTAGTTCGTTAGAACAGGCTACTTGTGAAATTAAGTTTATTATAAATAACACTTTTTTTTACGCAGATCTCCTGAATCAGAAACAGTAAAGCTGCAGATTTACACCGATACAATCTATAGAAATAACAGCTACAGAACTATACTATGACAAATGGCTGAAGAATCGAAGACCCCTATAACTGAAACTTTAACGGATTCAACTACGACCACCACTACAATAGTAACAACTTCTTTCACAACGTTTTTCACCACAACACCTACAACAACGTACACAACCTATTCACAGCCCCCCACCTCTACACCAAATGGAACGTCAACCTTCTCTTACATCACATCGTCTTCAAACACCACCGACCAGGCAAGCCAGGCGTCAGCGTTGAGCGGAGGGGAGGTGGCCATCATATGTGGCGTCGTGTTTGGTGTGCTGGGGCTGGCCATCGCCGTTGTCGTCTTCTACATCATCGCCAGGAAAAGAAAGGAAAAGAAACACAGAGAGAGTCAGCGCAGATTGGGATCCCAAAAATCAGCAAGCGAACCCTACGAACACATTCAGAAAGATTCAGACAATGATCATTACTATAAAGGAAGCACACCCAACACTAGAGAAACAGACGCAACGCTTTCTATCTCAACTGAAGTCTCGAGAAAAGATAAAGCTAGACCGCCTTCTCAAATGTACGAGAACCAGGGCTTGGACTACAATGCCCCTTCTTCGAATAAAGCAGCTTTCAATAATATGGAAGCAAATGAAGAATACGAATCAATCACGCTTCCTTTGGACAGGAACTCATCGAACTATATACTGATGAATGTTCAACCTCATGGATCGAATAACAACTCTGATTCGAATAAAGAAAATCCATTGACTCAGAGTGATTCGTATGTTAACATGAAAGAACTTCAGTTGGATAAGTTCAGTATAGATGCAGGTCAAGACAATGGCACTTCAAACTATGCCAACACCACACTGCCAATGCACAACGGTCAAAACGGACAAAGCCATGGGCGGAGCTTAACCAAATCAAAACCATTTAAGCTCAGCAAAAAGAAAAAGAAGAAGTACGCACTAAACGAGGAATTGTCTGGCGAGCTCACGTACAACCTGTAGCCGGTAGAGTGTACAGAAATAGAGCAAATATTCATTTGTTTTCTCCCTTTCCTTGGAGGACTATAAGTCAAGGCAGTCATTGCTAAATAGTCTCCAGCTCAGCCAGAGGACGCCAAATGTTGGTTAGTACTGACTGGGGCAGTCTATTGAACTGAGACAGGACGGTCTATTGAACTGGCTAGGACAGTCTATTGAACTGGCTATGACGGTCTATTGAACTGAGGTAGGACGGCCTATTGAACTGAGGTAGGACAGTCTATTGAACTGAGGTAGGACGGTCTATTGATATGACTTGGAAGTTCTATTAAACTGGCAAGAACAGTCTATTCAATTTGCTAAGACGGTCTATTGAACTAACTACGATAATCTATTGAACTGGCTAGGACGGTCTATTGAACTGATTAGGATTACAGGATGTGCTGGAATTTTCTGAAACAGGTTTGACTTAGGAGATACATAGCAGGAGCTCCTCTAAGAACAGGTATATTAATGATAGCCTTTAAATGGGTGCAAGTGCCAGTTTATCTTTGGATCAAAGAGATGACATTTATGTATTCAATTAAAACGTCTTTGATAAAAAAAAAAGACTGAGCATTTCGACCATTAAAAGTAAAATCGGCTTCAAGGCGAAGATCGAACTTCACTTCGTGTTCACATGAGACTGCTCATCTTCAACCAGGAAGTAGAAGAAGTGTGTTATTAAAACGGATTGTTAATTTAAAAAAAACAAAAACATTAGATACTATTACTACTCACGTGGATTTGTATTTTGAGCATTATTTAATTTTTTATTTGAATGAAATGATGTAATTAAAAAATGGTAGTTACGGAATGTTCTATTTACAATATTGAAATTCAAATGAATTGAAGGTTTCGTTAGGAAAACGGTATTATAGATTTGAATTAGATAAACCAGAAATAGTATCAGCGTTAAAGATTACGTCTTTCTTAGATACAGAAAAGATAACAAGAGTAAAACAAATTTTTGATATGTAGAAAAATATATTTAAAAAATTAACTACATAATCCTGGAAATATATATATAGAGAGAGAGATTGAAGTATAGGCGCTTGGCTTCTGTACCGGAGTTCCCGGGTTTGAATCCTAGTGAAGGCTGGGATTTTTAATTTCGGGATCTTTGGGCGCCTCTGAGTCCATCCAGTTCTAATAGGTACCTGACATTAGTTGGGGAAAAGTCAAGGCGGTTGGTCGTTGTGCTGGTCACATGTAACCCTCGTTAACCGTATATAACATTTTGCATTAACATGTAAACTCAAGGAGCAATGAACGAATATTGGTGAACTATTTTAATCGAAATTTTAGTCTATTCTGTTTTTATTACGTATAATGTCCATCGTAATATAGTTTTTAAATGTACATTGTAATGGTTTTGAGTATGTTCGTTCGACTAGTGTTAAAAAATGTCCAAATGTAATGCAAATCATTGTTGTTGTTTTGTTTTTTTTAACAAAATCTGTTGAAGTCAAAGATAATGTTTTTCGCTGAACTCAATAAAATGATCTGATATGCTATATAAAGGCTTTACTTTCTAAATACAATCACATGTTTAACGACTTAGAAACACACAAAACACACACACACACTAAGCAGCACTAAGATATACAAAGGCTTTAAAAAACAACATTGTTTTAATAGTTATTCTTATTGGAGGATCTTTGCTAAAACAAAATTATGAGGTCCGTATTGGAATCCCTTGTCGTGATGAGTATCTCGCTGAGACGTACCTTAGAGCATGTGACAGTGGAGTAGCTAGGGATTAGCCATCATTTGATCAGTAGAGTGCAAGACGCGACAATCTTGACAAAATGGGCGCTTCTGTTACTTCGCCCTGTCTGCAATGGCGTCACCGTGTGTCGTAATAGTTGAATAGCCCAACGTGGACGCCTATTGAACAATGACCAACCACTGCAGTAGGACGGTCTATCGAACTGGCTAGGACAGTCTATTGAACTGAGGTAGGACGGTATATTGAACTGACTAGTACAGTCTATTGAACTGACTTGGACAGTCTATTGAACTGGCTAGGACAGTCTATTGAACTGGCTAGGACGGTCTATTGAACTGAGGTAGGACGGTCTATTGAACTGGCTAGGACAGTCTATTGAACTGGCTATGACGGTCTATTGAACTGACTAGGACAGTCTATTGAACCGAGGAAGGACAGTCTATTGAACTGACTAGGACAGTCTATTGAACTGGCTATGACGATCAATTGAACTGAGGTAGGACGGTCTATTGAACTGGCTAGGACAGTCTATTGAACTGGCTATGACGATCAATTGAACTGAGGTAGGACGGCCTATCGAACTGAGGTAGGACAGTCTATTGAACTGAGGTAGGACGGTCTATTGAATTGACTTGGAAGTTCTATTGAACTGGCAAGAACAGTCTATTCAATTTGCTAAGACGGTCTATTGAACTAACTACGATGATCTATTGAACTGGCTAGGACGGTCTAGTGTACTGGCTAGGACAGTCTATTGAACTGGCTAGGACGGTCTATTAAACTGAGGTAGGACAGTCTATTGAACTGAGGTAGGACGGTCTATTGAACTGAGGTAGGACGGTCTATTGAACTAACTACGAAGATCTATTGAACTTTCGAGGACGGTGTATTGAACTGGTGTAGTACGGTCTATTGAACTGAGGTAGGACGGTCTATTGAACTGAGGTAGGACGGTCTATTGAACTGAGTTAGGACGGTATATTGAACTGGCTAGAACATTCTATTGAACTGAGGTAGGACGGTCTATTGAACTGTGGTAGGACGGTCTATTGAACTAACTACGATGATCTATTGAATTGGCTAGGACTGTCTATTGAACTGAGGTAGGACGGTCTATTGAACTGAGGTAGGACGGTCTATTGAACTGAGTAAGGACGGTCTATTGAACTGGCTAGGACAGTCTATTTAACTGAGGTAGGACGGTCTATTGTACTGAGGTAGGACGATCTATTGAACCTAGGTAGGGCGGTCTATTAAATTGGGGTAGGACGGTCTATTGAACTGAGGTAGGACGGTCTATTGAACTGAGGTAGGACAGTCTATTGAACTGAGTAAGGACGGTCTATTGAACTGGCTAGGACAGTCTATTTAACTGAGGTAGAACGGTCTATTGAATTGACTTGGAAGTTCTATTGAACTGGCAAGAACAGTCTATTCAATTTGCTAAGACGGTCTATTGAACTAACTACGATGATCTATTGAACTGGCTAGGACGGTCTAGTGTACTGGCTAGGACAGTCTATTGAACTGGCTAGGACGGTCTATTAAACTGAGGTAGGACAGTCTTTTGAACTGGCTATGACGGTCTATTGAACTGACTAGGACACTCTATTGAACTGAGGTAGGACAGTCTATTGAACTGAGGTAGGACGGTCTATTGAACTGAGGTAGGACGGTCTATTGAACTAACTACGAAGATCTATTGAACTTTCGAGGACGGTGTATTGAACTGGTGTAGTACGGTCTATTGAACTGAGGTAGGACGGTCTATTGAACTGAGGTAGGACGGTCTATTGAACTGAGTTAGGACGGTATATTGAACTGTGGTAGGACGGTCTATTGAACTGAGTAAGGACGGTCTATTGAACTGGCTAGGACAGTCTATTTAACTGAGGTAGGACGGTCTATTGTACTGAGGTAGGACGATCTATTGAACCTAGGTAGGACGGTCTATTAAATTGGGGTAGGACGGTCTATTGAACTGAGGTAGGACGGTCTATTGAACTGAGGTAGGACAGTCTATTGAACTGAGTAAGGACGGTCTATTGAACTGGCTAGGACAGTCTATTTAACTGAGGTAGAACGGTCTATTGAATTGAGGTAGGACGGTCTATTGAAATGAGGTAGGATGGTCTATTGAACTGAGTAAGGACGGTCTATTGAACTGGCTAGGACAGTCTATTTAACTGAGGTAGGACGGTCTATTGTACTGAGGTAGGACGATCTATTGAACCTAGGTAGGACGGTCTATTAAATTGGGGTAGGACGGTCTATTGAACTGAGGTAGGACGGTCTATTGAACTGAGGTAGGACAGTCTATTGAACTGAGTAAGGACGGTCTATTGAACTGGCTAGGACAGTCTATTTAACTGAGGTAGAACGGTCTATTGAATTGAGGTAGGACGGTCTATTGAAATGAGGTAGGATGGTCTATTGAACTGAGGTAGGACGATCTATTGAACTGAGGTAGAACGGTCTATTGAACTGAGGTAGGGCAGTCTATTGAACTGGCTAGGACGGTCTATTGAATTGGGGTAGGACGGTCTATTGAATTGGGGTAGGACGGCTGGGAATGTGATCACTGTTTTTTTTTACTTACGGATGGTCGAGACTGCATTACTGCTAGGCGATATTGTCGTTTCCATGGTCACTGGTTCAAGCCTAGGTCGGCACAGTCCCTAATTTTTTCGTTGCATTTACGAGAGTGTTATGTAAACAGTACACTGACTGGGTTCACTTTTAAAAGAACCCAAAGCTGATCAAATGAGATGTGTCAATGGGAATTCCAATCGAAAAGCTTTTAACCCAGAACACGTCGGATCAAATACAAATACACCAGATGTTCGGATTGTCTGTCATTTAATTCATGACTCCATACCGAGGGGTGTGGCCTGATCGGGACTCAGAGAATCAGATACTATGGATTTTCTTTCGCGTATGGAGTTTGGTTTATGTAAATATTAATTTAATGAATAGCGATTTTAATTTTTCACTTCCTCCCTGAAGAATCCGAAGTTTTTCTGTTCGACTTGCAAATATATAAATGAATGTCTTTAAATTGATTTATAATTACAAAAATATCTTTAATAGGTGCCATTTGTAATTTTTGTCTCAATATTGCATTAGTATTAACAGTATTTGGAAGAGCGGTGGCTGAGAGTTAATTCGCTTGGCTTTTGAACCAGAGTTCCGTGTTCGAATACTCTGGTTGAGTAGGATTTTAATATCGGGATCTTTAGGATGTCTCTGGATCCACACAGCTTTAATGGGTACCTGGGGGAATAGTAAAGGCGGTTGGTCGATGTGCTGGCCACATGACACCCTCGTTAACAGTAGGCCACAGAAATAGATGACCTTAACATTATTTGCCGTAAAGATCGCAGTCTGAAAGGGTTACTTTACTTTATTCATTGATAGCATATACATTTGAAATTTATATATTATATCTAAAAAAAACTATTTAATCAAGCTTTCATACTTCTTTTAGGTGAACTAAAAAATTTTTTTGTTTTTTTTTATGGCCAAATGTTTTTGCAACAGGTAAAAATGTAACATCCGGGAAGTTTAATTCTATATAAATATTCTATATTAAGAGTCTAAAAAATTCTAAAGATAGAGATGGTCGTGATCATTTAAAGTAAATATACATTATATTAAATGGCTTTAAAGTTTTAATATACCTGGCCTATAATGTACATTAAAAGTAAAAGTCCCTTTCAGAACTTGTGGTCTATAGAGCAGATGATGTAAAGGTAATCGGTTTCTGTGTTCTACAGTTAACGAAGATGTTATGTCTTAGCATAATAACCAACTGCCTTTACTTTTCCACAACTAATGTCAGGTACCCAATGGAGCTTGGTGGACTCAGAGGCGCCCAAAGATCCCAAAATTTAAAACCCCAGTCTTCACCGGGATTCAAACCCGGGGCCCCTCGGTTCGGAAGCCAAGCGCTTTACCGCTTAGCCACCGTTAACTAGTACGCAAGAAATACTGAAAGACAAAGAATAAACTGAGAGGGTGGGGGGGGGGGGTAAAAGTGAGACCAATCGTTATAGAAGGCCTGACCACCGACTTGTCACAACCTGTGGGCAGTTTAGACCAATAGCTCTTTACCACGTCACAGGTCTGTACGCTATGAGAGCATGGGATGAAAGGGGAATTAAAGAGGAAAAGACGGGAGGCGAGAGGGGGGGTGTCAAAACTAGAGTAAGAAGGAAACTAATTAGCAGACAGGAGAGAAAGAAAGAGAGACAGCAATGAACAGAGGGAAAAGAGAAAGATATAAGCAAGAGAGAGAGAGAGAGAGAGAGAGAAACTAGTATATCAAATGTCACTTCCTGGATACATCGCAACACCAGGAGGTAAATTCCTTTTTAAAGTGTATCACATTACAAAGTTATGTCACAAGCTTACTGCAACAATTTACATTACTTTATGTTCTCTTTTTTAAAAGCTAAGTGGTAAGGTGTTTGGCTTCTTGTCGTGTGGCATGCGCTCTGGGCTGTCGTTTGGGTTCAAAACCTGCCGGTGCCGTTCCCAGTCTTCCTACGGGAGGTTTGGGCTAGAATATAATTATCTTCAGAATCTGAGGGAACATACTGAATCAGGTGTCCTTAAAGTCCGAGAACATCCGGTTTCCTTTTATGGACCTCTTGACCAAGAAAAGGCTTTTATCCATGGCCAGGATGAGAAAATGGCTTTTCACCAATCATAGTGAACAAACTAAATATGTAAAACAACATTTTAGTTACTGATGGGTCTCAAGAGATGACTGGAATTTTAAACTTCTGAATTCACCCAACTCTAATTGGTATCATTTGTAAGCCCCCTTGTAAAGCTATAAGCTGATATTACTCTCATAGCACGGCTAATATCGTACCACTTGGACTTAATCCATTCACAAATTCTTGGTGGTACACTCTCAAATGTTTTTGCTGCTCTTCTTGTGAGTCAAGGAACGTTCTTTATATTCGCCAAACTATCGGCTCTCTCGTTTCATATGTAAATAAAGTGACGTTGGCCCATGTCAGTCTTTCTTCCTCAATAAGTTGCTATGTGTATATTGTAGTATGTGTGAGTGTGTTTGTGTGTTCGCCGAATGGAGGACAACCGCTTTCCGAAAAACTGGTCGCCCCCACCTCTGTTACGTGGATGTAAAATAAAACGGGATCTCAAAACAGTGATCAATGATGCTGACCATTGGGGAAACATATAAGACTTACTGACTAATTAGAACACAATTTTAAAAAAAAAGCTCTAGACATATTTAAAAATTATTACAATATGTTCTTTTTTAACGTGAACTGTTATTAATTTAATTGGCTCACGAATTAGAGAGTACACAACCATTGTACATCATATCATTCAATGTGTAGCTAAACATTTATCACATTATCAACTTTTGACAATCACTCGCCTGATACATCGACAGCTAGTATTTAGCATAAAGTATATTCCTTTTTAACAACATACGAAATATGAACTAACATTACCTACAACAAATATATATTTCATAACTAGCAGTAGATCTGGCTTTCTTAATAATGCATTTATTTCTTCAGAATGACGTAGTGTGGTTCCTCTTATAAATTCAATAGACATCAGAACGAATCAATAATGTTTAGAATTTCACAACAATTGTGTTCTCTTCAGGTACAGGTATGTCATTGGTGTCTGTAATGAGGCGAATTTGGCTTGAAAAAGTCTTCGTCTGCTCCAGCTCCACTTCCGTTTCTGGTATTAACTTTAGCTTCTCTTCCAGTTGACGCCTTCTCCTGAAACTACGGCACACCGTGATGGTAAACATGATAATGATGACCAGCGCCATGAACGCTCCTGCGATTTGGAGCGGAAGTGAAATCTTCACTAAGTCACCTGCCTTGTCGTCTGCCAAACAGACGAAGTGCACGTCTAAAAAATCAGCCCATCGTAGTTCTGTAACTTTCAGTGAGCTCTTCCAGTTCAAGAAAATAGTTATGTTTGTTCTGTTGGCTTCATGGGCGTCTATGCTAAATATACCAAGCTGGGTGGCGCTAGAATTGTCAGATTTGTTACACTGTATTGAACTAAAGTTTGTATTATAACCACAGGTTACACTGAGACTTGTGTTTGTGAAATTGGCAGGTTTTAGAACAAGACTTTGATTTTTTGAATCTGTTACGTCTTGTAATGGGAGTTCACAGAAAGATACTTTCCAATTGGAAAGACATTGCAGGAATCTGTGGATCAAAAAAAATAAAATGCTGCATTCTTACGTTAAAACAGAACAGTAAAAAAAAAATGCGTTTGAACACAAACACATATACAAAATATGGATATGTATCATTCTTTTAAAAGACATAATAATATGAACATATATAATTGGCGTATGGCATTTAGTGCTATAATGTCACAGGCCAAAAAGACAACTGCGACAAAACGACTGCGCCTAAACGACTGCTCCAAAAAGGCCTGCTTCGGTATAGTTTCATGATGCAACTACGTATGAAGTTAAGAATAATTTGGATGTTTATCTAGTACTCAATTATGTTTAAGGGCCCTTTTGTGTGTTTCAATTTTTTTTGGGTCGTTATAGATTTCCAAATAAATGGAAAGACTAAAAAAACCAATTGTAATACAATAAATCTTTTTTGAAATACTGGTAGGATTCTCAAATGGTAATCGGGCAGCATTCTGAAAGATATAAAAACAATAACAAACAAAACAAAAAACCTCTTTACTAGACCTATAGGCCTACATACAGAGAAGGACTAGATATTGATTATGAGTTAACTAATGTTCGGGTTGTACATAGCCAAGATTAAAAATACTATTGTTAAATATAACTTATCTAAAAACAAATTTATTCAACCTTAATGTTTGATTCAAGATATAAAGAATTTAAGGGAGACCACTCTATGATGATTTTCTTTGAAATATGTCGACTACAACTTAAATGTAACAAACGGAAGCGACGTTGAGACGTAAGCCATGTGTTTTCATTTCTTCGACAAATCTGAACAACAAATACACATTCCTGAATGTGGTGAAACTCATTTTTTTTCATAAATGACCAAACAAAAGAAATAAGTTATACGGATGTAAGTACTTCAGGGAAGATTAACACGCAGCATCAACATTATCATCAATGTCATCATTAACAACATTTTCATCAACAATATTCATCAATATCTTCATCGTCATCAACATTGACATTATCATCATCAACAACATTATCTTCAACAGCATCATCTTGAACATGTTATAGGTTTAGTTCAATCGGGATTTTGACGAGATTATAAATAGACTATTTTAGACGGAACTAGGCAATTATGGGATATAAACTGAATAGGGAATGATGGGAAGTTGACGGTTAAGACGGAAGAACGACTCACCCCTCTTTAATGGCGAGACATCCACTTTAGTAGAACTGTAGACATTTGGACTGTGCCCCTTCGTTTTGGAATAAATATTATTTGTCAAGTATATTCCGTTTTATCAAGTTACTATATGTTGTTTTGGTTGAAAACGAACTCCATGATTTATTAAGAAGACTTCATCTAGATTCTAGACCTAGAGTAGAACTATTACAAAACAACCACAACAAACATTAATACCATCACCAACAGCATCATTATCAGAAAAATTATCACTAGCAACAGCATTAGCATCAACAACAAATTAATAGCAACATTTTGTTTCAGTTTTATGGAGAAACAGCTACTTGGTCGTGTGGAATACGCTCTGGACTGTCGTTTGATGATCATAATGGTTCCGGCTCGAAACTCCACCATTTCCCGTCATCAAGCTTATTATCTCCCATTCGAAGGAACATACAAAACTTGTAAAACAAAAAAAAAAAATATTACCAGAAGAACTTTGGGGCATGGTGGCTAAGTAGTAAGGTTCTTGGCTTCCGAGAGGTCTCGGATTCGAGTCTTGGTAAATACTGGGATTTTGAATTTCGAGATATTAAGAACGCACCTTATTTAATCCAACTCTTTATGCACCTGGCATTAGTTGGAAAAGTAAAGGCAGTTGCTCGTTGTGCTGGCCACATGACATCCTCGTTAACCGTCGTCCGTAGAAACAGATGACATTTTCATCGAATGTCCTATCGATCGCAGTGTCTGAAAGGGTAACTTTACTTAACCATAGTATAAGATATTTAGGACATTGACCTTATTATGAAAAATATCAACTCTTGGTACTATAAATATTTGTTTTTACCCTAGTAGCCCTGTAGTAAATGAACGCTAAATGGAAAACTCCTAAATAGACAAGATGTAGCAGCCCTTGGTACAATAGTTCACTGTTTGTGCGTGTGTGTGAAACATAACAAATAACAACAAGACCGCGCTGCCAACAAACAAACACAAAAAAAAACAGGATTTGTCTTTAACATCTTGTTTCTTTTAGCTTAAAATTACATTTCCTTTAGCGTCAGAAAGTATAGCCTCTCAAATTAAATCTTTAGTTTAGGATTCGTTGGACAAACTATTGGCTACATTATGACAATAGTGGAAATAAAAATACTACTACTACTAATAATAATATTAATAATAATAATACGACTTTGAGGCTACCCCACTGAACAAAACAAAAAATGATGTTAATGTTGGTTTCGATGACGCAGGGCGCAAGATTCGCCTGTAGAAAGAAAAGGCACGGAAAATTACCAGCTATATTCCACGGTGACAAGACCTAAAATGCTTCCATGGCGTGGTCTTATCTACCCTGAAACGAAAGGCTTAGTCACAGCAATACAGTTATCAGGACTATGAAAAGAATATCCTAAAACTCTAAGTTTTTGACAAATGCCAATCATGCGAAACACGGGTAAGTCAATTGAAGACATAATTGCAGAATCATGATGTGGAGCTTGATCAGAATCTGACTACCTGTGTCCTCTTAAGAACGCTTTAGGGCTTGGAATGTGTCTGCGATGTCAGTTGTCTTCCCCTTGGTGCATCAAACCACAGGGTGTATTGTTATTTAGCTTCCATAGTCACTTCCTCTCTTAAGATTTACCTATTTTCTTTGTTTTTTCAATTTCAGTTTTCCTTTTATTCTGAGATAGCTGTACGGCGATATCAATGATTTTTCTAAACAATAGTTAAATTTGGGCTATTGAAATCCACCATATTGTCAATCAAAATAGGTATATCCCGGTATAATACGTAATCGGTTGACTCGAGGACCTCCTGTGGTGAGCATTTGTAGTAAGGAGTTTATTTCATGATCAGATTTTGTGACAAAACCAGATTTTGATGTATTTAATAGGATTTGGCAACACAGGTAGTCACACATAGAGACACAATTTTTTTCCATATTCTAGGACAAAGTCATATAAGTGCTCCTTCTTACCTAGTTTCTTGAATCATCCAGGAAAACCAACGGCATATCAGAGTTTAGGTCAGCGATTAAAAAGAATGATTAGATTGACATTTGAAATGCGTAGGACTAATTAAGGATTAAGATAAGATAAAAGAACTTGTTTACCAACACATACCAGGCTTACAGGCCAACACTAAAGACATACGAAACTAGAAACTATATTTCTCACTATTTAACCTAGTTTTCGCAATCAGCACTCTACTGTCGACTCCTTCACAATTTAACACAATCATTCATAAACTTGTTCACCTGTTCAACATGATAATAGATTAACAGCGAAGGTCATTCAGTTTTGTGCATACACACAAACAGCGCGGACAACACACACACACACAGTTAAGTCAACACACACAAGGACGACATCAGTGTGAACAAACACACAGCTATCACAGCTTGGAAGAAATTACGTGTTATCAATGATGTTTTGTTTTTTAGAGGAACACAGCTTTGGAAGTATGCCTAATGCCTATATAGAAACAAGCGAAATTATTTTTTTTTTACATAAAAACAAATCTTCACTACGGAAAATAGCTTCATACTTACAAAAATATCTCACAGTAATGTAAAAGCTATTTCTCTTATTTGATATTAAAAAAACATCAATAATTAATTAGTTTAGTCAAGTAGGTGCAATAAATAACTTTTTGAAGTTTCAACTTGATCCGGGAATAGGTGTGGTGGAAATTACGTATTCAATCATCTAAGTGGACGAAACCCTACATATCTAGCTGAATATGTGAATACAGAAGGATTAATTTCCCTTTTTGGTATCAGATAAAATAATTGATAACCAGTAGTTAATTTTTGTTTTATTAATTTATGTCTTGTCAACGCCAATAAATAATTGTGCAATGTTTCGACTTGATCCGGTGTGGGAGAAATAACGTGTACAAACTTTTGTACCACACTGACAGAGTTGATATAAGCTTTGTAAATACTCAACAAAAGAGCAAGACCAGCTAGAAGACATTGAGAAAAATGTTTATATACAAATTGTGACAGATGCAAGCCTAGAGGTACACATAGGAGCTTCGCAACCCTAAACACAAACTCAACCACGAGCGCACACACAACACAGGGAAGAAGTTTACACACAATCATTTGATTAAAATAATCTTTTCCCATCAGTAATTTGCTGTATATGTCCCCCAAAATGTCACATAACCCACCCAAAAGGTCCAAACCTTGCCAATGAGCAACCATTGTCATTTGTTTTATGCTTTAAGCTTATTCGTGTAGGCCAGTGTTTCCCAAACTGTGTTCTGCGAGGCCTAGTGTTCTGCGAGGCCTAGGTGTTCTGCGAGGCCTAGGTGTTCCATGAACTACTGGAATAATTAACTTGTGGGCCTTCACGTGAATTAATGCAGAAAAAAATAGTTTTAATTAATAGCAAAATAAATTCTATAACACCACTATGAACTTTGAGGGTGCGATGGTTGAGTTGTTAAACGCTTGGCTTCCAAACTAGGGTTCCTGGGCAGTGGGCTCGAATCTCACTGAAGATAGGGATTTTGAACTCTAATGGGTTCCTTCCTTTAGCTGGGGAAAGAAACGGCGGTTGGTCATTGAGCTGGCCACAAGACATGCTCGTAACCGTGGGATAAAGAAACAGATGACCTTAATACCATCTTCCCTATAGATCGCAAGTTCTGATAGGGGATATATTTTTTTTTCTTATTAAGAACTTTAAACTGATATAGATTCTGAAACTATTTTAAACGAAGATGCCCTAAAATATCAACCATTAATGTTTTTCTAAAGAGTACCACAGGGCACAGGGTTTCCTACAAACTGTTTGTGCGAAGCCACCAAGTCAAAGTCTAGAAACAGGCCTCACGTCTCCTCAGATATTAGATTAAATGCTTAATTTACAATATTACTTTTTTTTTAAACAATCAGAAAGTGTTCCGCTAAATATTCAGAAGGCGTGAAGGCGTATATCTTTAAGGAAAAGGTTTGGAAACCACTGATGTAGGCCCAGTGTAAGGTGGGCCGTAATGTAAACATTGCAACTGCATTGGAAATAGATCTATACCGTACACAAACATGGGGGAAAGGGAGCTAGTAGAAGAGAAAGACAGGCAGAGACTCATAGAGAAAAAAGGCAGGGAAGGAGATAGAAAGACGAGGAGGCAGGGCAGGCAGATAGAGAGAAAAGGCAGGGAAGGAGATAGAAAGACGAGGAGGCAGGGCAGGCAGATAGAGAGAAAAGGCAGGGAAGGAGCTAGAAAGACGAGGAGGCAGGGCAGGCAGATAGAGAGAAAAGGCAGGGAAGGAGATAGAAAGACGAGGAGGCAGGGCAGGCAGATAGAGAGAAAAGGCAGGGAAGGAGATAGAAAGACGAGGAGGCAGATAAAAAGAAAGGCAGTGAGGGAGATAAAGAGAAACATAGAGGCCGAGAGTTTTCTAAGATTAAGATGGTTGAACAGCCCTGTGGTATGGGCTTTCTACTGTCATTACAATGATTAAAATTATGCCCACGTCACGCCTTCTCCCCTCCCCTGCACACTGTATTTCTACAGAGAAATCAAAAAAAAAAAGTTACAAAATAAACAAAACAATACCATTTCTTAAGTGCATAAAGTAGACCTACAGGATATACTCCTCAACAGTGTAGTTGGCCGTATGTAAATCTATGTCTTCGCCCTGGGAGACAGGTTGAACCTCTATCGTAAACACCACAACATCTTCATCTATATCTTTCAACACAGTCATGTTCATGTCACCACTAGGTCCGGGATCACGGGCCGCCTCAGTCTGGTCTTGTGCTTTGGGCCACCAAACGGACGTTCTCTCGTACGCTGTGTAAGGATGACAGGTGCGTGCCGTGTCCTTGGCATTGGCGGAGCTTGCCTGATCTGACAGCACAATTAGGAATATTAAGCCTGCCATTACATGTCTCAGATACATTCTAGCCTAACACCCAGTGTGTTGGCTGTAAATATAGTCACACCTTTAATAAGATGAGGGAAAAGTAAAAAATAAAATATGTTAGCAATAATTAACTCTTAACATTAAATACAATATGAGAAATGTTTAACAGACTTAGAATTCAAAGAAATCAGCGATAGTATTTCATATATATATATATAATATATATTTTACTGGCAAAAGAGCGAAAAGCAGGTATTGTATAAAATGCCCTGCGTTTTTAGGCAAAGTACGACATGATTATTCATTTAATACGTTGCTTAATAATATGCTAATTATTATAATAATAATCTATTGGGCGCTGTTAAAAATGAAAACGTAGGCTCAAAGCGCTGTGATAACATAGTAATCGAAAGACTACATTTACAGCCAACATACACACACATAGGACTACACACACGTATATATTTATGTATGTATATATATATATATATATATATATATATCACTTTGGGGCTCTATATATATAAGTAGCACTAGGAACCTAACTTAAGATGGGAAGGTACTAGGTAAGTAGGTAGGTAGTAGGTAGGTAGGATGGTAGATAGATAGATAGATAGATAGATATATAGATAGATAGATAAATAGATAGATAGATACCTGATAGCTCATTCTATTTCAATAAGTTTTGATCTAAACCATTAGATCTCATATCATCTCGCCATTGTGCCAGTCTAAAGTAATAAAAAAAAAAAGAGAACACACGTTGACTGTTAGTATGTCACATTATTTAGAACATTTCAAAAGGACACTATTATCATTATTCTAACCAATACCCACTGCAGCCAACTCATACGAAAGTTTGTAGTCTTGGAATTCAAAGAGACGGATAGATGGTTAAACTCAAGTATCTAGAACTATGATGGAGTTGGGATATCAACTCTAAGAATGAGTGCATCCTCTGTGGGAGTGTTACTAACAGATGCCTGCAGAGTGCTACTAACAGATGCCTACAGAGTGCTACTAACAGATGCCTACAGAGTGCTACTAACAGATGCCTACAGAGTGCTACTAACAGATGCCTACAGAGTGCTACTAACAGATGCCTACAGAGTGCTACTAACAGATGCCTACAGAGTGCTACTAACAGATGCCTACAGAGTGCTACTAACAGATGCCTACAGAGTGCTACTAACAGATGCCTACAGAGTGCTACTAACAGATGCCTACAGAGTGCTACTAACAGATGCCTACAGAGTGCTACTCACATGCTAAGGTTATTCCTTAAGAAATACTACCAGAGCCTAATCGGAAATAAGAGAGCTATAAGCCTACACTGCTAAGAACTCCATGCTGAGATAACTAGACTTAATTCAATAAAAAACAGTTATGGATACAGTTATCAAACTAAATGTAATTTTAGGAGCGTACTCGTCTCGCAGATATAATGAACCGATCCATCTAATGATATCAATAACGTAACTGGGTCCTACTATTGTATCCAAAAAAAAAATTACAGTGGTGCAAAATGTAGGTTAGAATAAACATTTCAATATCTTTGGGAGATAGCATATGTGTTTGGATTTGCGTGTGTGTTTTAGTGAATTTACCGATAGGCCTATGTGACAAGTGACACAGAAAATCGGCATAATCAAACACATACATGCATCAAACAAACACATGTACATAATAAACCTCGGGAAAAAAAAGAAGTCAATGTTTCAGAAGTCTAATAAAAAAAAAAAAAAAACTCAGCCTCAAACATAAACATGAATGAGCTCCTTCTCATTGTGGGAAGACTACTTTACAAATCTGGCAGGCACGGTATCCAATGACGCATCACTTTCAATGAATTTGTAAACGTCTTTATTAGGTAAGTACTGCTTTTCGACGCCTCCAAAGGAGAGTAGTGGAATAAAGCGCTCCACAAGCCCACAATTAAATTTAATTTGTAATAGGTCTAACCAACACCAATAAATCTGTGCTATTAGAAATATTTTTACCTTTTGTTTTGTTTAGCACTATCTCATGTTATTAGCTTCCTCGATATGCGAATGATTCCAGCATTGATTCGGGATGGGAATGGGGGAGGAAAGGGTTAGACAAGGCATTTATATGCAAAAAGGGAACGACTTGAATTTGAACTCATGTCTCAAGCCTCCTCAAGATGACATACTAACCATTCTGCTAGTGAAGTGCTTAAGGAATTAGAAGATTGTATAGTTATCTATTGTTTATTTCAAACTTACTTTAAAGCGGCGACCTATAAAGGGGACTAATTCAGCTATTACCACTACTTCAGATAAATCTGTGGCATTTTACGTCAAGAGAGACGATATTTTCCATTTGCAACTTCTTGTGGGACTAAAGAGGCCAATCCTTGATACAGAGCTGCGATCGCAGGTTGAGCATATGTAATCACCTGGCGCATTATAATAATAATAATAATAATAATAATCATCTTTATTGTCCGTATGGAAATTTGTCTTACAATTTGTGCATGACACCAAACAAAAAACATCAAAACGTAATAAAATACTCAGAAAGACACAAAAGATAAAGGCACATTCCTTGTTCTATATGCTAGAACATATTGGTACAAATGCTCCTTCTTCAACGAAGGTGTGTCTCTCCATACAAGAACCTCTGGAAAATTATTAAATATATCAAGGCTGCAGGAAAAAGCCAAGGTTAGGAAGTTACTCATCAGGGAACTCCTGTATGCTGATGATGCAGCTATTGTGGCTGATTCTGATATTCAGCTAAGTCCCTGGTAGACAAACTATCTGCTGCTTGCCAGAAGTTTGGCAGTCAAATACAGTGTCAGAAATAAGTGTCGTGGTTCTCTCAACCGTTCTATATACGGATTGGAGACGTGTACTATCCAAAAAGCAATAAGATTTCTTAAACGCTTTCATCAAAGATGTAAGCGCTCTACCCTGAGCATACGATGACAAGACCGCACTGTAAATACAGTTGTTCTTACAAATGCTGGTATGCACATTGTTAGGATGTTGTTAACAGTTCGATAGTTACGCTGAGCATGGAATATATCCCATATGGGGACAACTGTACTCCAAAGGCAGCGCTATTGGGTTAGCTGAAAGGTGCTCCCGGAAACGCTTTAAAGACCAGCTTAGGTGCCAGCTTGCTTTAACTGACATACAAGAGAGCGTCTGTGAGCAGGCGACTCCCGAACGAGACAGCTGAAGATTTATTGCAAAGGCTGCGAATGCAAATTTGAGACCAAAATGAAATCTACTGCCGAGGACAGATGTAAAAGGCGGAAAAGAGAACCCAACGGTTATGTCTGTGATGAATGTTGCAAAATATGTAGGTCACAGCTAGGACTGCGTAACGAATTCCTTAATCTTCGGAATTTGAAGATTTTGTCTTATCTTATCTTATGAATTACAGAGGATATTTTACGCCCTACGCGTAATTCTAGGTCAATCTAGTTTAGCATTAGTTTAAATTCTGCCAAGTGACTGGTTTTGTTGGCTGACCAAGGCAACCCACTCCTTGCTCTAATAGCAAGAAGAAGGAGCATTTGTACCAATATGTTCTAGCATATACAACAAGGAATGTGCCTTTATCTTTGTGTCTTTCTGAGTATTTTATAACGTTTTGATTTTGTATTTCAAGATTATGGTTCAGTGTTTAATATATAATTGTTACTTAACTTATAAGTCTTCTCTCCCGAAGAATTGTTATATTCATTGATTTTACTAAAAGTGTTACTCTAATCAAATATAATTATTCGTTTGCCTACTGTCTACGCTACTGTGCCAGTGGAAATCGCTATCTATCAAATAATTAATTTTTAAAAAAGGCCAAATTTGCGACTTAAATTTCTTTTTCTTAACAAAATTCCTTAAAAAAAGCTATTCAACTAATAACAAATACTCCTTCTCCCCTAGTGCTATTAGAGCATGGAATGGGTTGCCTGAGCTAGCCAGAAAAACCAGTGACTTGGCAGAATTAAAGTCATTGGTTAATATGCATGACTAAATGCATGACGCGTAAGACGTAATCATCTTCTTTTTTGAAGTAACGTCTGTATTATATAAGATAAGATAAGATAATACAAAAGGAAAATGTGTAAGTGATCACTTTATAGAAATAAAATGTTCCCTTTCAATGATAGTCTGATAAAACATAACCCTAAAGCCCTAGAGTAATCTACCACTACAATCTTTGACACTGACATTTTAAATGATTCGTATCATGTCATATCGTAAGAAATTGACTGATTTCCACCTTATGTTGAATAGCGACATAACCTAAAAAAAAAGAAAAACATGAATAGATAGGCTGCTATTGAGATCTTTAAAGATGTATACTTTTATTTGATCAAGTCCTATATAAGAATTCAAAAGTTAAAACTTCATGTCACTCCGATTTAATTCGAACAAAGCACATAAAAAAAGTTTCATTATTTGAATCATGGACCAATGGAACTTTGACTAGTTTTACCAAATGTTCTACAATCCTCTGTCTGGATGGTCAGGTTGTCATAGTCCTAAAATGTGAATTTTATTGTGTTTTATTCATCAAGTGATCAACCCAATTAAATTTTTTATTTCTTGATAATCTTATGGTAAAAATACACACATTTATTAACAATACTTCTATTGTAATTTTTTTTTTGAACAGATGTTCCTTGATTCAAACTGTCTGGTAGTTAGGTCGTTTCCAATTAGGGTCTTCATACCCTGCCCTATGCCACCCCCTTCCTCTGTGGAACGTTTGGAATGGAGGGTTGATGTAGATCTTCGACTCTGAACTTACGAAACATGTTACACATTTTAGCCTACAAACCTGTTAAAAAATAACTCCGACTCAGAGCAACTCTGTGCGGTTTAAATAGTGCATTTCCTACACTGACAAAATGCATGGTGGACATAAGAAAGTTTCTCATTTCGTCTGTGAAATAGGATAGGTCTACTTAATATAGCATTTTAAAAGCCTTGGATTTCCTGTGTTATCACATAGATTTATATTGTATAAATTTACCTTTATCTATCCCTTAGTCTATTGGACCGTTGGTGCACCATGCAAGACTCGTCTACCGTCTTTCTCCATTCCTCTCTGTCTTTTGCCTTAGTTAGAACCTCTTGCAATGGCAGGGCCGTCCATTCTTTTAAGTTATTAAGTTGTCCTCCCATCGCTTTCTCTGTCTGCCTCTTTTTCTTTTTCCTGATACTGTTCCCTGAAGGAAGGTCTTTGCGAGCCCCGAAGATCTTAATATGGCTTTAGATTTTAAGCCTGCGTTTTTTTACGATAGTGAGATTGTAAAGACTACTTTTAAGTCATTTTTTTTTTTCTTGCACATGTCTGAATATCCACTCAATGCAGGGGATGTGGGTCATTAGATCTTGAAGATATTGATTAAAGTATATCTACAACAGCTTTCAAAAATATTTTATTGAGAGTATTAGACCTTGATTATAAAGATCTAAATCTGGACCTCTATGCGTTTACAAAAAACATCTATGCAGGACTCAATAATGCGTTATTCATTTTATTGTTTATTTGTTTGATAAAGATAGATATATCTAAATTTAATCAACTAAATAAATTGTAAGTCCAACAAATGCTAATTGGGCACCAGTAATAACAAGTCATGTGGCTGGTTTGTTAATGTGTTTCTTTAAATCTATGTTAATTAATATTGTGTGGGCCTATTATGTTTGCTGCATGTTTATGTTACTGAATATTTTATTAGTAAAATTATTGTCTTTTATGGGATAAAGCATCTTATCTTACACATGACACACTGAATATTTCTTAAAAAAAAAACAACTGAAACTAATATTTACTTCTAGTCCTTGTTATGGTCCAACGTTCTCTAGTAGGTCTATAGACAAAGTCTCAGTGACATAAGAATAGAATGGGAAAAGATAATATTGTTTTTATAATAGCAGAAATTGGTGGACTATGTATAATTAGTATGATAGTAGTCAAAGACCACATGATATATTCAAGAGTAAAACTTTTCACTCCAGCCCCTAAAGTACTTTTTTTTTACTGTAGTAATTCGTATCAATCCTCTTTAGTATTTTACTTTTGCAGATGGAATTCTAAACTATATGTGTATATGTCACCCAAAACATCAAACAGTAGTGAAGAGCCATGGAGTGAAGGGATTTTGTACACCCATGCTTAGGCAGCCTCAAGAAGCATATATTTAAGAGAGTCCTTTCTTTTTCTATCAAAAGATAATCATGCATAAAATGTCATCATGCTGTTACAAAGAGTCTTAGAAGAATAGAGTGCCCTGTGTGATAGGCCTTGCCTCGTAGTTGCTAATGGCTGTCTGACCAAGACAGATTACTCTGGAGATGTCTGGGTTTTCTTGTACGGGTGTATTCGATGCACTTAACTGACAAGTAACAAGACCTACACAAGTAACAAGTAGAAAAGACTTAGTCCAATCCCCTGTACTGCCCAGATGATGTTTCAATATTGAAAAGGCCACAGTCGAGTCTCTGTCTGTAAAATCACGGATCTGTCTGTAAAATCACGTTATCCCTATGAAGTTCTAACACCAACTGACTTTCATTTACATAAATCTTTACTTGTCCAAGCTGGTACACGAATTGGAATGTCTATTGTAAATGCAACAATAACTAAAGTTTAACTTGATTCTAGTTACACTCAGCCATCGATGAATGTATAGCACAACTTGGATGGGATGAATGTATCAAAATTATATGATTGAACCTGGGCCCACAGATGCCACAGGTCCCACAGATGCCACAGGCACCAAAACTTTATTTTCAAGCAGCTATCTTTGAAGGCTTGTTATTAGTGATTCAATTGAAACAAAAAAAAACTAACTGGTACGAAACAATTAAATTATTTATTAAAAAAAATAGTTATGACAAAGCAACAACAATGAAAAGAATGTAGGTAAGGCATATAACATAAATAAATGTAATATACAGTAGCAAAGAAATGTGACTAAAAATATTCACTATTTATTTGTTGGTCCATACATTTAGTATTGTCTGTAGGAAATATTTCCAATGTTTGGAAAAAAAATATGTTTTAGGCTGGTAGAATTCCCTTAAATTACAGCTCGAGATGAGGATACAGGAAATCTTAGACCTACACATTGAACTTAGGTACTTCTGATCAGACAATATGGAATAAAAATAACTGAATAATTTCTTTTAGAATTTAAATTTATTGAAAACGAAGCTAAACATTTTTCATGATAACAAATGTATTTAAAAAAAATACAAATGAACTTATTCATTAGGTGGGCAAGGTATTGGTAAAGCGCTTGGCTTGTGAACTGACTGTCTTGAGTTTTAATCATGATGAAAGACTGGGATTATGAACTTTTTAGGCTTCAGCTGAGACCAATTGTAATGGGCATATTTGGGAAGTAATGGCTGTTGATCATTATACTGGCCACATGATAAAACTTGCCCCAATAGATCATCAGGTCTTAAAGGTCTTTACTTGTATGTATTGATTTGTTCATTATAATTTTTCATATTTTGAATGAAGGTAAATGATTGCCTCAGAATTAGAAAAAAAAAAGTACATGGATTCAATACAAGATACTGTTGCAGTCAGTGCTAAATACATGAAAGACATAAGTAAATTAAAGAGAATTATTGCAATTAAATAATTAATTGAGGATAAGGTAGTGACATGCTCTTCACAAAATCTTTGTAGCCTCAAACACAAACTGAAGACATTTGTAATAACATCTTGTTATGGAGATATGAAAACATACTAAATGGGAAATCATAAATAAAAAATAACATTTGATCATTAACTGTCAACAACAAATGTATTAAAAAATGTGTCCTTTTGTATTGATGACTTTCTTGAAATCATTTTCTTCTATCTTACGTAGTTAATTTTTTATGAACTTTACATTGCTTGAGGTAGTCAAAATTATAGAAATTGTCAGAGGGAATCCTCTAAGTCATTGCATATTATGCTCCAAGTGACATAAACATTTTTCCCCTTTTCTTAATAGGACAGGCCCTAAAATATGTGTTTTTGAATTCAAAATTCATGATAGATTATGGTAGCTTGTTGCCAGTGGCGTTTGTGACATTGGTTTAAAATGCATTAAAAAAAAAATATCACAAATTATTTGATTTAAGTCTCTACATCATTATCTTTAAATTCCATCTTGACATTTTCTTTTTGACATCTAAGTCTGTTATCCTGTTAAATCTAGAAATGAATAAAAAAAAAGAAATCAGGGAAAACAATGTTAATATTAGCAATAATAATTGGTTTATTTTTATTATCCTGTAAGAAATTTGTTTTACAATATTGCAATACACATCATAAGGACTTTTCATACAACAGTTTCACTTGAACATATATGTAGTTTATATTAAATTCAGTAATTTCACTACCTAGGGAAAAAACTTTTGATTCTTTGTGTGTTTTTGTGATTGGTGACTTAACTTATTCGTGATGGTATAAGGATTGGTATAAGGATAAAATTGTTTTCCATTTATTAGTCTTTTAATATATTTTTAAGAAACATTCACTGCCTGGTAAGCCAATACCTAAATGGGTAAGTGGAATTGCCGAACAGACTACTATGAATGACAATAAATACCTCAAATGTGATTGATATTCTTTTACCTGACATAAAAGTGCTCTACAGACTTTACAGTGTAATACTAAACGCACACTCATGTAATGTCCCCTATTTCAATGTACTATGCTACTGGTGATTTATAATCATATTTATACTCTAAGCGATTTCAACAAATGACATAAGGTTTATATTTTGTATAGTCTTGTAGAAGTTGCATTAGTTTGAACGTAATAATAATAACTTTATCATTCATGAGTCTATAAAGAGACTTTGGGCATTTAAGTAGGAACGAATTTCTGGTTATAATGGCAGTATTATTTTATACTGTTACCATAACACAAAAGTAGATCTAGTGTGTCCAGTCAAAAAGTGATCTGTTTCTTTGGCCAAGGGTTAATGACCTTAACACAGCATGGTGTGAAAGGGAAATTTTACTTTAATTTTGTGACCAGTCCAATGTGCATTATATTATAGCGTTGGTTCATCGCAAGATCACAGAATTTCCATGATCATAATTTTAAGCCGCTAGGGATAGAGAAAGTTGTGGATAAGAAATAATTTGAACAGGACGTTGACTATTGGGAGAGACAGAGGTAAAAATAGATATAAGTCGTATGGCAATCAATTTGTAGGCCAGATTGTATGGTTGCTAGGTTGACGATTTTGACACCCAGTTCGCCCCTGTCCAAAATTTTCTGATAATTACAATATATATTGTTAAAATAATATTTATTGTTAAATATGTTGTCTTTATATGAGAAAAAAGTCCTTGTAATCACAACAAATTTCTGTAAAGATCAATAAAGCAGTCTTAGTCATAGTCTTAAATGAAATAAAAGTAGTATAGTAGTTTTATTAGGATTGTTTGACTTTATGAATCGTTTGTTTATCAGTTACAACCATATTGTGATAGCATAAACCATATAAAACTTATTAACTTTTTAGGCTTATATCTATTGTCTTCTAAGACAGAAGGAGCCATATATATATAATATTTATATATATATAAATATATTTTCAAACAGCATAATAAAAGAAACTATAATAACAATAATACACACATGGAAACAAATGTACTTAATAGAATATGGTCACACGAAGTTCTGAGCTTTTAATCAGTGCTAGAAGATAAGCAGATCATACAATACTGTCCAAAAGATATGATTGGAGATAACTGGATGCCATCTTCTAAGTTTTAAACATTAAAAATATTGATCTATTGGGAGATAACAATATGGATGGATTTTTTGTTCAACACCTGTAATTGGACATAGCACCTATCGTACATGTTGGATGACCATGCCTTTACAGCACAGGCCATCAGCCTGGAGACCAGCTCAAGCTTCAGCTTACCCGTCAGGGGAAAAACCAGGCAGAGACTGTAGAACATAGCACATATGTTTGAGACTTGAAGAATAGCTTCAACTCAATATGAAAGCAGACATAAAAAAAGACTCAAAAACAAAACAAAAAAACAATGACATTGACATAATTATGTCTCAGCTTTGTCAATTAAGTCAATTTTAACTGTTTGCAAGGCTTCATTGATGAAAAACTTTTAAATGTAAATGCAAATGTATATCTGAAAGATCAATAAATTTGGTTTACATATTTCCTCTAGGATAAGTCTTTCAGCCTAACTGAAATTTAAAAATAATTTCTTTATATATATATAAATACATATACACCCGTACTGAGTCTAACAATACTCGTAAATGTCCTATTTAATTTTTAAAAATTTAATATAAATCAGATTATTGAACACAAGATTTCTATTTTTAGATTAGGACAAAATTGAATAAAAGCATTAAAAAAACAAAACAACAAAACATGAATATATAAAAGTAGTCAATTGCTCTAGCAAAATGTTTAGCTTGAATCAATTCATTACTGAACAGAAACTGCAAATGCATAAAAGGTATTGTATAATCATGAATATTTTCTTTAAAAGAGATACTTATTTGTTGTTAAAAGAAAAACACAAGAATACTGGAGAAATAAAGGCTAAAACATCCATAATTCCCTTTGTTAACAATTAGAAAGAAAATTAAGATTTTGAAAATTCAAAACTAGAGTTTGCAATGCAAATATTGAACAAGATTACAAACTCAGTTTGTGTGGAAACACCAAATCAGATCAGCCTCTGAAGTGGTCCACTCTGGCAGGTAAAAAAGGCAGGCTTCAATATTTTCAGAAGCTATGAACTAAAAACTCTCAATAACCGCAACCCTGTCTATGTTAATACAAAAAGAAGACACATGCATTTATGAAAAGTTTTGACAATATTATTCTATTGTTAGGCTCACTGATGACATGATACCACATAATACATAGATATGAGTGTATATTAATCTTCTTCTTATTAAACTGTTTATATTCATATGTATTCAATGAAATGAATGAGAAGATGGTTTAACATGAATCTGGCTTATTCGTTGTTATCATTTGTGATCTTAAAAAAAGAAACTTTCCCTTTGATTAAATCTTAAAGTAGCAAATTCTTATTGTACATTTCACCGCAAGTGCGTAATATTGAATTTAAGTTTTTAATGATGTTTTAAATTATGTTCTACTTGTATACTGATAAAACAAAGTAAATAATTTTTTTAACTAGTGACTTGTGTGACATGTCACATATAATTTTAGTAATACAAATATTTTTTTGAAAACTGATAAAAATGTAAACATAAATATTGAAAAAACATACAGGTAAATAATAATAATAATCTTTTTTTTATCCATGATAACCCATACTAATATTGTCTTCCATGTTTTTTTATTTTTAAAAGTGAATAGTTGTAAAAATGGTGTATTTTTTTTAAATAAAAAAAACATACAAAACTAATAGCAGCTATTCCCCTATCTGGAGCTGCTAAAAATCATATTGTTTTCTTATTCTATAATGGATACAAGGATTGGCCTCCTTCAGTCGTAGAACAACTATGGTTCATCTTAAATACTTTTTCATATCCTCTCAAGTTTTTGGGTTTGGGCTTTGAGTAAGCAAGATGAAAGCCTGGGCGTTGTCTATGGTTGTAACGATGTCGCTCACACAGCAGTTCCCCCCTCTTTGCACAGCTACTGAGACCAAAGAAACAGAATGTCCGATACCGTTTGGGATCAGTATTGCCGCAGGCTCTGCCAGGCTGTAGCACAGTGTGCATCAATCTGCCTAAGTGTCACCAGCTCCTGATTTTTCCTCAGGGTTGTCTCCAGAAGCCTGTCCTGTGTCCGGATATAGCCGCAATAATTAATACAGCTTTAATAAACTAAAGATTCAATATATTGATTATTGGTTAAATACCTGAAGTTGTTAAGTTTGTGGTGCTATAAGATACTGCAAAGAAGGTCAAACAAGATGTTTTGGCATTAGAAATGTTTATAAATTACCAGTATAAAAAATTATAACAAATCAATACAAATAATGACATCAAAAGTAAATTCCTAATTTAAGGATACCAGTATTTAAAACAAAAGACTAAAGAGGAAATGAACAACAAAATAATAATAAAGAAATCAATAAATCTTAACTTACAAACACAGAAATATAAGCTAAAGAAACACTGAGAAATACACAAAGATAACTAGAGCAATTATATTTCAAATGCTTAGAAAAATACTACAAATGCTTCATTTTTCCTATTTTCAGTAAAGCATAAAATTCTAACTCAGCCAGAAAAACTAGAATTTAAGTCTCTAAATAAGATGCAGAAACAAAAAATTATTTTTTTTGTAATATGTAATTCTTTTTAAAAAAAATACATATCTAGTTGTAGTTAACGAAATAAAACAATTAACCACCAGATCAAACACATAAACTTTAATCAGCTTTACTGCATATCACACACGCTGGTCTCTCTCTCTGACAACAAAACACACTTCCGGTCATTTGCACAGATTGTAACAATAGATTATACATACATACACACATTCATCCAGTCATTCGTGCAGATTGTAAAAATAGATTTAACATACATACAAATATTCATCCATGACACTGTTATTTTTTTCTGCTCTACCTAGTTTTATCTGAGTAACTATTGTGCATTGATCATACTCACCAAATGATATATTAGCAGGTGCACTAGAAGTACTTATTGACCCATTGGTTACCAAAGTTCTGTAGAGGTAGCAAGTTGTACAGTTGTTGTTCTAGGAGAAATACTCGTGGCACTAGCTAATGCTGATGATGCTTGAGTGGATGTTGTTTCGGTGACAAGCAAGGTAGTAATACTTTGACTTGTTGATACATCCCTTGTTGTGGCCCTTGTTGTTGATGCTGCGCAAAGATAAAACAGTGTCACCAAAATTATAAAAAAACAACAAACAATGTCACTTTTTAACATTCTCAGCATTAAGGTACATTTAAACTTTGGTTATTTATGTGAAAACTAGAAACTTATATCCATATTTTTTAGTTTTATTGCAAACTTACCATTAGTTGTTTGGTTTGTGGAGACATTAGATACTGCAAAAAAAGAAAAAAAAATTAAACTGGCATCAAATAGACACGAAAGCTATTATTCTAGGAATCTAGCTGAATACAATTGTGTCTACTCACTGTCACAAGTAATTTGCAACAAGTCTTTATTGATTATGCTCAAGACATCAAAGTTGCTTATGTTAAACACAAAATCATGCTGACTGGCCATTGCTGTTATTTCATGTAAATCTGCCAGACCTATTCCTATCGTTACTATTGATATGCCAGCACCTTTCAAATTCTGAGCTGCTATGATTGCTGTGTGAAAAGAAAATGTAAAAAGAAGGTTTATGAACTCCATATCATTTCATTAGTTCAATGATATAATTCTTTTCAAGTACAGTACCACAAATAATTTCTAGTGATCAAGTCAGTAAGATACATTATTTAATCTAGATGAAGAATAAAGACTGTCAACAAATTTAAAATGATTCATACTTTGATTAGGATTGGAGGATTGTCCATCTGTTATGACTATGAGAATGTTTTGAGCATCATCTCTGCCTCCGCTGGATGTACCAAATGTGTTATTTGTCAGTATAAAGGACAATGCTGAAGAAGTGTTTGTGCCACTGGTGAAAGGATATGGTATAGCCAGTAGAGCCTGTCAAATCACAAGAGAATAGTAACAAATAGTATGAGGACAGAATCTTAAATTAAACTCTTGCTTTTGTTCAGATTTAAAATATGGTTGCAAGCCACTTAGTTAAAAGGAATAAAATGGTAAGGGCTAAACAGAAGATACAAAAAAATTGTGACACCTGTGGTGACATAGCCTAATAAAGTTCTAGAATCATGTTTATATCATAAAACATCCAAATATGTTTCTCTCTTTGAAAATAGTACTTACATTAGCAACTGCAGTTTTATTATGATAGGTATTCAGATCAAATTTCTTGGTAGCCTGTGAGTTGAAAATGACTGCTCCAAACAGATTGCTATCAGAACCAAAAGAAAAGTTCAGAACCAAATCGGATGAAAATTTCACAATCTTTTCCAGTTTGGTTCTGTTACACTGGACGATGCATCAAGTAGAAATATTATGTCTGCCTTGCTGGAATTTCCACAAGAAACAACAACATCTCCATGTAGTGGAGCAGTTGTATCTTCTGTTGCATCCAAAAAAAAATAGTTTCAACATTTTCATACACAGGATAAAGCATACTGATAAATGATTACAGCACATGTGGCATTGAAATGTGGAAAGAAAAACAACACAGAAGACATACGCTAAAGTATTTTGTAAAATTCCAAGAGTTACACATTTTTTAATGTAGAAGAGTCTATAGATTTGCTTAATTTTTACAAACTAAATGTAATGTTTTCAAAAACTGTACACTGTGTTATTTTTTTCTTCTCTACCTAGTTTTATCTGAGTAACTATTGTGCATTGATCATACTCACCAAATGATATATTAGCAGGTGCACTAGAAGTACTTATTGACCCATTGGTTACCAAAGTTCCTGTAGAGGTAGCAAGTTGTACAGTTGTTGTTCTAGGAGAATACTTGTGGCACTAGCTAATGCTGATGATGCTTGAGTGGATGTTGTTTCGGTGACAAGCAAGGTAGTAATACTTTGACTTGTTGATACATCCCTTGTTGTGGCCCTTGTTGTAGATGCTGCGCAAAGATAAAACAGTGTCACCAAAATTATAAAAAAAAACAAAAAAAAACAATGTTACTTTTTAACATTCTCAGCATTAAGGTACATTTAAACTTTGGTTATTTATGTGGAAACTAGAAACTTATATCCATATTTTTTAGTTTTATTGCAAACTTACCTCTAGTTGTTTGGTTTGTGAAGACATTAGATACTGCAAAAAAAGGGGAAAAAAAATTGAATTGGCATCAGAAAGGGTAAAATCAAATAGACACGAAAGCTATTATTCTAGGAATCTAGCTGAATACAATTGTGTCTACTCACTGTCACAAGTAATTTGCAACAAGTCTTTATTGATTATGCTTAAGACATCAAAGTTGCTTATGTTCAACACAAAATCATGCTGACTGGCCATTGCTGTTATTTCGTGTAAATCTGCCAGACCTATTCCTATTGTTACTATTGATATGCCAGCATCTTTCAAATTCTGAGCTGCTATGATTGCTGTGTGAAAAGAAAATGTAAAAAGAAGGTTTATGAACTCCATATCATTTCATTAGTTCAATGATATAATTCTTTTCAAGTACAGTACCACAAATAATTTCTAGTGATCAAGTCAGTAAGATACATTATTTAATCTAGATGAAGAATAAAGACTGTCAACAAATTTAAAATGATTCATACTTTGATTAGGATTGGAGGATTGTCCATCTGTTATGACTATGAGAATGTTTTGAGCATCATCTCTGCCTCCGCTGGATGTACCAAATGTGTTATTTGTCAGTATAAAGGACAATGCTGAAGAAGTGTTTGTGCCACTGGTGAAAGGATATGGTATAGCCAGTAGAGCCTGTCAAAATCACAAGAGAATAGTAACAAATAGTATGAGGACAGAATCTTAAATTAAACTCTTGCTTTTGTTCAGATTTAAAATATGGTTGCAAGCCACTTAGTTAAAAGGAAAAAAAATGGTAAGGGCTAAACAGAAGATACAAAAAAATTGTGACACCTGTGGTGACATAGCCTAATAAAGTTCTAGAATCATGTTTATATCATAAAACATCCAAATATGTTTCTCTCTTTGAAAATAGTACTTACATTAGCAACTGCAGTTTTATTATGATAGGTATTCAGATCAAATTTCTTGGTAGCCTGTGAGTTGAAAATGACTGCTCCAAACAGATTGCTATCAGAACCAAAAGAAAGTTCAGAACCAAATCGGATGAAAATTTCACAATCTTTTTCCAGTTTGGGTTCTGTTACACTGGACGATGCATCAAGTAGAAATATTATGTCTGCCTTGCTGAATTTCCACAAGAAACAACAACATCTCCATGTAGTGGAGCAGTTGTATCTTCTGTTGCATCCAAAAAAAAATAGTTTCAACATTTTCATACACAGGATAAAGCATACTGATAAATGATTACAGCACATGTGGCATTGAAATGTGGAAAGAAAAACAACACAGAAGACATACGCTAAAGTATTTTGTAAAATTCCAAGAGTTACACATTTTTTAATGTAGAAGAGTCTATAGATTTGCTTAATTTTTACAAACTAAAATGTAATGTTTTCAAAAACTGTACACTGTGTTATTTTTTTCTTCTCTACCTAGTTTATCTGAGTAACTATTGTGCATTGATCATACTCACCAAATGATATATTAGCAGGTGCACTAGAAGTACTTATTGACCCATTGGTTACCAAAGTTCCTGTAGAGGTAGCAAGTTGTACAGTTGTTGTTCTAGGAGAAATACTCGTGGCACTAGCTAATGCTGATGATGCTTGAGTGGATGTTGTTTCGGTGACAAGCAAGGTAGTAATACTTTGACTTGTTGATACATCCCTTGTTGTGGCCCTTGTTGTAGATGCTGCGCAAAGATAAAACAGTGTCACAAAAATTATAAAAAAAACAAAAAAAGCAATGTTACTTTTTAACATTCTCAGCATTAAGGTACATTTAAACTTTGGTTATTTATGTGGAAACTAGAAACTTATATCCATATTTTTTAGTTTTATTGCAAACTTACCTCTAGTTGTTTGGTTTGTGAAGACATTAGATACTGCAAAAAAAGGGGAAAAAAAATTGAATTGGCATCAGAAAGGGTAAAATCAAATAGACACGAAAGCTATTATTCTAGGAATCTAGCTGAATACAATTGTGTCTATTCACTGTCACAAGTAATTTGCAACAAGTCTTTATTGATTATGCTCAAGACATCAAAGTTGCTTATGTTAAACACAAAATCATGCTGACTGGCCATTGCTGTTATTTCATGTAAATCTGCCAGACCTATTCCTATCGTTACTATTGATATGCCAGCACCTTTCAAATTCTGAGCTGCTATGATTGCTGTGTGAAAAGAAAATGTAAAAAGAAGGTTTATGAACTCCATATCATTTCATTAGTTCAATGATATAATTCTTTTCAAGTACAGTACCACAAATAATTTCTAGTGATCAAGTCAGTAAGATACATTATTTAATCTAGATGAAGAATAAAGACTGTCAACAAATTAAAATGATTCATACTTTGATTAGGATTGGAGGATTGTCCATCTGTTATGACTATGAGAATGTTTTGAGCATCATCTCTGCCTCCGCTGGATGTACCAAATGTGTTATTTGTCAGTATAAAGGACAATGCTGAAGAAGTGTTTGTGCCACTGGTGAAAGGATATGGTATAGCCAGTAGAGCCTGTCAAAATCACAAGAGAATAGTAACAAATAGTATGAGGACAGAATCTTAAATTAAACTCTTGCTTTTGTTCAGATTTAAAATATGGTTGCAAGCCACTTAGTTAAAAGGAATAAAATGGTAAGGGCTAAACAGAAGATACAAAAAAATTGTGACACCTGTGGTGACATAGCCTAATAAAGTTCTAGAATCATGTTTATATCATAAAACATCCAAATATGTTTCTCTCTTTGAAAATAGTACTTACATTAGCAACTGCAGTTTTATTATGATAGGTATTCAGATCAAATTTCTTGGTAGCCTGTGAGTTGAAAAATGACTGCTCCAAACAGATTGCTATCAGAACCAAAAGAAAAGTTCAGAACCAAATCGGATGAAAATTTCACAATCTTTTTCCAGTTTGGTTCTGTTACACTGGACGATGCATCAAGTAGAAATATTATGTCTGCCTTGCTGGAATTTCCACAAGAAACAACAACATCTCCATGTAGTGGAGCAGTTGTATCTTCTGTTGCATCCAAAAAAAATAGTTTCAACATTTTCATACACAGGATAAAGCATACTGATAAATGATTACAGCACATGTGCATTGAAATGTGGAAAGAAAAACAACACAGAAGACATACGCTAAAGTATTTTGTAAAATTCCAAGAGTTACACATTTTTTAATGTAGAAGAGTCTATAGATTTGCTTAATTTTTACAAACTAAAATGTAATGTTTTCAAAAACTGTACACTGTGTTATTTTTTTCTTCTCTACCTAGTTTTATCTGAGTAACTATTGTGCATTGATCATACTCACCAAATGATATATTAGCAGGTGCACTAGAAGTACTTATTGACCCATTGGTTACCAAAGTTCCTGTAGAGGTAGCAAGTTGTACAGTTGTTGTTCTAGGAGAAATACTTGTGGCACTAGCTAATGCTGATGATGCTTGAGTGGATGTTGTTTCGGTGACAAGCAAGGTAGTAATACTTTGACTTGTTGATACATCCCTTGTTGTGGCCCTTGTTGTAGATGCTGCGCAAAGATAAAACAGTGTCACCAAAATTATAAAAAAAACAAAAAAAACAATGTTACTTTTTAACATTCTCAGCATTAAGGTACATTTAAACTTTGGTTATTTATGTGGAAACTAGAAACTTATATCCATATTTTTTAGTTTTATTGCAAACTTACCTCTAGTTGTTTGGTTTGTGAAGACATTAGATACTGCAAAAAAAAGGGGAAAAAAAATTGAATTGGCATCAGAAAGGGTAAAATCAAATAGACACGAAAGCTATTATTCTAGGAATCTAGCTGAATACAATTGTGTCTACTCACTGTCACAAGTAATTTGCAACAAGTCTTTATTGATTATGCTTAAGACATCAAAGTTGCTTATGTTCAACACAAAATCATGCTGACTGGCCATTGCTGTTATTTCGTGTAAATCTGCCAGACCTATTCCTATTGTTACTATTGATATGCCAGCATCTTTCAAATTCTGAGCTGCTATGATTGCTGTGTGAAAAGAAAATGTAAAAAGAAGGTTTATGAACTCCATATCATTTCATTAGTTCAATGATATAATTCTTTTCAAGTACAGTACCACAAATAATTTCTAGTGATCAAGTCAGTAAGATACATTATTTAATCTAGATGAAGAATAAAGACTGTCAACAAATTTAAAATGATTCATACTTTGATTAGGATTGGAGGATTGTCCATCTGTTATGACTATGAGAATGTTTTGAGCATCATCTCTGCCTCCGCTGGATGTACCAAATGTGTTATTTGTCAGTATAAAGGACAATGCTGAAGAAGTGTTTGTGCCACTGGTGAAAGGATATGGTATAGCCAGTAGAGCCTGTCAAAATCACAAGAGAATAGTAACAAATAGTATGAGGGACAGAATCTTAAATTAAACTCTTGCTTTTGTTCAGATTTAAAATATGGTTGCAAGCCACTTAGTTAAAAGGAATAAAATGGTAAGGGCTAAACAGAAGATACAAAAAAATTGTGACACCTGTGGTGACATAGCCTAATAAAGTTCTAGAATCATGTTTATATCATAAAACATCCAAATATGTTTCTCTCTTTGAAAATAGTACTTACATTAGCAACTGCAGTTTTATTATGATAGGTATTCAGATCAAATTTCTTGGTAGCCTGTGAGTTGAAAATTGACTGCTCCAAACAGATTGCTATCAGAACCAAAAGAAAAGTTCAGAACCAAATCGGATGAAAATTTCACAATCTTTTTCCAGTTTGGTTCTGTTACACTGGACGATGCATCAAGTAGAAATATTATGTCCTGCCTTGCTGGAATTTCCACAAGAAACAACAACATCTCCATGTAGTGGAGCAGTTGTATCTTCTGTTGCATCCAAAAAAAAATAGTTTCAACATTTTCATACACAGGATAAAGCATACTGATAAATGATTACAGCACATGTGGCATTGAAATGTGGAAAGAAAAACAACACAGAAGACATACGCTAAAGTATTTTGTAAAATTCCAAGAGTTACACATTTTTTAATGTAGAAGAGTCTATAGATTTGCTTAATTTTTACAAACTAAAATGTAATGTTTTCAAAAACTGTACACTGTGTTATTTTTTTCTTCTCTACCTAGTTTTATCTGAGTAACTATTGTGCATTGATCATACTCACCAAATGATATATTAGCAGGTGCACTAGAAGTACTTATTGACCCATTGGTTACCAAAGTTCCTGTAGAGGTAGCAAGTTTGTACAGTTGTTGTTCTAGGAGAAATACTCGTGGCACTAGCTAATGCTGATGATGCTTGAGTGGATGTTGTTTCGGTGACAAGCAAGGTAGTAATACTTTGACTTGTTGATACATCCCTTGTTGTGGCCCTTGTTGTAGATGCTGCGCAAAGATAAAACAGTGTCACCAAAATTATAAAAAAAACAAAAAAAGCAATGTTACTTTTTAACATTCTCAGCATTAAGGTACATTTAAACTTTGGTTATTTATGTGGAAACTAGAAACTTATATCCATATTTTTTAGTTTTATTGCAAACTTACCTCTAGTTGTTTGGTTTGTGAAGACATTAGATACTGCAAAAAAAGGGGAAAAAAATTGAATTGGCATCAGAAAGGGTAAAATCAAATAGACACGAAAGCTATTATTCTAGGAATCTAGCTGAATACAATTGTGTCTACTCACTGTCACAAGTAATTTGCAACAAGTCTTTATTGATTATGCTTAAGACATCAAAGTTGCTTATGTTCAACACAAAATCATGCTGACTGGCCATTGCTGTTATTTCGTGTAAATCTGCCAGAACCTATTCCTATTGTTACTATTGATATGCCAGCATCTTTCAAATTCTGAGCTGCTATGATTGCTGTGTGAAAAGAAAATGTAAAAAGAAGGTTTATGAACTCCATATCATTTCATTAGTTCAATGATATAATTCTTTTCAAGTACAGTACCACAAATAATTTCTAGTGATCAAGTCAGTAAGATACATTATTTAATCTAGATGAAGAATAAAGGACTGTCAACAAATTTAAAATGATTCATACTTTGATTAGGATTGGAGGATTGTCCATCTGTTATGACTATGAGAATGTTTTGAGCATCATCTCTGCCTCCGCTGGATGTACCAAATGTGTTATTTGTCAGTATAAAGGACAATGCTGAAGAAGTGTTTGTGCCACTGGTGAAAGGATATGGTATAGCCAGTAGAGCCTGTCAAATTCACAAGAGAATAGTAACAAATAGTATGAGGACAGAATCTTAAATTAAACTCTTGCTTTTGTTCAGATTTAAAATATGGTTGCAAGCCACTTAGTTAAAAGGAAAAAAATGGTAAGGGCTAAACAGAAGATACAAAAAAATTGTGACACCTGTGGTGACATAGCCTAATAAAGTTCTAGAATCATGTTTATATCATAAAACATCCAAATATGTTTCTCTCTTTGAAAATAGTACTTACATTAGCAACTGCAGTTTTATTATGATAGGTATTCAGATCAAATTTCTTGGTAGCCTGTGAGTTGAAAATGACTGCTCCAAACAGATTGCTATCAGAACCAAAAGAAAAGTTCAGAACCAAATCGGATGAAAATTTCACAATCTTTTTCCAGTTTGGTTCTGTTACACTGGACGATGCATCAAGTAGAAATATTATGTCTGCCTTGCTGGAATTTCCACAAGAAACAACAACATCTCCATGTAGTGGAGCAGTTGTATCTTCTGTTGCATCCAAAAAAAAATAGTTTCAACATTTTCATACACAGGATAAAGCATACTGATAAATGATTACAGCACATGTGGCATTGAAATGTGGAAAGAAAAACAACACAGAAGACATACGCTAAAGTATTTTGTAAAATTCCAAGAGTTACACATTTTTTAATGTAGAAGAGTCTATAGATTTGCTTAATTTTTACAAACTAAAATGTAATGTTTTCAAAAACTGTACACTGTGTTATTTTTTTCTTCTCTACCTAGTTTTATCTGAGTAACTATTGTGCATTGATCATACTCACCAAATGATATATTAAGCAGGTGCACTAGAAGTACTTATTGACCCATTGGTTACCAAAGTTCCTGTAGAGGTAGCAAGTTGTACAGTTGTTGTTCTAGGAGAAATACTCGTGGCACTAGCTAATGCTGATGATGCTTGAGTGATGTTGTTTCGGTGACAAGCAAGGTAGTAATACTTTGACTTGTTGATACATCCCTTGTTGTGGCCCTTGTTGTAGATGCTGCGCAAAGATAAAACAGTGTCACCAAAATTATAAAAAAAACAAAAAAAGCAATGTTACTTTTTAACATTCTCAGCATTAAGGTACATTTAAACTTTGGTTATTTATGTGGAAACTAGAAACTTATATCCATATTTTTTAGTTTTATTGCAAACTTACCTCTAGTTGTTTGGTTTGTGAAGACATTAGATACTGCAAAAAAAGGGGAAAAAAAATTGAATTGGCATCAGAAAGGGTAAAATCAAATAGACACGAAAGCTATTATTCTAGGAATCTAGCTGAATACAATTGTGTCTACTCACTGTCACAAGTAATTTGCAACAAGTCTTTATTGATTATGCTCAAGACATCAAAGTTGCTTATGTTAAACACAAAATCATGCTGACTGGGCCATTGCTGTATTTCATGTAAATCTGCCAGACCTATTCCTATCGTTACTATTGATATGCCAGCACCTTTCAAATTCTGAGCTGCTATGATTGCTGTGTGAAAAGAAAATGTAAAAAGAAGGTTTATGAACTCCATATCATTTCATTAGTTCAATGATATAATTCTTTTCAAGTACAGTACCACAAATAATTTCTAGTGATCAAGTCAGTAAGATACATTATTTAATCTAGATGAAGAATAAAGACTGTCAACAAATTTAAAATGATTCATACTTTGATTAGGATTGGAGATTGTCCATCTGTTATGACTATGAGAATGTTTTGAGCATCATCTCTGCCTCCGCTGGATGTACCAAATGTGTTATTTGTCAGTATAAAGGACAATGCTGAAGAAGTGTTTGTGCCACTGGTGAAAGGATATGGTATAGCCAGTAGAGCCTGTCAAAATCACAAGAGAATAGTAACAAATAGTATGAGGACAGAATCTTAAATTAAACTCTTGCTTTTGTTCAGATTTAAAATATGGTTGCAAGCCACTTAGTTAAAAGGAATAAAATGGTAAGGGCTAAACAGAAGATACAAAAAAATTGTGACACCTGTGGTGACATAGCCTAATAAAGTTCTAGAATCATGTTTATATCATAAAACATCCAAATATGTTTCTCTCTTTGAAAATAGTACTTACATTAGCAACTGCAGTTTTATTATGATAGGTATTCAGATCAAATTTCTTGGTAGCCTGTGAGTTGAAAATGACTGCTCCAAACAGATTGCTATCAGAACCAAAAGAAAAGTTCAGAACCAAATCGGATGAAAATTTCACAATCTTTTTCCAGTTTGGTTCTGTTACACTGGACGATGCATCAAGTAGAAATATTATGTCTGCCTTGCTGGAATTTCCACAAGAAACAACAACATCTCCATGTAGTGGAGCAGTTGTATCTTCTGTTGCATCCAAAAAAAAATAGTTTCAACATTTTCATACACAGGATAAAGCATACTGATAAATGATTACAGCACATGTGGCATTGAAATGTGGAAAGAAAAACAACACAGAAGGACATACGCTAAAGTATTTTGTAAAATTCCAAGAGTTACACATTTTTAATGTAGAAGAGTCTATAGATTTGCTTAATTTTTACAAACTAAAATGTAATGTTTTCAAAAACTGTACACTGTGTTATTTTTTTCTTCTCTACCTAGTTTTATCTGAGTAACTATTGTGCATTGATCATACTCACCAAATGATATATTAGCAGGTGCACTAGAAGTACTTATTGACCCATTGGTTACCAAAGTTCCTGTAGAGGTAGCAAGTTGTACAGTTGTTGTTCTAGGAGAAATACTCGTGGCACTAGCTAATGCTGATGATGCTTGAGTGGATGTTGTTTCGGTGACAAGCAAGGTAGTAATACTTTGACTTGTTGATACATCCCTTGTTGTGGCCCTTGTTGTAGATGCTGCGCAAAGATAAAACAGTGTCACCAAAATTATAAAAAAAACAAAAAAAACAATGTTACTTTTTAACATTCTCAGCATTAAGGTACATTTAAACTTTGGTTATTTATGTGGAAACTAGAAACTTATATCCATATTTTTTAGTTTTATTGCAAACTTACCTCTAGTTGTTTGGTTTGTGAAGACATTAGATACTGCAAAAAAAGGGGAAAAAAAAATTGATTGGCATCAGAAAGGGTAAAATCAAATAGACACGAAAGCTATTATTCTAGGAATCTAGCTGAATACAATTGTGTCTACTCACTGTCACAAGTAATTTGCAACAAGTCTTTATTGATTATGCTTAAGACATCAAAGTTGCTTATGTTCAACACAAAATCATGCTGACTGGCCATTGCTGTTATTTCGTGTAAATCTGCCAGACCTATTCCTATTGTTACTATTGATATGCCAGCATCTTTCAAATTCTGAGCTGCTATGATTGCTGTGTGAAAAGAAAATGTAAAAAGAAGGTTTATGAACTCCATATCATTTCATTAGTTCAATGATATAATTCTTTTCAAGTACAGTACCACAAATAATTTCTAGTGATCAAGTCAGTAAGATACATTATTTAATCTAGATGAAGAATAAAGACTGTCAACAAATTTAAAATGATTCATACTTTGATTAGGATTGGAGGATTGTCCATCTGTTATGACTATGAGAATGTTTTGAGCATCATCTCTGCCTCCGCTGGATGTACCAAATGTGTTATTTGTCAGTATAAAGGACAATGCTGAAGAAGTGTTTGTGCCACTGGTGAAAGGATATGGTATAGCCAGTAGAGCCTGTCAAAATCACAAGAGAATAGTAACAAATAGTATGAGGACAGAATCTTAAATTAAACTCTTGCTTTTGTTCAGATTTAAAATATGGTTGCAAGCCACTTAGTTAAAAGGAAAAAAATGGTAAGGGCTAAACAGAAGATACAAAAAAATTGTGACACCTGTGGTGACATAGCCTAATAAAGTTCTAGAATCATGTTTATATCATAAAACATCCAAATATGTTTCTCTCTTTGAAAATAGTACTTACATTAGCAACTGCAGTTTTATTATGATAGGTATTCAGATCAAATTTCTGGTAGCCTGTGAGTTGAAAATGACTGCTCCAAACAGATTGCTATCAGAACCAAAAGAAAAGTTCAGAACCAAATCGGATGAAAATTTCACAATCTTTTTCCAGTTTGGTTCTGTTACACTGGACGATGCATCAAGTAGAAATATTATGTCTGCCTTGCTGGAATTTCCACAAGAAACAACAACATCTCCATGTAGTGGAGCAGTTGTATCTTCTGTTGCATCCAAAAAAAAATAGTTTCAACATTTTCATACACAGGATAAAGCATACTGATAAATGATTACAGCACATGTGGCATTGAAATGTGGAAAGAAAAACAACACAGAAGACATACGCTAAAGTATTTTGTAAAATTCCAAGAGTTACACATTTTTTAATGTAGAAGAGTCTATAGATTTGCTTAATTTTTACAAACTAAAATGTAATGTTTTCAAAAACTGTACACTGTGTTATTTTTTTCTTCTCTACCTAGTTTTATCTGAGTAACTATTGTGCATTGATCATACTCACCAAATGATATATTAGCAGGTGCACTAGAAGTACTTATTGACCCATTGGTTACCAAAGTTCCTGTAGAGGTAGCAAGTTGTACAGTTGTTGTTCTAGGAGAAATACTCGTGGCACTAGCTAATGCTGATGATGCTTGAGTGGATGTTGTTTCGGTGACAAGCAAGGTAGTAATACTTTGACTTGTTGATACATCCCTTGTTGTGGCCCTTGTTGTAGATGCTGCGCAAAGATAAAACAGTGTCACCAAAATTATAAAAAAAACAAAAAAAACAATGTTACTTTTTAACATTCTCAGCATTAAGGTACATTTAAACTTTGGTTATTTATGTGGAAACTAGAAACTTATATCCATATTTTTTAGTTTTATTGCAAACTTACCTCTAGTTGTTTGGTTTGTGAAGACATTAGATACTGCAAAAAAAGGGGAAAAAAAATTGAATTGGCATCAGAAAGGGTAAAATCAAATAGACACGAAAGCTATTATTCTAGGAATCTAGCTGAATACAATTGTGTCTACTCACTGTCACAAGTAATTTGCAACAAGTCTTTATTGATTATGCTTAAGACATCAAAGTTGCTTATGTTCAACACAAAATCATGCTGACTGGCCATTGCTGTTATTTCGTGTAAATCTGCCAGACCTATTCCTATTGTTACTATTGATATGCCAGCATCTTTCAAATTCTGAGCTGCTATGATTGCTGTGTGAAAAGAAAATGTAAAAAGAAGGTTTATGAACTCCATATCATTTCATTAGTTCAATGATATAATTCTTTTCAAGTACAGTACCACAAATAATTTCTAGTGATCAAGTCAGTAAGATACATTATTTAATCTAGATGAAGAATAAAGACTGTCAACAAATTTAAAATGATTCATACTTTGATTAGGATTGGAGGATTGTCCATCTGTTATGACTATGAGAATGTTTTGAGCATCATCTCTGCCTCCGCTGGATGTACCAAATGTGTTATTTGTCAGTATAAAGGACAATGCTGAAGAAGTGTTTGTGCCACTGGTGAAAGGATATGGTATAGCCAGTAGAGCCTGTCAAAATCACAAGAGAATAGTAACAAATAGTATGAGGACAGAATCTTAAATTAAACTCTTGCTTTTGTTCAGATTTAAAATATGGTTGCAAGCCACTTAGTTAAAAGGAATAAAATGGTAAGGGCTAAACAGAAGATACAAAAAAATTGTGACACCTGTGGTGACATAGCCTAATAAAGTTCTAGAATCATGTTTATATCATAAAACATCCAAATATGTTTCTCTCTTTGAAAATAGTACTTACATTAGCAACTGCAGTTTTATTATGATAGGTATTCAGATCAAAATTTCTTGGTAGCCTGTGAGTTGAAAATGACTGCTCCAAACAGATTGCTATCAGAACCAAAAGAAAAGTTCAGAACCAAATCGGATGAAAATTTCACAATCTTTTTCCAGTTTGGTTCTGTTACACTGGACGATGCATCAAGTAGAAATATTATGTCTGCCTTGCTGGAATTTCCACAAGAAACAACAACATCTCCATGTAGTGGAGCAGTTGTATCTTCTGTTGCATCCAAAAAAAAATAGTTTCAACATTTTCATACACAGGATAAAGCATACTGATAAATGATTACAGCACATGTGGCATTGAAATGTGGAAAGAAAAACAACACAGAAGACATACGCTAAAGTATTTTGTAAAATTCCAAGAGTTACACATTTTTTAATGTAGAAGAGTCTATAGATTTGCTTAATTTTTACAAACTAAAATGTAATGTTTTCAAAAACTGTACACTGTGTTATTTTTTTCTTCTCTACCTAGTTTTATCTGAGTAACTATTGTGCATTGATCATACTCACCAAATGATATATTAGCAGGTGCACTAGAAGTACTTATTGACCCATTGGTTACCAAAGTTCCTGTAGAGGTAGCAAGTTGTACAGTTGTTGTTCTAGGAGAAATACTCGTGGCACTAGCTAATGCTGATGATGCTTGAGTGGATGTTGTTTCGGTGACAAGCAAGGTAGTAATACTTTGACTTGTTGATACATCCCTTGTTGTGGCCCTTGTTGTAGATGCTGCGCAAAGATAAAACAGTGTCACCAAAATTATAAAAAAAACAAAAAAAGCAATGTTACTTTTTAACATTCTCAGCATTAAGGTACATTTAAACTTTGGTTATTTATGTGGAAACTAGAAACTTATATCCATATTTTTTAGTTTTATTGCAAACTTACCTCTAGTTGTTTGGTTTGTGAAGACATTAGATACTGCAAAAAAAGGGGAATAAAAATTGAATTGGCATCAGAAAGGGTAAAATCAAATAGACACGAAAGCTATTATTCTAGGAATCTAGCTGAATACAATTGTGTCTACTCACTGTCACAAGTAATTTGCAACAAGTCTTTATTGATTATGCTTAAGACATCAAAGTTGCTTATGTTCAACACAAAAATCATGCTGACTGGCCATTGCTGTTATTTCGTGTAAATCTGCCAGACCTATTCCTATTGTTACTATTGATATGCCAGCATCTTTCAAATTCTGAGCTGCTATGATTGCTGTGTGAAAAGAAAATGTAAAAGAAGGTTTATGAACTCCATATCATTTCATTAGTTCAATGATATAATTCTTTTCAAGTACAGTACCACAAATAATTTCTAGTGATCAAGTCAGTAAGATACATTATTTAATCTAGATGAAGAATAAAGACTGTCAACAAATTTAAAATGATTCATACTTTGATTAGGATTGGAGGATTGTCCATCTGTTATGACTATGAGAATGTTTTGAGCATCATCTCTGCCTCCGCTGGATGTACCAAATGTGTTATTTGTCAGTATAAAGGACAATGCTGAAGAAGTGTTTGTGCCACTGGTGAAAGGATATGGTATAGCCAGTAGAGCCTGTCAAAATCACAAGAGAATAGTAACAAATAGTATGAGGACAGAATCTTAAATTAAACTCTTGCTTTTGTTCAGATTTAAAATATGGTTGCAAGCCACTTAGTTAAAAGGAAAAAAATGGTAAGGGCTAAACAGAAGATACAAAAAAATTGTGACACATGTGGTGACATAGCCTAATAAAGTTCTAGAATCATGTTTATATCATAAAACATCCAAATATGTTTCTCTCTTTGAAAATAGTACTTACATTAGCAACTGCAGTTTTATTATGATAGGTATTCAGATCAAATTTCTGGTAGCCTGTGAGTTGAAAATGACTGCTCCAAACAGATTGCTATCAGAACCAAAAGAAAAGTTCAGAACCAAATCGGATGAAAATTTCACAATCTTTTTCCAGTTTGGTTCTGTTACACTGGACGATGCATCAAGTAGAAATATTATGTCTGCCTTGCTGGAATTTCCACAAGAAACAACAACATCTCCATGTAGTGGAGCAGTTGTATCTTCTGTTGCATCCAAAAAAAAATAGTTTCAACATTTTCATACACAGGATAAAGCATACTGATAAATGATTACAGCACATGTGGCATTGAAATGTGGAAAGAAAAACAACACAGAAGACATACGCTAAAGTATTTTGTAAAATTCCAAGAGTTACACATTTTTTAATGTAGAAGAGTCTATAGATTTGCTTAATTTTTACAAACTAAAATGTAATGTTTTCAAAAACTGTACACTGTGTTATTTTTTTCTCTCTACCTAGTTTTATCTGAGTAACTATTGTGCATTGATCATACTCACCAAATGATATATTAGCAGGTGCACTAGAAGTACTTATTGACCCATTGGTTACCAAAGTTCCTGTAGAGGTAGCAAGTTGTACAGTTGTTGTTCTAGGAGAAATACTTGTGGCACTAGCTAATGCTGATGATGCTTGAGTGGATGTTGTTTCGGTGACAAGCAAGGTAGTAATACTTTGACTTGTTGATACATCCCTTGTTGTGGCCCTTGTTGTAGATGCTGCGCAAAGATAAAACAGTGTCACCAAAATTATAAAAAAAACAAAAAAAAACAATGTTACTTTTTAACATTCTCAGCATTAAGGTACATTTAAACTTTGGTTATTTATGTGGAAACTAGAAACTTATATCCATATTTTTTAGTTTTATTGCAAACTTACCTCTAGTTGTTTGGTTTGTGAAGACATTAGATACTGCAAAAAAAGGGGAAAAAAAATTGAATTGGCATCAGAAAGGGTAAAATCAAATAGACACGAAAGCTATTATTCTAGGAATCTAGCTGAATACAATTGTGTCTACTCACTGTCACAAGTAATTTGCAACAAGTCTTTATTGATTATGCTTAAGACATCAAAGTTGCTTATGTTCAACACAAAATCATGCTGACTGGCCATTGCTGTTATTTCGTGTAAATCTGCCAGACCTATTCCTATTGTTACTATTGATATGCCAGCATCTTTCAAATTCTGAGCTGCTATGATTGCTGTGTGAAAAGAAAATGTAAAAAGAAGGTTTATGAACTCCATATCATTTCATTAGTTCAATGATATAATTCTTTTCAAGTACAGTACCACAAATAATTTCTAGTGATCAAGTCAGTAAGATACATTATTTAATCTAGATGAAGAATAAAGACTGTCAACAAATTTAAAATGATTCATACTTTGATTAGGATTGGAGGATTGTCCATCTGTTATGACTATGAGAATGTTTTGAGCATCATCTCTGCCTCCGCTGGATGTACCAAATGTGTTATTTGTCAGTATAAAGGACAATGCTGAAGAAGTGTTTGTGCCACTGGTGAAAGGATATGGTATAGCCAGTAGAGCCTGTCAAAATCACAAGAGAATAGTAACAAATAGTATGAGGACAGAATCTTAAATTAAACTCTTGCTTTTGTTCAGATTTAAAATATGGTTGCAAGCCACTTAGTTAAAAGGAATAAAATGGTAAGGGCTAAACAGAAGATACAAAAAAATTGTGACACCTGTGGTGACATAGCCTAATAAAGTTCTAGAATCATGTTTATATCATAAAACATCCAAATATGTTTCTCTCTTTGAAAATAGTACTTACATTAGCAACTGCAGTTTTATTATGATAGGTATTCAGATCAAATTTCTTGGTAGCCTGTGAGTTGAAAATGACTGCTCCAAACAGATTGCTATCAGAACCAAAAGAAAAGTTCAGAACCAAATCGGATGAAAATTTCACAATCTTTTTCCAGTTTGGTTCTGTTACACTGGACGATGCATCAAGTAGAAATATTATGTCTGCCTTGCTGGAATTTCCACAAGAAACAACAACATCTCCATGTAGTGGAGCAGTTGTATCTTCTGTTGCATCCAAAAAAAAATAGTTTCAACATTTTCATACACAGGATAAAGCATACTGATAAATGATTACAGCACATGTGGCATTGAAATGTGAAAGAAAAACAACACAGAAGACATACGCTAAAGTATTTTGTAAAATTCCAAGAGTTACACATTTTTTAATGTAGAAGAGTCTATAGATTTGCTTAATTTTTACAAACTAAAATGTAATGTTTTCAAAACTGTACACTGTGTTATTTTTTTCTTCTCTACCTAGTTTTATCTGAGTAACTATTGTGCATTGATCATACTCACCAAATGATATATTAGCAGGTGCACTAGAAGTACTTATTGACCCATTGGTTACCAAAGTTCCTGTAGAGGTAGCAAGTTGTACAGTTGTTGTTCTAGGAGAAATACTCGTGGCACTAGCTAATGCTGATCTTGTTATGGAAATAGATGTTGTTTTGGTTGATGCACTTGATGCTGATGTTGTGCTAGATTCTAGAATAGCTGTTGTGCTAGCATTTGTAGTTCTCATGTGAGATGTTGCGTTGGATGATGTATTTAAAACATTTGCTACTGTACTTTCTTTTGTTGTTAATGTGTTTTGTAAAATAGTTGTTATGCTTATTGTGGGATCAAATGTTGTTATGGTCATAGTGCTTGATGCTGTAGACTCTGTTGTAGTACTAGATTCTAGAAAAGCTGATGTGCTAGCATGTGTAGTAAGTGAAGTGTTAGATGAAGCTTGGGATAATGTGGTTAGTAGATTTTCTTCTGTACTAGCTTTAGTTGCCGATGTGTTTGGTACAGTAGTTGTTGTTTTTATTGTGGGAACAGTTGTTGTTTTTATAGTGCTTGATGTTGAAGACGCTGATGTAGTACTAGATTCTAGAAAAGCTGATGTGCTAGCATGTGTAGATGGTGTTGTTTTAGTTTTTACTTTGGTACTTGCTGAAGTTGTTGATGTGTTTGGTACAGAAGTTGTATTTCCTGTGAGAACAGATGTTGTTACAGTCTTAGTGCTTGATATTGTATACCCTGATGTAGTACTAGATTCTAGAAAAGCTGATGTGCTAGTATGTGTAGTAGGTGTTGTGTTAGATGTAGCTTGTAATAATGTGGTTGGTAGATGTGCTTCTGTACTAGCTTTAGTTGTTAATGAGCTTGGTATTGTAGTTGTTGTAATTACTGTGGGAACAGACGTTGTTATGGTCATAGTGCTTGATCCTGTAGAAGCTGATGTAGTATTCGATTCTAGAATAGGTGATGTGATAGCATTTGTAGATGGTGTTGTTTCAGTTGTTGCTTCTGTGTTTGCTGTAGTTGTTGATGTATTTGGTACTGTAGTTATTGTACTTACTGTGGGAACAGATGTTGTTGTATTTATTGCGGGAACAGGTTTTGTTGTTGTCATAGTGCTTGATGCTGAAGACGCTGATGTAGTACTATATTCTAGAAAATCTGATGTGCTAGCATGTGTAGATGGTGTAGTGTTAGATGTAGCTTGAGTTAATGTGGATGGTAGATTTGCTTCTGTACTAGCTTTAGTTGTTGATGTGCTTGGTAATCTAGATGTACTTACTGTGGGAATAGATGTTGTTGTACTTATTGTGGGAACAGATATTGCTGTGGTCATAGTGCTTGTTGCTGTAGATGCTGATATAGTACTAGATTCTAGAAAAGCTGATGTGCTAGCATAAGTTGGTATCATGCTAGTTGTCACTTGGGATAATGTGGTTTGTTGACTTGATCCTGTACTTTCTTTACTTGTTGACATGCTCAGTATTGCATTCAATGTACTTAATATGGGAACAGTTGTTGTGGTTGTAGTGCTTGATGCTACTGACACTGATGTAGTACTAGATTGTAGAATAGCTGATGTGCTAGCATGTGCATCTAACACAGAGGATGCTTTTGTAAAGGTAGTACATGTGAAAACGTTGGTTTTAGAATATTAGTTGCAAGAAGAAAAAATATATATGAAAATGTTTATTTATTCAGCTATTAAAAGATCTTTTGAACTGTAGAATGGATTTACATGATTTGTACACAATTATTTATTCTTTTTGTTTTCTTTTAGAATTAATTATCATAGACTCAAAATGTGAGTGTGAATACTCTTGAAAAAAAGCAAGAAAACCTTTGTATTCAATATTTTGTAACTCTTAAGACTGATAATTTTACAATTTATAAAGTTAAAAAATAGAAACAAATTATTTTTTTTCCTCCAGAATACAGAAAATCTGTATGCGGTTAGTGTGGAGAAATATACTAGACTACAAAATAAAATGAAAAGTCTTGAGAATTAGATAATAACTAGATTTCTATAAATTCTAAGTCTAGAAATAAAAATCCCAAGATGTGAGGGTCTATATAGAGTGTGTATGAGTTTAAGGAATGATTTTTTGTTAAAAGTCTAAGAAAAAGAGCTTTACAGTGGTGTGCATGATTCAAAATAAAATTATTTAAAAAGGAAGGGGGGGGGATGTACAAAACTCAACATGAGACTACAAATATTTCAAGGTTGAATGAATAAGCCAAAGAATAGTGAGATACTTTTTGTAGAAGGAGGGGTAGGGGTGGAGGAGAGGGATAGACAAAATGATTTACTGTTTCCCAAAGTAAATGTATGTGTGGGTAGTTTAAAGTTGTCAGTTCAACATAACACACACACTACAAGTCAGGAGCTATGGCTAGGTTAAGGACAGCAAGTTCAACATAACACACACAAGTCAGGAGCTATGGCTAGGTTAAGGACAGCAAGTTCAACATAACACACACACTACAAGTCAGGAGCTATGGCTAGGTTAAGGAGAGCAAGTTCAACATAACACACACTACAAGTCAGGAGCTATGGCTAGGTTAAGGACAGCAAGTTCAACATAACACACACACTACAATTCAGGAGCTATGGCTAGGTTAAGGACAGCAAGTTCAACATAACACACACACTACAAGTCAGGAGCTATGGCTAGGTTAAGGAGAGGAAGTTCAACATAACACACACACTACAAGTCAGGAGCTATGGCTAGGTTAAGGACAGCAAGTTCAACATAACACACACACTACAATTCAGGAGCTATGGCTAGGTTAAGGACAGCAAGTTCAACATAACACACACACTACAAGTCAGGAGCTATGGCTAGGTTAAGGAGAGGAAGTTCAACATAACACACACTACAAGTCAGGAGCTATGGCTAGGTTAAGGAGAGGAAGTTCAACATAACACACACTACAAGTCAGGAGCTATGGCTAGGTTAAGGAGAGCAAGTTCAACATAACACACACTACAAGTCAGGAGCTATGGCTAGGTTAAGGACAGCAAGTTCAACATAACACACACTACAAGTCAGGAGCTATGGCTAGGTTAAGGAGAGCAAGTTCAACATAACACACACTACAAGTCAGGAGCTATGGCTAGGTTAAGGAGAGCAAGTTCAACATAACACACACTACAAGTCAGGAGCTATGGCTAGGTTAAGGAGAGCAAGTTCAACATAACACACACTACAAGTCAGGAGCTATGGCTAGGTTAAGGAGAGCAAGTTCAACATAACACACTACAAGTCAGGAGCTATGGCTAGGTTAAGGAGAGCAAGTTCAACATAACACACTACAAGTCAGGAGCTATGGCTAGGTTAAGGAGAGGAAGTTCAACATAACACACTACAAGTCAGGAGCTATGGCTAGGTTAAGGAGAGCAATAAAATATGGCCAGTTTTCTTTGAGAAAAAAAAAAGCCAAAATAAGCAATAGATATCCTGGGAACTGGTTGGCCAGTCGGTAAAACTAGTATTTATACATACCACTAAAATATACCACATATATAAATCATAATTCTTATAATTTACTGTATTTCTAAACCCTTATTATTTTATATTTTAAATTATTATTTAACTTTTAAACAAATTTATGGTAAATGTTTGATTAGTTTCCACAAAGGCAAGAGTTAACGATAATAAATAATTTAAATTGCACTCACCTGCTAATTCTGTGGTCAGAAAGTTTGAAACGGTTGTATTAGTCATAGATGTGGATGTCATCAGTGTCACAAAGTCCAGCACTTAGAAAGTTAATCACAATTTTATTCATATTGAACTGTGAGCCTATTTATCAATAACACTATAATAAAAACAACTTTTTGACATAAGTGAGATTACCATTTAAGTTATTTTAATAACTGCATACAATTAAATCATTTTCTTTACTATTTTTATGTTACAATTAGTTATTAAATTATCTATCATTTTAAAATGAATGAAGCAATATTATAGCTTTAACGCAGATTTTGACAGGGTTGTAATTTTGGCAATAGATCATCTGCCCGGCCACCCCATACAATCTATCAGTTAATATATTAAGTAATAAGCAAGATAACAAGTAATAATAATATGTGAACATATACTAGTCAATAACAAGGGTTTATATAACAAAGGTTTAATGATCCAATAGTATGTTATGACATAACATGGATGATAACACTTAATACTATAGTAAGTTATGTGCAGATATACAAATAGATAACATGTAAGCACACATTAGTCACAGTTGTCACGTATTACGAATTGAATTCTACTTTTAAATGGCTTGCCTAGGGGAACGTGACAAGAGAAAAAAGGTAGTTGTGTCACTTATCTTAAGTCTGAATTTAATCAAAGACTTACAATGAATAACAAAAAAAAAATGACACAAGAAATCGGAAGGTAAAATATCAACTTAATGTTTAATAAAATATAACTTGAATAGTACTTTTAACTGTATCACATAAAGCAAGAAAAAAAAAAACATTTACTCAATACAAAATGGAAGGGTTGACCAAAACCCTTTTACAAAAATGGCATGTAAAAATATTACAATACAAGAGTTTGAAAATATAATTACAAATACAAGCAAGGCCTTGAAAAAACAAAATCTTAACTTACACGATCAATTGGTATACCACGCACGGGTCGCGCAATGTCTCCGCTATTCTGTCTCACGGCTGTCTCCGTATGTCTGTCCGTCAACGTTACGCGGGCGGTCTTTATATAATCTACCGCGCGTCGATCTCAAGACAAATCTAGTAATTTCTAGAACAGAATAAGTCATCAACACCCAGATCTAGAATGCTCTTCAAAGAGACAGAAGAAAAAAAAAAAACACCCTCCTTTCAACCAGAGGTACACACATAGGTCAAGGACCGGTCACACTGTCTGTGTGGCTTGACGAATAAAAAAAAACTTATTACACAAGGGGCAGACAACCTACCCGTCTCTCGACCGCAACAGGTCAAAGAAAAAAAACAATGCCTTGATACGTAACACCTCCCTCCTAAAAATAAAAAGTTTACATTTCCACGAAATGGAAATCTTTTTAGAATAATTACAAAAAATATTTACATTACAGAATGTATTTATCATGATATATATAAAAAAAAAATATACATCAAAATACTTTTTACAATCTAGATAAGGCATCGGCGATAACATTTTCGCTGCCTTTTATGTGTTTAAGATCTAGGTTGTACTCTTGTAAAAATAAACTCCACCTGAGAAGTCGTTGGTTCTTGCCAGACATTTTGTGGATAAATGTAAGGGGATTGTGGTCAGTAAATACAACCAGTGGCCATCTGGACCCACTGATATAAAAATCAAAGTGTTGTATAGAAAGAATCAACCCAAGACATTCTTTTTCCACAGTAGAATAATTTCTTTGATGTCTATTAAATTTCTTGGAAAAGAAACAAATAGGGTGCTCTACTTGGAAATTATCTTCTTGGTAAAGGACTGACCCAACACCTGTGTCACTGGCGTCAATAGCTAACCTAAAAGGTTTTCCGAAGTCAGGAGCCATCAAAATGGGGGAGCTAGATAATATCTGCTTGATTTGGTTAAAGGCTTTCTGACATTCATCCGTCCAAGTAAATCGGACGTTCTTTCTCAGGAGGTTTGTTAAAGGACTGGCAATGACAGAAAAATTTTCGCAAAATTTTCTATAATATCCAGACATTCCCAAAAATCTTCGGAGTTGTTTCCGATCAGCAGGAATAGGGAAAGCTTGGATAGCTTCTACTTTGGCCATTACAGGTTTCACCTGGCCTTGTCCTACAATATGGCCTAAGTATTGGATGGAAGCCTGGCAAAAATCACTCTTACTCAGGTTTACAGTAATTTTTGCATGTAAAAGTTTAGTAAAAAGACAATGCAGTTGTTTACAATGGCTAGAAAAATCTTGGCTAAAAATCACTACATCGTCTATGTATGCGTGGCAATTCTCCATGTCAGCAAGCAGGGCATTTATCATTCTCTGGAAAGTGGCAGGAGCATTCTTCATGCCAAATGGCATCACTTTGTATTGGTACAGACCATCAGGGGTGACAAAGGCGGAGATTTCCTTTGCCCTATCAGTCAGGGGAACCTGCCAATAACCTGAAAGTAGGTCTATTTTGGTGATGTACTTAGCGTCACCAATACGATCTATGAGATCGTCTATCCTAGGGATAGGAAACGAATCGGTCTTTGTGACAGCATTTACCTTACGGTAGTCTGTACAAAAACGATAAGTCTTGTCCTGTTTAGGTATCAAGACACATGGGGAGCTCCAGCTACTGGAACTTGGTTCAATGTGGTCATTTTCAAGCATATACTTAATTTCTGACCTAAGTATGGCAAGTTTTTCAGGGTTGACCCTGTAAGGATGCTGCTTGACTGGAGTAGCCTCGCCAACATCTACATCATGCATTATAACATTAGTCTGTTTTGGTACATCAGAAAAAATGTCATTAAATTCATTAATGAGTTTCATGATAACTGGCCTTTCTGTCGAAGACAGATGAGACAGTTTTACATCCAAATTTTGTAATACAAAAGAATTAGGTATTTTGTATTGTCCAAATTTCTCCTTTACAATATCATCATCAATAGGAGAAACATGACTATTTGAACAACTTTTGACTGTATTTACAACACAATTACTCTTATCTGAGTGATCTGGCCGAGATACATAAGGCTTCAGCATGTTTATATGACATAGCTGAGTCTTTTTCCTACGGTCAGGAGTTTTGATTGTGTAATTGAGGTCACTAATTTTGGTCTCAATTTCATAGGGACCAAAATATCTGGCTTGCAAGGGTTGACCTGGTATGGGCAAAAATACAAGCACCTTATCCCCGGGAGAAAATTCTCTAACACGGGCCTTTCTATCATACCAGCGTTTCATGCTGGATTGGGTGTTTTGTAAATTATTTTTGGCCAGAACACAAGCATCATAAAGTCTAGTTTTAAACTTACTTACATAGTCTAAAAGTCCTTCAGTGGCTGTTGGTGACAACAAAGTCTCTTTTATACATTTCAAGGGACCGCGCACCGAATGGCCAAAGACTAAGTCAAAAGGGCTGAATCCCAACGATTCCTGGACGGATTCACGGGTTGCAAACAGCAGCATGTGGATTCCTTCGTCCCAGTCTTTTTCGTGCTCAAAGCAATAGGTTCGGATCATGTTCTTGAGAGTCTGATGGAATCGTTCAAGAGCGCCTTGCGACTCGGCATGATACGCACTCGACATGCAGTGTTTGATGCCCAACTGAGTCATGACTTGCTTGAAAAGATTGGCCGTGAAATTCGTTCCTTGGTCCGATTGGATGGACTTTGGTAGACCAAATAGAGTAAAGAACTTGATTAAGGCCTTCACAATGTTTGATGCTTTTATGTTCCTTAGAGGAATAGCCTCAGGAAAACGAGTTGAAGCACACATAATGGTCAACAGGTATTGGTTGCCAGCTTTTGTCCTTGGGAGAGGACCAACACAGTCAATAAGTACTCTGCTGAAAGGTTCTTCAAAGGCTGGAATCGGCTTCAGAGGAGCAACAGGGATCTTTTGATTTGGCTTGCCAACCATCTGACAGGCATGACAGGATCGGCAGTACTGGATGACATCTTTCTTCAAACGTGGCCAGAAGAAGTGGGACATAACCTTGTGGTATGTCTTGTGGATGCCGAGATGACCTGACATTGGTGTGTCATGAGCCAGATTCATGATGTACGCTCGGTATCTTTCTGGTAACACGATTTGATGGCATATTCTCCATTCTTCTTCGTTGGATGCGTCTGGAGGTTTCCATTTCCTGAAGAGCATATCATCTTGGATGTAGTAGCACGTTGATGCTAGCTCTGCCTCTTGTGATGTCATTGCGGTTTCTCGGAGTTTGGCGAGCTCTGGATCCTTCTTTTGGTCCTCAATCAACTGTTTTCGAGTTGATGCCGGCTTTTCAGAATTTGGCGTTGGTTCTTCTTCAAGAGAAGCAAAGAATGTGGTGCTCAAGTCCACATCATCGTGGTTACTGTTGGCTTTGATAACGTTCTCTTCTTGAGATGCTTTCAACCTCATTGCCCTTGTTACTGCACACGCTGGATATAACTCTAGGTCTTCCTCGGGTGTGGCAGATAAGTCGGGTGTTTGAGTGACGATGGGTTCGGCTATCACCTTTCCACCTGCTAAGTCATTGCCTAACAGCAACGAGATGCCTTCCAATGGTAATGTTGGTCGGACACCTACAACAACCGGTCCAGTAACGAGATTTGACTTTATGTCGATTAGATGTAGAGGCACATCTATACATCCAAGCTCTACGCCTCGTAACAGGATGCTCTTCCCAGTCAATGATGATTTAGACAAGGGCAAGATACCCTCTAAAAGTAACGATTGTGAGGCACCTGTGTCTCTCAAAATGGTGATAGGTCGTAGACTTGTAGAATCACCGGGTAGTGATACAAATCCTTCCGAAATGAAAGGCTTAAAATCCTCTAATAAAACATCAATTTTGGTTGATGCAGACTGGACTTGGGTCGAACTCTCGCTGGAGTCATTGACATCTCTAGGAGACGCAGTGGAGAAACTCTTTCTTGAGTCAGTAGAACATCTTGTGGATGTATTTGGAGAACTCTTGATGGAGTCATTGGAACATCGGGGTGATGTCTTATGGGAACTCTTGATAGAGTCATGGGAACATCGGGATGATGTATTATGGGAACTCTGGATAGAGTCATTGGAACATCGGGGTGATGTATTATGGGAACTCTGGTTAGAGTCATTGGAACATCGGGGTGATGTATTATGGGAACTCTGGATAGAGTCATTGGAACATCAATGTGATGTATTAGGTAAACTCTTGTTTGAGTCATTAGAACATCGGCTTGATGTATTTGAAAAACTCTTGTTTGAGTCATTGGAACATCGTAAAGATGAATTTGAAGAACTCACTGTTGAGTCATTTGAACACCGTGGAGACATTTTCGGAGAGTCTTGTACAGTCAATACATTTGAAACAGGTGGTGTCGAGGTATTCTTGATATGACTTGATGATGAGGGAGTAAACCTCGATGACCACTGTACTGTGCAAGCGCTGACTTTTGAAGGAGCTTTTTCGTTTCTCTTCCTCAATTTCCAGCAATCGTCAATTTTATGGCCTTCTCGTTTGCAGTAGGAACAAGTAGCTTTACTTGTAGTAGGTTTTCTGTCATTTGTACTGCTGTTCTTGATGGAGTTGCTAGCAGTGGACTCAGGCTGTTTGACTTGTTTTGGCTTGACATCCGTCGTATACTTGGCAAATTGATGTGATATTATATAATCGTCTGCCAACACTGCAGCCTTGTGCACATCTTCCTCGCCACGATCAGCTATATGCGTACGGACGTCCAGCCGCACACAACTCTTGAACTCTTCCATCAGCATTAGGTTCTTGAATTTGGCAAAGTCGGTGCCGATTTCCTTGGAAGTGAGCCATTTCTCAAAGCGTCGCTCCTTTTCCCGCAGGAATTCTACATGGGTTTGGCCATCCGATTTGCGACAATCCCTGAACTGCTTTCGGTAAGCTTCCGGAACAAGTTCATATGCCTTAAGAATTAAGGCCTTAACAACATTATAATCTTTTTGTTGTTCAATGGTCAAGGAACAAAATACCTCTGCAGCTCTACCAGTCAAAACTGTTTGCAGCAAAGTGGGCCACAAAGTTTCAGGTACATTAAAATTTTTCACAGCAAGTTCAAATTGTGGAAAATAATTGTCAATTGTGGCTTCATTAAAGCGTGGAATTATTTTCAAAAATTTTGTTGCTTCAGCAGTATGACTGGCAGGGGAAGAATCTGGTCTTACATTAGCAGCTAACTCTAATTTTTTTAACTCTATTTGTAATTTCATTTCCATTTCTTTCTGCTCTCTAGCCGCTGCAAGCTCTAATTCTTTTTGTTTAATTTCTCTCTGCTCTCTAGCCGCTGCAAGCTCTAATTCTTTTTGTGCGGCCTGTTGTTTAATTTCCTTCTCTTTTAAAGCTAACTGGGCTTCTATTTCCATTTGTTTTAATTTTATCTGAAGTTCTAAATCTGATTTACCCTCATCGGGTCTAAGGGTTTCTAAAAGGTCTTCAGAAAACACTTCCTCGTCTACATAATGGATTACAATGTTATCTCTGATTTCTTGTTTAAGGGCATTTGATTTTATTTTTAACCCTAAATGTTTAGAAATAAGGACCAGTTCCTTCCTAGTAAAAGCATCAAGCTCTTCCACAGAGGGATTTGCAAGAAAAACCTGAATATCCATGACTAACTAGCAACTATTACAAGCAAAAATATGTATACAATGTAAATATACAGTACAAAATCAGTACAACAAAAAACCTTAAGAGAGTTTGGTCAATACTATTGATACTTTACTTCCGACTCTTTGAACCAAAAAAAAAATTTTGTTAAAGTCAACTTCGCCTTTACAAAATTACTCAAGTAAGATGAAAATAGGTTCAGGAAAATATCCGGGACGAAAGCCCTCAAACTTCTTTTGTCACGTATTACGAATTGAATTCTACTTTTAAATGGCTTGCCTAGGGGAACGTGACAAGAGAAAAAAGGTAGTTGTGTCACTTATCTTAAGTCTGAATTTAATCAAAGACTTACAATGAATAACAAAAAAAAAATGACACAAGAAATCGGAAGGTAAAATATCAACTTAATGTTTAATAAAATATAACTTGAATAGTACTTTTAACTGTATCACATAAAGCAAGAAAAAAAAAACATTTACTCAATACAAAATGGAAGGGTTGACCAAAACCCTTTTACAAAAATGGCATGTAAAAATATTACAATACAAGAGTTTGAAAATATAATTACAAATACAAGCAAGGCCTTGAAAAAACAAAATCTTAACTTACACGATCAATTGGTATACCACGCACGGGTCGCGCAATGTCTCCGCTATTCTGTCTCACGGCTGTCTCCGTATGTCTGTCCGTCAACGTTACGCGGGCGGTCTTTATATAATCTACCGCGCGTCGATCTCAAGACAAATCTAGTAATTTCTAGAACAGAATAAGTCATCAACACCCAGATCTAGAACGCTCTTCAAAGAGACAGAAGAAAAAAAAAAACACCCTCCTTTCAACCAGAGGTACACACATAGGTCAAGGACCGGTCACACTGTCTGTGTGGCTTGACGAATAAAAAAAAACTTATTACACAAGGGGCAGACAACCTACCCGTCTCTCGACCGCAACAGGTCAAAGAAAAAAAACAATGCCTAGATACGTAACACAGTGCTAACAATCCATTCTTGGCTCGCGATGCCCACAACCCAGTGAATAATCGCCAAGTAGGGTCCATACAAACATAGATCAGGCTTGACTTCCGCAAAGACCCAAGCCTGAGTCTCTAAACAAAAAAAAATATGTATTCCTTGTGACCTCCATTCACATGATTATATGACAACGACATTAGAGCTATGAATTATGAAGAAATTTAAATAACCTAACTTACCCACTACTGGGGAAAAACAACAAACAGAAAGCTCCAGCCAAAACTCTGCTACCCAGGCAAAAATAGAAAGAAATAACACCTACAGAGCACACCCTTAGAAACAGCGCACAAACTATTATGGTGCACAAAAGAACCTAACAAAGAAACAACTCAATATGGGCATGACAAATTTAAGAGTAAATTAAAGTGATTTTTCTTTCTAAATTTGTACAGATGTTCCTTACCTTCCGACATAAGATTGAACTTGATGTCATCCAATTGATCAAATCCATTAACTGAGATGACAGACTCCTTATCATTGGCAATATTCATTAATTCAGCCGCTGAGTCCAGTCCAACTCCAACAGCTACAATGTTTACACCATTTTCTTTGAGTAAGCCAGCCTCATAAGAAGCTATTGATGAAAGGTGTATTTTTGATATGTGAAACAATCTGTAGGTTACAATCATATTTCACTTTTTTTTAATGCACTTTTTTTTACTTAACTAAGTTCATATGGATCTTTTCTTGTCATTTATGAACTTAAAATTCTTACACCTATTTACCAGAAATGTAAAATGAATTTATTTTATATATAATGTTATCTACCTTTATTTATTAAAACATGTATAAACAGATGCAACTTTTATTTCGGTAGATACCTAGATAGTTAAATATATAATGTTTTGTTGTTTTTTTGGGTTTCTGTGGCTGACTGCTAACTCTGCTCTACAGCATCTATTGGTCTCAAAGTGAGCTGGTTCTTATTGAATCTTAAAAATTAGATACCTCCTTCAAGGAAGAACATAATAATCTCCTATGCATATCTGCGTCTCAATATAGTTTTGAATCTTAATTAAAGACTTAAACTCTACTAAGTTGTTGGTTTGCTGGCTGATTCAGGCATTAACCCATTCCATGCTCTAATGGCACTAGGAAGAAACAGCACTTAGAAAGATTTGTCCATGCATATGAAATAAGAAACATGACTTAATCTTCGTGTCTTCTTAGAGTATTCTATGTTGCTACAAAGTCCCATTACTTGTAAATCTTCCATTATGCAGTGTTTCTAACTTTAGTAATTTTATTAATGTTTTACTCTAAGTCAAATGTGAATGTTTGTTAGTAATCTCACAGCCCTTTTTTGCACCGCTTCTAGTTTCTCAATGTTTTTTTCTTAAGTTGATGTCTTCTAAACAGAGAATGTGTATTTTAATGGTCAAAGAAAAGTTAAATAGGCTTTCAGTTCTATGTTCTGCAGACATTTAAGTTGTTTTGCTTTACAAAGAATACAAAACTTAGAGAGAATTATGTAACTTTCTCATTACCAGTAGCCCAGGACTCTAGTTAACTTATAGAGAATCTTCACAAATATCAATGCATCCAGCTTAATGTGGTTTGAAACAAGATAATCTAAAAACCTTCAGCAGGATATCTAGATGTTCCATTCATAATGACAATAACAATATCTGGTGCCTCAGGTCTACCACCAGATGATGGTTCAAAGAGAAACCAGCTCCTGATTGAAGCCAAACCTTGATTTAAACCTTGATTCCGAGTGTAGGTTGGAACGTATGGCGTTGATAGTATCTTCTGAAATAAAAAGAAAGATATATCTCATTTTTAAATTGTGTAAAATATGAATCATATAATCTTTTTAAAATTAAAAAAAAACAACTTATGATCATATGCTTCTATGTCATGTCAGTTTGTAAGACTTTTTTTCTCTCCAGAATGATGCTCACATCATCGATGTGAACTTGTAAAGATTTATGCTCCAATTGTTGATATTATAAAACTATTTTGTTTATTTTTCTTCCCCTATGCATTCATTTTTTAATTGCTTAATACTTAAATATAAATAATTTCCTTTTGTCATCAATCTGATTTTTCCATTGAATGTGTTTTTACCAAGTATGATGGCTTAAATAAGGGTAGTTAAATATTCTTATTGCATTGTATTTTTTTTAAATGCATGGAGATATAAGTATTAGGTCAAGATTTAAAATTTATGGTTTTAAATGTGTTAATCATAATGTTTTTTAAAATAAAATATGCAAGTGCATCCTAAACAAAATAATTTGTATTCAATTTGGATCATAAAATATCCCATAGTCCTAGTCTACAGAATATAACTAGGAAGTTTTTATTTTTACTTCAAAATATAAAATTAAATTTATTTTACGCTATATAAAATTTAATTTTTATTTTTTAAAAGAGAATGTATTCCCCCTGTATTTCTATACAAAACATTACATTGTCAGGTATCCAACAAAAATGTCATTGAAGTTTAATAATAACATGATAATGCACTAATGGGTCAAGTGATTCCTTCAGAGTGTGGAAAATTATTTGAGTGAGAAAGACTTGAATAAATGGAATTGTTCATATCATTTAAGCTATTGAATTCTAGCAAAAAGGTAGTTAATACATAAAATAAGCAAAATAAAACAATACTGAGAACAAATACTGTTCAATTTATCATTACTTCCTATTATCAACTTTGTGATAGGAACTTTAAAAGGAAGGATGTGCTAATAGGTTTATATTAGGTCATTTAATGTTGTGGGTGTTTTTTGAAAAGTACTTAAAAGGATGTGATGTAATAAAGTGGACTTTTAATGTCTACTTTTACTGAAAACATGAAGTCTCTGTTAATTCATTGTAATGTTTGCTAGTCTAAATAATTTAGTTCTCTGTAGTAACAGAAAAAAAATGTATCCAAAAAGAATGAAAGACTATACTTACTTCAATTACTGGGGTTCTGTTGGAGTAAGTGTTGAGCTTAAACAAGAGTTCAGGTCTGTTGCTAAATGTAAGTGCCCCAAACTGTGCACCGTCTGGACCAACATCAAAAGACTCCACTAAATCTGCTGCAAACTTGGTCATTTTGAGCCAGTTCTCTAGTCCCAGACTTGCAGAAGAGTCCAATAAAATAATAATGTCAGCTGAAACAGGTTCCTTGTCTAATAGTGTAGTATTTGAAATATCTGGTAGATTGGCAATATTATGGCCATTAGTTGATATTTTTATAAAATTCTCTCTTTAACAAAAAGTAATTTAAATCATATGTCATTTAACAAACCTTTTTATTTTATTTTGTAGCATTTCTGAGAGAACCTTAACAAAGCTTGAGTCACAGTTCACAACTAGTTTAGACCCAAACTTACATTAAAGAAAAGCTCATAAATATTTTTTAAATATCTGGATTCAACCTAAATTATATTTTTTTCTGTTTTGCTCTATATATTTCAAATGTTCCTTCACAATTGAAGGTTATTACATTCTAGCTCAAACATCCTGCAGGAAGGCAGGCAGGGCTCAAGACAGTCATCTAAACAATTCACATTTATACAATGCATTGACTTTTTCCCAGCAAGGAGTTACAAAATGTGACAAAAGTAATGTTATATACTATAAGTACAGGATGGCCTCCTTCAGTAGCAAAGCCACTATGAATCATTAGCATAAGCTATATCAGAACAATGTCACCCACATAGCAGTTCCCCCTCTCCATGCAGCTGATGGAACCAAAGGACCAGCAAGTGCAGATACAAGTTTGGAAACATGATGCGTTGCAGGCTCTGACAGAGTGTAGCACTGTGTGCTCTGAACTGTGTAAAGGTTGTCAGCTCCTGATTTTTCCTCCCAAACCCTCTAGGTATATTGTGTAGATTTAGTCGGTTGTTTCTAAAGTCATAAACTTACCAGTTGAACTGAGAGTTGAGCTAGCTGTTTCTAGTAGAGTTGATTTGGTGGGTGACATTTCTGACTCTGAAATGTGTATGGTAGTCATCTTTGTTTCAGTTAGTAATGCTGTTGCAATTATATTACAAATATTATTAATTATAACACCCTAAACAATATTTGTATGACACATAATGTGTAAAACTTTATAAATTGCACATTAATTAGGTCTTCCTTAATATGAATATATGAGAGAAGGTAATGGTATTTAGAAGGTTAGATAAAATAATGAATGCCAGACATAATGCTCAAATGCCAGGGCAAATAATGACCCCTATTATATCTTTAGCTTCTTCTGATGTGGTTTTAAAAGTTGACTAAATGCTGACACCAGAAGCTATTATGAAGTAAAGATCAGAATATCATTTGTTGAGGAAAGTTAAAAGAAGATTGTCATATTAACCAATGGCCATAGAAACAGATCATTACTAGCTCTGGAAGTTTAAATATTGGAAGAAGCTCAGAATCTTGGTTACAGCATGAGCATTAAAGCTAAGTAATATTCTAATTGCTTAATAAATAAATTCAGAGAACCAAAAATGTGTAGACTATATAAAAACTAAACAACAGTAGAAAGCTAATTTATCTGGATTAATGGGTAACAGGGTCTGTTTAAATTCCTGATTGTCTAGATAACCAAATGTGTCCATTTCACCAACAAGATGAAAATTCATATGTGGGGTATCAAGTAAAATATAGGTCTATAGGGGAACAAAGAATTATATGTAGTAGGATACTTTTATTGAGTAAAATAATTTTTTGCTGCAACAACATGGTCACAAATTCTTTTAAGGTGTCTGTTTTTTTGTGTGGATGTGCAGACGCTATAAATCTTGGTGACAGAAGCCCCACTTTCTCCCTTATCAAGGAGATTTAGGATTTCCTACTTCGATACCATTATTAGCATGTTTTATTTTCCACATAGATAAAAGCATGTTCCCCCCCCCCTTCCCACAATTCACTACACAGCCACCCAACACTTCTCATTACTGTCTTGCAAGCTTTAAATCTGTTGACTTGTTCACACATGATTTTAAACATGTGCACTAGACCACTGGAATATACCAAGTTCAAGGAGCAATGCATTAGACAGTCGCACATTAGAAAGAAGACTTCTTTGATTGACAACTGATAAGCGATGTTCTACTGTATGCACAAGGGGACGCAGTGGCTGAGTGGTTAAGCGCTTGGCTTCCAAACCTGGGACCCTGGGTTCAAATCTCAGTGAAGACTGGGATTTTGAAATTCTCGATTAACACCCAGCTCTAATGGGTACCTGACTGTAGTAAGGGAAAGGCAGTTTGTTGTTGCGCTGGACACATGACACCCTGGCCAAACAAACAGATGACCTTAACATCACCTGCCCCATAGATCACAAGGTCTTAAAGGGAAACTACTTTTTTTTTAATGTATGCACAAAGATATGTGCAATGAAAAATAATCATATAATTTTATAAAGCTTACTTTGTGTTATTTGTGTTCTTGGGTTCACAGCTCCGTTGGATACTGAAAAAAAAAATGATTAGGCATTTATAATAACAGAAAAACACAAAGATGTCATTTTATGTCAGAAACATGCTTTGTACAATGAATACAAGAAAAAAATATTCCAATAGACTGTGGCCTATGTTTATAAATAAACACTATAGCTATAACTTTCCTTTTTGGAATTATGAAACAAATTTGTGAATCTTATTTGATTCTTTAAAAAGAAAGATGACAATTTTTACTATTCCTGATGATACACTGCCATAGTGGGTCTTATTTCAGAAGACGAAACTCAGTACTGAAGCACGATGGAAGAGTTTTTAACCTGATGCACTGACAACTTTCTAGAACTGAATGTCACAAAAGCAAAAGAACTTATAATAGATTTCAAAAAGAAAAAACAAACGATACACGAACTGCAAATAAACACTACATCTATTGAACAAGTGAAGACCACCTTGGAACTCGAAAATGGAAAAAATCTTGGAAGACAACGTCCACCCGCTCCATCAGAAATGTGTCAGGTCTTCACGAAGTGGGCAACTGCTGTCAATCAAAACAAGAACAGAGTGGTACAAAAACTTGTTCGTACTTCACTCGTTCAGTCTATATCAGCACCACTCGGTGATCAGAAAACATGAAAAGGACCTAGATGCCTGTGTGTAGTCGCTGAATGAACTCTTTATGTTGTGTTTGTTCTATTTATGTGTATTTTTCTGTTGTGTTGTCTTTATATGAGAAAGAGTCCTTGTAATCACAACAAATTTCCATAAGGATCAATAGTCTTACCCACATCTTTTAAACACCCATGTCAAATTATACATGTGAAATTTAGAGTTTTAAATTAATTTTTTGGGCAGTTTTGGCTAATGTAATTAAAATAAGGCACTTACTGTCACAGGTAGTATTAAGTAAGCTGTTTTGGATAATATCAAGTAAATCAAAGCTGTTAATTGTAAACACGTAATCAAGTTGACTGGCCATGGCATTGATTTCTCCATATACAGTCAGACCTATGCCAATAGTTACTATAGAAACACCAGCATCTTTAAGTTTCTGAGCTTCTGAAATTGCTGAGAAATATTTGATAATTAGTAAAAAATTAAGTCAGACCTTATACTTTCTAGATCTAAATTAGAAGAAGCAAAAGCTAACAGAATACAATGACATACTTAAAGTAGGAAAATAAGACTGTTCATCTGTGATGACTAAAAGAATGTTTTGAGCCTCATCCCTTCCACCTTGTGCTGTACCAAACAGATTATTTGTTCTTACAAATGACAAAGCCACATCAGTGTAGGTCCCACTTGTAAATGGATATTGAATGGAGAGCAAAGCCTACTCATAAAAAATATAAAAAAATGACATTCAAAGAATATTCACTTTTTGTTAAAGGGGTGAGATTAACAGTTAATAATTTTTGTTTTTAAATCTAATTTAAATAATCAATCAATATAATAAATTGTTGATCCTATATTAAAAAAAAAAATATATTTTTGATGAAAACAAAACAACATACATTAGCAACTCCAGTTTCATTGGAGTAGGCATTAAGGTCAAATATTTTGGTTGGGTGACTGTTAAATATGACTGCACCAAACTGGTTTGCATTGGGTCCAACACTAAAGTTTTGCACTAATTTGGATGCAAATTGGACTTGTTTTAGCCAGTTGCTAGCTCCTATACTGGATGATGCATCAAGCAAGAAAATAATATCTGACTTGGTTGAGTTTCCACAAGAAACGATGACATCTTCTGGTAATGTGCGTGCTGTCTCTTCTGAGTGAAACAATGGTTATACATTTCTTAACAAAATTAAATAGAAATATTTAACTATTAAATACAAAAAATAATAATACTGGGTATTTTCTGTAGTAATAAATAGATTTATTATAGTTATAGTTATACCAATATTAGGTTAAAGAATAAATTTCAATTTTTGCTTCCTGTAAATTTAAACATTGTATCCTAATTTATCAACATTTTTTGAAATTAATTTTCTTTAAGTAAACATTTTCATTCTCTAACAAGCAAATATTTTTGTTATATCTATTTTGATCTCAATTTGATTTCTAAATAAATTTCCATCTTTTGCTTACTAACCAACAGATATAGTGAAGGAAGTTGTGTCACCTATTGGGGAATTGCTTGTAGAAGTAAAAGCTGATTTTGTTACAATCATTGAAGCTGATTTACTAGATGTATCCAGGACTGCTGGTGACACCTCTGATTGGGAACTTTGTTTGTCCATCTCAACTGTTGTATTAGTAGTTTCATAAAAGATTGTTTTTTTAAATTATCACATATGTACTTTTTATAAAACAAATGTTCTATACTCATTGTTTATATTACCATTGGGACATGGCAGCTCAGTGGCCAAGCACTTGGCTCCCATACCAAGATGTTTCGATGTGAATCTGAAGAATGGGATTTTTTTAAATTGGGGATTTTTAGGTCATCTGTGACTCCACCCACCTCTATGGGTACTTGACCCACATTGGGGAAGTAAAGACAGTTAGTCATTCTAATGATCACATGACACCCTCATAAGACATACTTTAAATAGAAATAGAATTAAATGAAGGAAAGAATTATAATGTCATAACCCATGAATTTATCTTATCTTATAAAATACAGACGTTACTTAAAAAACAAAGAGAAATAATTCTACACATATCTCTAGGTCAATCTAGTCATGCATGTTAATCAATAATTCATCCAAGTCATTGGTTTTCTTGGCCTGACTCTAATAGCACTAGAGAAGAAGGAGCATTTGTACACATTTTTTCTCATATATTGAACATCTTGATCTCATAACAAAAACAGATGTTCCTACAAAAGAGAAGATCATTGTCCACGTGTTAATCTAGCGCGCTGCATGTTAATCAGAGACTTTAACTTTGCTAAGTGTCATTGGTTTCTAGTGGATCAAGGCAATCACTGCTTTAATAGAATTGCTTCTTTCATTGCAGTATTCGGTCCTGAAGTGTCTCTAAATTGAGTGATTTTGCAAATGGTTTTACTCTAGTCAAATGTTAATATTAGTTTGTTATAAATCTTATGGCTTTATTTTGTATCTGTTCTAGTTTTTATTTCTGTTTTTTTTTTTGAGTTTAAGGATCCCAAACATAGGTAGCTATAGGTGGCTATTTACTGTTCCATTGGACCTAGCAGCTGCGTGGAGAAGGGGGGGGGGGACTGCTGTGTGAGTGACTATGTTCTAACTATAACAAATACCCAGGCTCTCATTCCATCTTCATGAGATGAATAATAGTCTTTCTATGACTAATGGGGTCACATTATATAACAACCAATACATATGTATTTCAGTTTGTATATTATGTGTATCAGACACATTATTATGATGATGACCTGAGTTTTAATGAATACAAGTGTCAGAATAAACCTATTGCTACATAATGAAACCTAGTGGCATTATCTATTAGTATTAACAATTTAAATGACTCTGAAACATCCATACAAACCTCACAAAAATCTGGCCAATTTATCTTGACCTAATTAATGAATGGTAATAAGAAATGTGATGCATGTTTCTTAATAATGATATACATTAATAATTTAAAGCCATAGACTAGTCAGTGGATCATCTGAATTTAACCAAAAAATAATTAATAGAGGAGATAGTGATCATCTTGGCATAACCATTTCATTAAAAATAGGCTCCAGCCTAGTGCACTAACAGAGAGTATGTAATATTCACCTTCATATTCACCTCCAGCTCTCACCCACTGACATTCCCAAATCTTTCAATTTTTATTTTTTTTATTTTCTAAGCAACAAGTTTATACTGTCAAATCCAGTTAATTGGACCAGCCAGTTATTAAAACTTAAATGATTACATCCTCATGTCGTGTACCTATTTTGGCGCTTGAAGCAGTGGAAAGCTTCTCCTATTTCAGCAGTATCCTAGACAACATCAAGGAACAGATGCAGATTTCAGAACCTGCATAAGTAAAGCTACAGCAGTCTTCTATCAGCTGAATAAAACCTGGGGATCTAGGGAAATAGGCCCCACCACCAAGATCAGGCTCTTCAACACCATTGTTAAGCCTATTCAACTATATGAACATATATTTTAAAAAACAGAAAACCCTACATTTGTATTTGTCTCCTAGAGTGGAAATGAAGGACTGTGTCCCATCAAACCTTCATCAATTCTTTATACGTAAATAAAGATTATGTATGTCCCTTACCAGTTGTGGTTGAAAAAGATTTGTCTATAGTAATTGAAGTTACTGATGGTATTGATGTTTCTGCTGTTGAAACACTTATTCCAGCTGAAGAATCTGTCATAGCAGTGCTGCTTGTAGATGAGGAGGTTGTAGTGAATGCACCCAAAGTTGAAGTTCCAGGAATTAATGAGGATGCATTATTTACAGAAGTTGTGTTCCCCCAATTAGTGGCATCAGTTGCATATTTTGCCGATGCTATTTTTAACACTAAAATATTAAAATATTAATTTTTAAATCATTATTTAATCACTTAAAAAAAGTTTTTCAGATAATAATAATTTAACCCTAAAACAATTATCCACTCCCTTTAACATCCTTTCAATGTAATTCTGAAAGAATTTTCTTTTATATTTTAAGTTTAACACAAAAATTGGTAAGAAGGACTCAGCATGATAACTAACACAACATTTAACAAAAAGGTTTTTTCTCTTTAACCATATCTAAATATCACTAACAGTAGGGTAAAAGGGGCACTGGATAGATCCACATGAAGAGCGAGCATTTAGGAAGGGTCCTATATTGCAGATGTCATACACAACAGTAGCAGAAAGAAGGATGAAAGTAGAACAGCCCCTGGTGACTGACTACAGATGCCCAACCTGTGACAATAGTTGTATATCAAGGATAAACCTCTTCAGTCACACAATAAGTTGCAAAGGGAAAAGATCATCTCTCGAGACATAAAACGCCACTAAAAATATATATATAGCATAATATACTATATATATCCTAAGGAGTACATATGGAATTGATAAAATTACCAGCATCTGTGAGATTTTCTAGAATGTCTTGCAATTGGTCATATCCTGCAGCATTAAGGGCAAATTCTGAACCACTAGCCATATCTAACACTTCATTGGCATCCTTCAGTCCTATACCTACAGTTATGATTTTCACACCACTGTCTTTAAGGATGTTGGCCTGGTCATGAGCTATAGACCAACAACAAGGTTTATTTATTAGTTAGTGTTGCTATAAACAAAAGTTTACAAAAACAAATAATGAAATAAACTTGATAGTAAATATCACCAAGAACATAAATATATACATATATATATAGAGAGAGATGGCTGACTGGTTAAGTGCTTGACTTCTGAACAAAGGGTCCTGGGTTCAAATCTTGGTGAAGACTGGGATTTTAAATTTTGGAATTTCTAGGGTGCCCCTGAGTCCACCAACTCTAATGGGTCACTGATTTTATTTATGGAAAGTAAAGGTGGTTGGCCATTGTGCTGGCCACATGACACCCTGCTCGTTAATTATGTCCAAAGAATCAGATGACCTTAAAATCCTCTGCCCTATAAATTGCAAGTTCTGAAAGGGGAACTTTCCTTTTATAGAGAGAGATTGTTAATGGGGGTGTCAGCACAGTGATCAGTACTTTTCCAATTAGACTTGGGTTAACATTAGGAAATCCTTAATGTTCCAAAGTTTAACATCCCAGTCCTCCCTCGCATTTGACAACACAGCCACCCTGCTTCTTTTTATTACCAAGGGAAGAATTTTTTTTTTTTGTCTTTTCTATCTGTTTGTGAATGTTTATTATATGAATCTCATAACAGATAACTTCAGCTGAAACTTATTTAAGTGTAAATTTCTTGGTTATACGTTTTTTAAGTTAAATGAATCCTATAAAATGAAAGATGAATATAAATGTTATAGGCCCTCAGGTTAGGCTTACATCTCCATTGATAATATTTATATACTTAAAAAAGTGATTAAATAGATTTTCTTTTACTATGAAATGTTTCTTCTTCATGATCTAAAGGAACCTGAATCTACCAAAGGATTTATTGCTATTGCAAATTAATGTTATTACAATCATTAGTTTCAACCAATGAGCTACTGGACCAGAAAATTTTCAGGTAAAGAAAGTGCTGGAACAAAACAAAGTTTTACATCTACACAAACAATTATTAAAAAATAGATTGTCCTATTTACCTTACTTTTTAATGTCAAAGATGTTCATTCAACATTAAAGAAATTTTTTAGTCAAGCCCCAACCTTTGCTGGATGGTGGAGTATGGTGGTGGGCAGGGTTTGAGCCTAGGACCATTAAAACAACAGCCCAAAGCACACACCATACAACCAGGCAGTTAACAATGTTTACTTATTAGAAATATTAAGAAACATCAAAACTACTTACTTTCTGTTGGGTATCTTGACAGTCCATTAGTAATAACAACAAGAATATCTGGCGCCTTCTCTCTCCCACCTGCTGATGGACCAAACAGGAAGGAATTTCTTACCTCAGCCAGACCCAGGTTAGTGTTCCTAGTACTACTGATAGATGGATAGGGTGAAGATAATAATGCCTGGATACAAGATGAAAAAATAAAAATGTACATTTGTAAATAATGAAAGATTGTCTAATTATTACTTTATAAAATAAGATTTGTCTTCTGAGGCTCAATTTAATGTCTTTATGAAATTTAGTCTGGAAAGGTTGATCAAGTGGTTGAGCATTCAGGGAAGATGAAATGATAATACATCTATATACTGTGGTGGAGTTAGTATAAGTCTTTAGATATCACAAAACTTTTTTTTAATCTGTTTAGCTCACAAAAGAGATTTGCATTGCCTTACATGAATTACAGATGATGATGATAGTCATCTAACCAAATGTGTCTTGTACATTCTATATAATTTGTGTTTCTAATAGGACTTGAGGGGAATCCGCAAGGAAAGAGGAAAGTGGACAGGCCCAAGAAATACTTGGAAGAGGTCTGTCATCAGTGAAGCTGAGTATACTGGAATGTTTTTGGGGCAGATGAAGAAAGCTGCTCAGAACCGAGTATGGTGGAGAGGTGTGGTTAAGTTGGTGGAGAGGTGTGGTTAATTTGGTGGAGAGGTGTGGTTAAGTTGGTGAAGATGTGGTTTACAGGAATAAGTCTACTAAGAAATGTTAACAATGCAGGGAAGTAAAAAAAAAAAATAATTGAACTTCAGCGCAGAAGATTTCTGTGGCATTCTAGTCCTGCACAAGCCCATACAGCTATAAAGACCAGAGGCATATTCGTTTATGGTAGTTCCATAAGTTTTAAGTTCCATATTAAGCTATTCATGTGGATTTAATTTTCAAATTTCATTATAATGGGCATTCTAAAGTGGGATTTTATTTGTGTATACTAATTCAATAATTTCAACTTGGGTTAATAATTCAATTCACCAAGATAAATGTTGTTTTATTTCTCACTTATTCCAATATCCCTGAGCTACACTTTAATGTTACATTACTAAACTTGTGTTTTCTAAATACATAATGTTACTTCCACCACCCAAAACACCAGGATAACATGATAGTGTCACATAATTCATTTGCAAAATTCTTAAATCTCAGTTAAGTTAGAAAATGTACAGTTCCAGATACTTTTGGATAGCTGGCTGGTCACGCGATTTGCGCGCTGGACTGTCGTTTAGATTTATTGATAGTCCTGGGTTCAAACCCTGCCCGCTCCCATCCTCCATCGTCCTGCGGGTGGTTTGGACTAGGAAGTAATTATCTTCAACTCATCTTCAACATGCAAAACAAACATTTTACAAACTTTAAAAATTGAACTTACTTCTGAGACTTCATCAATGCTGGTGTAAGTGTCCATGCTAAATAATATTTTAGATCTCTTGTTGAATACAACTGCTCCAAAGAGAGTGTTATCAGGACCAAAGGTTAAGGAGCGCACAAAATTGGATGCAAAAGTGGTTAGATTTGACCAGCTCTCTAGTCCAGCACTAGTTGATGCATCGATGAGAAGTATGATGTCAGTCTTGGAGGCATGAGATGTTGTGGTAGTTGGCTGGTCAGTCATCACTTCTGAAAAACAAAATTATGCTCATTGAAATGATTATCTTGTCAAACATGGATTTATAAAAACATGATTAAACAGCTTATCATAGTGATGAAGTGGTACATTACCCTTCTGGGGAGTTGTTACACTTGTCAATGTGCTAGTTAGCAAAGTCAGTAGCGGTGATGTGGTTGTGAGCTCAACACTGTTTGGTCTTGTTGGTGCATCAGAGGAGCTGGGAGAAATAGTGGACTCGTAATCTGCAGAATACAGAGTGATAGAGAATGTATTAACAAGTAAAGAGTAAATTTACCCAATCAAAATTTATGGGGGGTGCAGTAGCTGAGTGGTAAAGCACTTGGCTTCTGAACTAAGATGGGAGAAATAATGGACTCGTAATCTGCAGAATACAGAGTGATAGAGAATGTATTAACAAGTAAAGAGTAAATTTACCCAATCAAATAAAATTTATGGGGGGTGCAGTAGCTGAGTGGTAAAGCACTTGGCTTCTGAACTAAGATATCTAGGGTTTGAATCCTGGTCAAGACCGGAATTTTTAATTTTGGGACCTTTAGGGCACCACTCTCCTCTAATTCTCCTCTCCTGACAATAGTTGAGGAAAAGTAAAGGTGGTTGGTTGTTGTGTTGGCCACATGATACCCTCATTAGCTGTAGGTCACAGAAAAAGATGATCTTTAAAGAATCTGCCCTGTCGATCGCAAGGGTGAACCTTTTTTTTTAACTAGAATTAAATTTATGAGTAAGATATTCGATGAAGACATCAGAAATGTTTAAGATTAAAAATATATCTGGACTTAAACTGTACAATATAACATTAAGTCTGGTTTATAATTGAGGTTTGCCTGTTGAAATGTTTACATATTTAGTTGGTTTCACTGTTCCAATCAATCTATTGCAGCATATTTGACCGAAATTTATTAATAAGAGTGAAAATGATTTGAATTGGATGTACAAAATCTAAACTGCTAATTTAATGTTTCGAATAATTGAGTGTGATAGTCTAATATTTCCTTTTATTGTTTTTTTATGATTAACCTGTTAACTGTCATAAAAAAATGCAAGCTAAAAATCTATGGCATATTGTAAGGTCTTCAGGGCTTGCAAAGACTTTCTTTCAGGGAACAGTACCAGTAAAAAGAAGTAGAGGCAGACAGAGAAAGCGATTGGAAGACAACATAAAAGTATGGACGGGCCTGTCATTGAAAGAGGTTCTGTCCAAGGTACAAGAGAGAGGAACAGAGAAAGATGGTTGACAAATCTTGCATGGTGCCCCAATGGTCCAACATGCTAAGGGATAGTGTCACTTACCAGTTTTAGAACCCCTGTAACATTTGGTGACTAGTAGTCACTTGACTATTCCGTGCAGTTAGCACGAGATTTTGCTTAGTCAAGTAACTGACCACGGGGTGAACACCTCAGTTGATTTTGGACTCTTGTAGAGAGAGGAGCATTGTAATCTCCTCGGGTACAACATATAAGCATTAAGTAATTTTAATAGTGTATGCTGTTCTTATTTCATTAGATTATAATTTGTGATGGCTGAAGCCGCCAATATCTTTTGTTAATTATTTTATGTGAATAAAAACCATGTCTGCTACCATTGGGTATATTAATTATTCTAAATGTTGTGGTCGGAGAGTTCAGTATGTTAGTGTTCTTACGCACATGCAAATCTAGTGCGTGTGAGCAAGTATTTAGTTAAGGAGACAAAGAACATTATAGTAGTACCAGAAGAGGTATCTACAACACACAGAGGCATACCAATTCAACACCGTCCAGGCCTATACCAATATTCAGGCCGTGACAGATAGGTAAAGATAAAAATGTAGAATATACTGACCACAGGCTATTCAAAATTGAACAAAAATTGTGCAAAATGGAGAGGAATTAGTCATACGTTGTGGAAACAGACAAGAATGACCTAATATGCATTTAAAGGAAATTTACAGAAATAGAGAAAAGGGTTGTAGATCAACAAACAAAACTTCTAAATAGCTTATGCTTAAACTAAGTATCATTAAACATTTAAATATTTTAGAACCAACTCAACATATCTGAGATGGGTCAGCTGAAAAAAAACAATATTGCCTAGAATGCAAACAAGTACCTTTACAAATGGAGTAGACAAGTTCATTGGAGATGTTCGATAGTGCATCAAAACTCAAGGACTTGAAAACATTTTCAGGACGACTGGCCATAAGTAGTAGCTCAAGAGACTGAACACTGGGAGAGATACCGACAGCATAGATGGTAGCCCCACCACTTCTGAGACATTTTGCCTCAGCAGCAGCTGTTCAAAAAAAAAGAAAATTGATTAAAATGATGAAAGAATTTAGAATTTATATTAACTTTTTACATATATGCTATATGAACTAAATGAAAAAAAAAATCTAGTAAATTAATAACATTTTTTATAAATTTATTGAATTCATTGAATCAGTAGAAGACTATGTGGCTGAATGGAAAAATGCTTGGCTTTCAAACTGGAGGTCCCTGCTTTGAATCCTGGTAAAGATAGGGATTTTTCATTTCAGGATCTTTAGGGTGCCTCTGAACACTGGCGGATCCAGGAGGGGGGGGACCACTTTAAGTAAAAAAAATAACACAATTTGTATACGAATTTATTAGTTATGTTAATAATATATATTAATTATTTATATTTCAACCTATTTTTAGATTATTTTGCCCCCCTTTAGTATGTTGGCCGATTTGGTGGGATGGGGAGGTGGCGATGGCATCAATCCCGCCCCCCCCCCACCATAAACTTTTGAGTTGGGGGGGGGGGGGGGTCCAATTTATTTGTAGAAATCACAGCTTGTCAATGGAATCAATTAAATATCTATATAATTAAAACTTCTTATGGATATTTTAACCGATCTTTATATTATGTCGTTCCCCTGTTAGCCAATTGGGTGGGGGGGGGGCGAATACATCTGCAGCCCATCCAACCTAAACCCTTTGAGTGAGGGGGGGGGGGCGGTCCTACTTTTAATTAGAAATCCTAGTTTGTGAAAAAAATTAGTCGAATTACAATATAATTTTTATATTATGTTGCTACACTTCTGGTATCTTAGCCGATTCCCTGAGGTGGAGGGGGGGGGGGGCGATTGCTTTTGCTGCCCTCCCCACTCTAGCCCTCTGAGTGGGGGGGCGGTCCTATTTTTATGGATGAATCATAGTTTTTGAACAAAATCAGTTGAATATCTATATAATATAAGCTATATATTGATGTTTTAATCCATTTGTATATAATGACGGACACACGATCTGATCTCAAATTTTATCATAATTAAATATAAAATGAAAAAGGGTTGTTCCAGGTGGCAGGGGCGATACATGTGATCGCCTTCCGCCCATTGGACAAACCAATACTTCTTTCTTTTTGTAGTTTAGCTAAGAAATTACAAAAAGAAAAAAAAAAGTGTCACTAATATAATTTATATATGCTATAAATTGAATGAGTCGCCCCACCCCCTATTCCTTAATGCCAAATGCAATCATTAGCAGAAATTATACCGTCCTCTCCCCTTTCCAGATGAAAAGATGATGTTTTAAAACAGAAAAGTCAAATAGGGCGATAGAGTTTATGTAATTGTATACGAATTTATCTTAACTATTTTAAGAAAGACTTTGTTATGGAAAATTTAGAATTCATACGAAATTTCTCATTATAAGAGTAACAATTGAAATGAGTTCTGAAACCAAATATTATTTTCCTAGTCATCTTTTCAACCTTTACTCAAACTAATATTTTTCTGTTGTAAAAGAAAAATTTGGGACAATAACTCACAATTTAAACTTGAATACTAAAAATGCAAAAAATTTTGAGTAAAATCTAATTGGTTCACTTAATTTCTCCTCTTTCTGTAACAAGTCAAATTTAAAAAATGTCTATTGAACAAAATGTATCACTTACAAATGAGCTTTTTTAAAAAAATATTATTTTTTGAATAGATGTTTTTTCGGCAGTGTTACTCAAAGTCTTAATCTAAATCTTTTCAAGAACAAATCGGTTGTATTTGCGATGTAATAAGAGCCTGTAAAATCATATTAGAATATTTTTTAAGTAAAACATTATTCAAAAAATCCTATCTTAATAGGATGAATAATGAGCTATAGATGTCAGGAGAGTGCGTTTCTGCAGTGAAGAATGCAAGAAAACAATTTAGGCTTCGCCCCGATCCCCACTGGGGAAGCTTACAGCTTTCCCCCAGACCCCTTATTGTCAAGAGAAAGGCCTCCGACCTCCAGACCCCCTAGCTGTCAAGAGAAAGGTCTCAGACCCCCAGACCTCCTAGATCCTTTTTTGAATAGGATAAATAATGAGCTATATATGTCAGGAGAATGCGGTTCTGCAGTGAAGAAAGCCAAAAAAAAATTACAGCTTACAGCGCTCCCCCAGACCCCCTAGCTGTCAAGAGAAGGGCCTCAATATAACTTTTTTGTCTGCTTTTATCATCGAAGGTTGAGAAACACTGCTCTATTTTATTCGCGTTTATGCTTAGGGTTAGGGTTTACTGGTCGTTAGGGTTAGGGTTTGGAAAAAAATCGCCCCCCCCCCCCCCACTCCAAAGTTCTGGATCCGCTAGTGCCTCTGAGTTCACCCAGCTCTAATGGGTACCTGATATTAGTTAGTGAAAAGTTAAGTCACCCTTATTTACCATGGGCCACTTAGCTGCCTGTCAAGGAAGCTCAATTTTGAAACCCAACTCAAGCAGAGTTCTGTTTGCAGAGCAACTAAAAGCAGCTCGAAAAACTTCTAACATATATACAAATCCCTACATTTACAAAAAAAAGAGATTGGGTCTTGGCTCAATAAGCAAGCTATAAGCAAGAAAGATGTGCTGTACAAAAGAAAAGAGAAAAAAAAATTTGTAAGAAAGAAAGATTAAAATGATATTAAAGAAACATAAGAGGCCAACTTTAAGTTCCTTAACAATCGTTGGTATGATTTTTTATTTTTGCAATGAAAAATGTTTATCTTAGTTTGAAAAATACTTCAAAAATCAGATTATTTAATTAAATATACCTTTTTTTTTTCTTATTTAGTCTCCATTTTGCAAAGATGTAAAATAGTTTTATATTCAACTTTAATGATTGGAATATATTTTTTACAATTAATCAAACATTTAGTATTAAAAACAATAAATAATGGGCTTTACTTGTGAAAGGTTGATTTGAAAGTCCATCTGTGATCACCACTACAATATCAGGAGCATAGTCCCGACCACCTGCATCACTTGTAAACATTGTGTCTGTGACTTTTCTGAGTGCTTTGTGTATATATGCATACCCTCCATCATAAGTAATCTCTAACAGGGCCTATAAGAAAGAGAAATAACAGTAAAATTATGATACACAAAAGAGGCATTTATTTTATTATCATCAACCCCTTGTGTTCCTCATGGAAGATTAGGGCCTCAGTAAAAACATCCCAATATCCAATCTCTTGGAGCTTCGGTGGCTCAGCAATAAAGCCCTTGGCTTCCGAACTAGGGGTAATTTTGGGATCTCTGGGTGCTACTGAATCCACCCAGCTTTAATGGGTACCTGACATTAGTCGGGTAAAGTAAAGGAGGTTGGTCATTGTCCTGGCCACATGACACCCTCGTAAACAGTAGGCCACAGAAACAGACAACCTTTACATCATCTGCCCAATATGACCACAAGGTCTGAAAGGGGAACTTTACTTTACTTTTTATCGTATCTCTTCCAAGTCTTCTGATTGCTTCTCAGCTCTTTCCTGCCTGCTCATATTCATCTAGTACACTGGTCCTCCATGTTCTTTTAGGTCTTCTTATGTGTGTTGTCCCTGGAGATTCCAATTCAAGGCTTGTCTAGCTCTGCTGTTGATATCTTTTCTAAGGGTGTGAAAAATCCAACTCAACATTTTCTGAGAGCTGCACTCCTTCCAGAGAATACGAAAAACATGCATATATTTTCGTCATTTACCCCCTGCAGCAGTAAATCTTTGTTTTTTTTAATCTCTTCCAGAGTTAGGTGTTTTGTACTTTGTCATACAACTTTATTTTTAAGATATTTCTCAAACAACTGTTTTGTTGATGAAGATCTGTCGTTGTTTTCTTTCATTGCTTTTATAAATCTTTCATGCTTATAGTATGCTCAGTGCATCCATTGCTATTTTTGCAACAGGGTGAAAGAGTTAAAAACGTCAGATGGGGTAACAACAGTTAATAAAGAAGTATATGCTAACAGTTCAATTGTTATAACTCACCTTAGATATCCCCTGCAAGCTACTATGATCTCCAAGATTAATCCAAACAATGGCTTCAGTCCCAAAGGAGACCACACCAAGCCTAAGGGAGTCTAAACCTACCCTAAAATAAGAGGCTGTATTAGCCACAAAGTTAAGCTGCTTCTTAAAGTTGGTGGCTCCAACCTTGGTGGAGGCATCAATCACAAAAACCAGATCAGTGGCTGATGTACAGATCTTTGAAGGAGCAGCTATAGGAGAAAAAAATATTTTAGGTTAATTAAGATGAAACTGTTAATTAATTACACAAAATTGGAAATGGTCATTCTATAGTAGACCCCTAAACACACATTACAATTAAGACCAATGAAACTGGTTTGAGGATTTGTATTTTTTTCAATCCATTATAAGCAGCTTAAGTGTATTTTTAAAAACAAGTTTAAGATGTTTATTCAGAAATAAGGATGATTATGTTCTAACTTAAATCTCTAGCATTGTGGCAGTGGGTGAACTGGGCTCGGTTCAAACTCTGAACCATTTTAATGACAGTCTGAAGTGCATACCAGATGACCATGACGAGATTTCATTTTAGAGAAGTGATAGTAAAATCATCTAAGATAACTAAATTCCTTTAAACTATAAAAAAACAACTAGATTTAGATCAAATCATAATGCTTACAACTTACTAGAAACTTTCTTTTTAAATATTGATATCTAGATCTAAATATAGACCATTATTTTAACTTAAAAGTGTAAGTAGATCTAGATCTAATTTATTCTAGACTCTATAGATATAATGATAGATCTATAGATCTAATTTATTCTAGACTCTATAGATATAATGATAGATCTAGATCTATTTGTCTAGAACTCTAATTCTAATAAACCTAGTCTAGATTTAAGTAAAACAGTAAAAAGAGAAAATAAATTATAGATCTAGTCAGATCAAACTAGTCTAGCTATAAAAACTTATTTAAATTTAATCCAGATCTATATCAGACCAATATAGACATATATTATTATATTATTAATATTATACTTATATTTTTAAATAATATATATAATATATAATATAGGCCTACTCTACTAGTAGTACTACTATACTACTAGTACTCAGGCAGTACTACTAGTCAGTAGCCTTAGAGGCTCAGTTGAACTCGAGTCTAGTCCTAGTCATCAAGATTCGATCTGTAATAAGTATTATAATTCTTATTTATTATTTAGACAGAATAGATTATCTAGATCTAGATCTTGGTAAATAGATCAATTATAGTGTCTATAGTCACTAGAGATCGAGAAAGTCTAAAACAGAAGACCATCATAACAAAATTACATTTTCAATTTTCCTTATTAAAATTCGATCTTCAATGAAAGAAACATGTTTAGATCTAGGGATCTCTGGTTTTTAAATTTCGAAATAAGTTTTAGATCTATTATTTCTTTTACCAATTTTGTAGTAATTTATATACATATCATGGGCGTAGCCAGGGGGGGTTGGGGGTTCAAACTGCACCAGCGCAGCTAAGGGGTTTTGATTTTAAAACCCCAGACCAGGGGGTTTTGAGTTTAAAACCCCCTACCAGAGGGGTTTGAGTTTAAAACCCCTACATGAGGGTTTGAGTTTAAAACTCCTACCAGGGGGGTTTGAGTTTAAAACCCCTACCAGGGGGGTTTGAGCTCAAAACCCCTATCAGGGGGTTTTGAGTTTAAAACCACCTACCAGCGGGTTTTGAGTTTAAAACTCCCTACCAGGGTTTTTTGCAGTTAGAAGATTTTGATTTCATAACCCCCTATACAATATAAAAAAAAAGCAAATTACACACTCAAAATTCTATGAGGGTTTTGAGTTTAACCCCCTCTCTTCAGTAAGGTTTGAAGCTAAAAAATACCTCTTAAATATAACAAAAAAAAATTAAGCACTCAAAATGTTATGAGCGTAGGTTAATGGGTTTAGTCTCAGTTTTTAGTTTAAGCCCCCATTCAGCGGGGTTTGAATCTAAAAATGCTTCTTCAATATGAAAAAAAAAGTAAATTATGCACTTAAAATGTTATGAGCGTTTAAACCCCTTTCCGCGGGTTTGGAAGGTAAAAAATACCCCCCTCCCCGAAAAAAAATCCTGGCTACGCCCATGATACATATAATACTAATAATATATAGTCAAAGAGAGTTGAGTGCTCAAAAAATCAACAAATTGAACATGAGAGTCTGCTGTGTGGTAATTCTTCCATCCCTTCTTCAGGCTACAGACTTGCCGTGAGTCTTGTTTCTAAGATCCGTGCGTCTGAAAGCGTTCTCAGCGGGTTCAACACACGAGATACAACACTGCAACAAACCCAACCTAACAGTGCAAAGTGGTAGGTCGGCTTTTTAAATCGAAGATTGGATTTTACATATATATTCTTGAGAAATGAGATTGTCTTTAATATTGAACTCTAGCCAAGTAGAAGGAGCTATATAATTATAGACCTACATCATTTTAAAAATATAAATGATAAAAGAAATACTTAAACATGGCATATGTACGTACGGCAATTCTTATTAAAAGAAAACAAAAAGAAAAAGCAGTGATTTATCTAGATTCTAGATACTCATCTATTTACTTAAACCTACAGTTTAAAATATATGGACAGGTATCCAGGAATTTTTCATATCAATGATAAATGTTGGTCATCATTATCATCATCCTTTTATGTCCCTTAGTCTCTTGAATGGTTGGGGCACCAAACATGATCTGTCTGTCGATCATCTCTCTCGGTTCCACTTAGTCTTTGATTAGGATTAGAGTCTTTTATTGACATAATAATATGTGAATTGCTTCTGTAGAGCACCCATGTTATGAACGAATGTGATCTAATAATGTTACCTAGTAGCGGGTATAGTTAAAAATAGTATGGCTTTATTGTTAATACCGAGTTCCCAAATAAATTATAGCTAGAATTAGGTTATTAAGATCAAGTGATCAGTTTTTAAGGTGTGTTGGCACGTTTGTCCAGTGCTCTATAGGTATCTAGTTACATATCGTAGGCTAAGCATAACCCTCTTCGTATATAAGTACACTAATGTAAGCAAAACATAAGACTTAAGAAAGTCCCAGGTTAGCATATATACAAATAGTTAATTTAGAATTAAAATCTAATAACTGGCCGTATGCTCGCAAGTCTATTTGTATAAACATAATCTTAACACACACCAAATTAGTAGGACACACCGGAAAAGTCATATATTACAAATAAATACATAGTTATATTATGTCACAACAGGCCAACCCAAGCTTTTAAGTTGTCTACTCTCTGCTGTCTATTTTGTCTTTCCCAGATAGTGTCCCCTACAGAAAGCTCTTTGCGAGCCATGGCGATCTCGTTAAATGGCCTGACAATCTCAGCTTGCGTTTTTTTTTTAAATTCATAATTAAGATAAATCTACATTTAATCTTTAATCTTTTTTTATAAACAAGCTATTGTTTTCTCTTTTGAAAGCATTGATTTAAAAAAAAATCCTCTATGATATTTTGCAAGGCTTTTAAACACGATTACAAAGAGAGTGTTTTTTTTTTTTACAGAACTCAGAGGCGGCCTCTACTACAAGAAGTCTCTCCATTTGGTCAAATGTCTAAAAAGGTCTATTTAGAGGGATATAGCGTCAAGCAGACCGTGTTATTAATAAAAGAGCAGTGATTTTTACACGACGTAATTTTTTGTCAAAGACTAATATGTCTTATTTAATTATAAATAATTGTACCCGACATCCGACTCGAGCAGAGTTGTGTTTACTGAGCGCCTAAAGAATGAACGGAAAACATTCTCCTAGATACCCCCCAACCACTGGTCCACAAATGAGATTGGACCATAGCGCTGTAAACATACTATAAGCATGAAAGTTGCTCTAATATATATATATACAGCTATTTAAAAAAGGTTCCATTGGTTAGATAGTCCTACATAAACAAATATGTAATTTTATTTTGTGCAAATTAAAACGTATAAAATACGAAACTATAATTCTAGGATCACCTAGTCCTTCTATATCCATTGGGAAATCCCATTCTCCTGTATCTGTAATGCTATTTCCACAGCTTGCTGGAATACAAAAGAGAAAATTAATGAAAAAACAAGCAAAATATTTTTAAAAAAATCTTTTTTTAAGAAATATAGCTTATCTAGGCGAAAGAATTCCGCACTTACAAATATATATCTCAATAATGTAGAAGTTACTTTTCTAATTCAATATCAAACAAAATAATTAATTACTCATAATTAATACACTAATTGCATTAAATAGTTGTTAAAAGTTTTAACAAAATCAGAGAATAGGTGTAAGACCACTGTAAGAGAAATGACGTGTTCAATTATAAAAGGGGAAAATACCCCTGTATCTTTGAATACTGATGGATTAAGTCCCCTTCTTGATATCAAACAAAATAATTAATTACCAGTAATTAATTGGTTAATTGGCTGATTTTTTAATTTATTCATGTCTTGTCTATGTTAAAAAATAGTGTGTTTTAAATTCCAACTAAATCTGAGAATGGATGTGGGAGAAATAACATGTAGAAACCTTTTATCAGACTGACAGTGACAGCTAGTGCTGGCGAGTGCGGTGTTACTTGAATGCTATTCAATCATCTTAAAATGCAGATTTAAGTAAACGTATAAATATCTAGACATGTAGATGCGGCACACAATATATATATATTTTTTTTATGTATAATGTAGTGATTTATTACACTTTATAATATTCCAATGATTAACATTTAGATACAGACTTAGAAGACGATGCTTAAAATGTTTCTGAACACCAGAGGCTGGAAACATTGCTGGAGATAAATTTCTATGGAGATAGCTTGCAGCCCAATGCACCGAACGACTCCTTAAGGCTCCAAGTCTAATCCTAATCTTGAAATGTTTAAATGTTATTAGTATTATCATTTATTATTAATGTTGTCATAGATCTTTGTCTCTAGTCTTATATCTTTAGAGCATGGATAGTTTAATATTTCATATATATTCATGCTATTAACTTTCACTTTGAGAAAAGGTTGGGTTGGTGAAAGTCGATAATTCCGTGAAACTGGCAGAAAAGATCTGGCAACGAAGTTGATAAACTGTCACGCTAATAATGCGAATGCCGTGGGCTCGACCTGCCATACTTTCTCATTTTTATTTATTTATTCTTTCAAGGACGATCCGAAATGTTCAGATCCAATCAGATCTGATTTGAGCTTTTTGAACATTTTTGAACACATAGTAGGAGTAAATTTTTTTTTTTTAATTTCTATTTTGCTTTTTTTTTTTTTTTTTTTTTTTTTAACTTTGTTTTATATATATATCATGCATGCTTCGTTTTTTCGTATAATGCGGACAATTTTTTTAAAAAATTAATTAACCTTTTCCCAACTGTACAAATGAGTCAAAATATTATTTTAAAAATGTATACATACTGTTATAAGCGTATATCTCTGAGAATTGTAGGCTTCCAATAAAGATCCACAATATGATCATCATGTGCTTGGAAACTATCAATCTGATTGAAAATAATTAAATTATAAACTTTTTTTTTTATAAGAACATTAAATTCTTAATTGAAGTATAAGTTTCAAAAAGAATATAGTCTAGATTCTGTGACAGTGGTTAGCAGGTCATCGTGGGGTTCAATTGCTATGTTAATCCTGTTTCTAATTTATTCATTTTGTGATGCGGTCTTTCTAACTAATACTTAGGATCTTTCTGAAGCATCTGAGTTCCATTGTTAGGATCCTCATCTCGAGATCTGCAGTCAGCGTCCAGGATTTACAAGCATAAAAAAATGTGGCCTTGACCAGGGAGCGCATCAGTCAGATTTTAGTGTCCAGGTCTATACCTTTGTTCTTTCCAGACTGTGCTGTAGACAATAAACTATGTTTTAAAAAAAGCAAACTTAAACTCTATCGCCATCTCACAAGGTCTCAAAGCTCGCAAAAAAACTTCATTCAGGGAACAGTACCAGGCAGACAGAGAAAGCGATTGGAAGAATGAAGACAGGTTTTTCATTGAAAGAATTTCTATCCAAGGCAAAAAAAAAAACAACAAAGAGGAATGGAGAAAAACTGTCACCAGATCTTGTTTGAAGCCCCCCCCCCCCCATCAGTTCAGGAGACAAAGTGAGAGATGAATGGGAAGGGTATTGATGTTCGTTTGTGGTTCGCTTTGATATTAATCCTACATTTTCTTTATAGATCAGTGATGAAACCAGTGTTCTGCCTCGCAAACGTTTCTCTAGATAGAGAGGATCAAGCAAGTTTGGCACAGTCGGATATGAGCCGTCTGCGCTTTTTTAAATCCCAGAAGTCCACACTGCAAGACAACAAGAAAATGTTGGAGTACATTCTTTACATTTGCATGGTGCTTCAACAGAACGTGAAAAGTTTCAAAGGCACAAGACGATTAGCAAGAAACTAAATCTCAGGGCGGAGTTTTATGTACGTTCTTAAAATGCAGACTTTTGTTCTTGTCGGTTATGTTATTCACCGCTTAACATTTGATGTCTGACAATGTACTCTATCGTCGAACGTTTGTTTACAATAATGCCTATGTAAGATTTATCTCTGTTCTTAGCTACTAGTATTAGAAATAATGGGCAAACATAATCATAGCGCACATGCTATCGAGTAGTAACTATGAGAGATTTTAATGTTATGTAATGATGTACACCATGTATGGTTTGAATAGATATATATGTACAGACGCAGACGGCGAAGAGAAAATCTTAATCGACCATCGGCGGGCAATGCTAATGATTGCCCTGATGGTGGCAAAATATGTAGGTCACAGCTGGGGCTGAGTAGCCACGGGAAATACTCCATTTCTCATTAATCTTCGGACTAGAAGACATGTTTCAAGTAAAACAAGTAAAGTTTCCCTTTCAGATCATGCGGTCTTTAGGGCAGATGATGTAAATGTCATCTGTATCTGTATCGTTTTACGAGGTGTCATGTTGACAGCACAATGACCAACCTTTACTTTTCTACAACTAATGTCAGCCCCCCAATGTCAGGTACCCATCAGAGCTGGGTGGATTCATAGGCGCCCTAGGGACCCAAAATAGAAAAATCCCAATTCAGTTCGGAAGCCAAGCGCTCTACCAGTCATCCAAAGTTCAGTAATTGTAAAGCAATATTATTGGATAATCTGGAGTTGTGTATATTCATGCACATATGCGCTTTCTGTAACTAATAGTAGCTAATAGTATATTTTCCTTTTATGGAAAAAGATACTAGTAAGTTTTATTTTTTTACTTTTTATTGGAAATTTTCAAAGATGGCAAAAAACCTATAAATAGCAAGCTTTATGGTATGTCTGGAGTTGACAAGCTATGTTTCTAGAAGGATATGTATTAGCACGTAACCCGTCCTCCTCCTGTATATTTCACAGAATCTAATTTCGTAAACTCTACTGTTGGTAGCTTTTATTTAGTTGTCAATTTTGAATATCATTTAGCGTCATTGTTTCGTTTATTGTCATATAATTTCTACTAGCTATAGCTTACAATGATTTGTCTGGTTAACTATTATTTCTTTAAAAAAATCATTTTTAAACGGACTAAAGACAAAATATTTAAAAAAGCGTGCTTTAGTAGGGAATCGCGGTTTAGGAATTATCTTCTACTTTTGCACTGACCTGCTATGTAACATTATCATTTGTCACTTTTAAATTTGCTCCTATCATTGTAATTTAAAAAATAAATGTTATATAAATTGTAATCAAATATCCAGAGGAGAATTTAGGAAGTCACAACTTCTACTCACAGTTAAACTCTATGATCTAGTTACACATGAAGGTTCAACCGATGTAGGCCTATAAACAGACGCCCCATTTACGTTTTATTCCCTTCACTTCATTCACGTTACATTTAACCCTTTCCCTTCTCTTATGTGATATGCATAATCCTTTTCTAACCATAAATTGAGACTTAAACATTTTTTTTTCTTTCAAAACGGAATATTTTTTTTTTTACCATGCGCTTAAAATTTTTTAGTCTGGAAGTCATTCACTTATGACTCATTGATAGATTCCTGGCTAGTCGCTTGGATACAGCGGTAATTTATAGGTTTTAGAGTCCCTGAGAGAGGCCATAGAGTCCCTATAGTAAAGAGCCGAGGATTACTCCGCCTATTGATTGCCCTGTATTTGGAGGCTATAAACACTCCTCCTTGTATATACAAAACAGATAATTGTGTGTAGCAAGAAAAAACAAACATTTACTACTTAGATTTATTTAAGATACAGATTTTATTTTGCACTCTTTTTATAGTTTAGTTTGTAGGGAAAAAAAGTTGCAATGCAATGATTTTAAATCATGACTAAGATTTTTTTAAATGACCTACATCAACAGCATGCTATATCACGACAGATTGAGCCCCAATATGATTGACAACTTATCTGGATTTTTTGACAATTTAAATCAAAACTTGCTGTTTCTCTATAATTCGTAATACATCGAAACATCTGTGATATTGTCTTAAATTTATAAAGTCTTTGATGTTGTATAAATAATGGGAACACTAATCGCTCTCGTGGTCTTACTTGCAGGCAACTTCAAGAATTCCTGAATATTAGGATATGGCTTACTCTAGGAAAGTAAGATGGCCTAGTGCAGGACGCGTTTTGAAACCGCTTTACTATCAAAAGAGTTGAGCCAAGGCTCTTGAAACTCTAGGGGCTTGTAAGCCTGGTTGAATAAAGCGCTCTGTGTGGCAAAAGTTAAAAGCTAATGTCCATATTAAACTCAGCTATTTCCAAATGGGTGGGACACTCCATTCGCACAGACTTGAATACTTGGCCGAAGGCCGTGCGCACCAGAAACTCCCGCTATTTTCCTAAAGTTTACCCAGCTAACTGTGTAGGACTCGCCATTGATGAGACGGTCCCTTTAGAAACAGCGTCTTGATTTTGACATGGTCGTGGAGGCTCTCTTACAACTGTTTACTGTGCAATCGGACTGCTCTCGCTATGCCTTAGACACTTTCACTAGAGTCTTGTTTTGGACACTTTCACTAGTCTTGTTTTAGACACTTTCACTAGAGTCTTGTTTTGGACACTTTCACTAGAGTCTTGTTTTGGACACTTTCACTAGAGTCTTTGTTTTGCTACCTAGTTAGCATACTCCTTTCTTCCCTTGATCATTTCTCCACCAGAACGCCGCGTTGAGGCAGCAAAAAAAATGAAATATTGACACACTATTATGCGGTATATGAACATTTGCAGGATTCGGCATCGCTCTCAAATTTCTGTTTATTCACAAATCGTCTTGGTCCCATAATGTAACGCGTTTTTGTAGATGAGTTTACTATTGAGTAGATCAGCATGAATTAGTATTTAATTTTTTTATGTCCAATAATGTATACATCGACTTGGACTAATAAGCAATAGCAATAATTTAACTTCTGAACTAAATACGTGTTGCTTGCAGGCTGATATACATTACCAAATTATATTTTAGCTTTAGGTATAGCATAAATGAATGAAATCTATTTATAAAAATATTCGACATAGGTTTCACAGTTGCTTAGACCTAAGACGTTCTAGATTATCTCCCTTTATTTCAATTTTTGGTCTTTAATTATAGACTTATCCTTGATGACGCAAGGTAAGACTCACTTAAAGTTCTTCTGTCAATAAAAACAAACAAATTGGACTCCACCTAAATGTTAACGCAATCTTTTAGTTCACCGCTTTCACAAGAGCAAATGTCCTCCATTGTTCCAATCACACTGCCATATCTTTCTTTCTATTTTTTTTTTCAGAACAAGTCACGCGTAAATTTACGATCATTGCCTAGTTGACTGGGGTCTATGTTGAAGATCCTAATGTTATGTATTAAACCACCTTTAAGTAGCAGCGTGTTGATCGCTACACGTTAGACTTGCGCCCATTAAAACTTTTCAATAACGTTTTTTATAGAAAGAAACCTGTTACGGTAATAACTATAGAGTCTCTCGGGGGAACAAAAATTACATAAGGATTAGTCAAAGACTTTCTCTTGTGGCTAGATTGTGGTTCGTAATAAAGTAGATTTATGCATAGACATTGGAAGATGATATTATGTATTGGAAATATCTGCCACGCAGAAAAAAAAAGGAACGTTATATATAATTGTAACTATTAGTGTGTAATATAAGCTTGTTGAGTCCGTAACAATTCTTTAAACAAAAAAAAATTGAAAAATTCAAATGGACTACCATTGTCCATGTCAGCATTACTAATAAAGCAATAGCAATATAGATTCGAATTCAAACAATATAAAATATATATAGTTTGTCCATCGTGGTTCGATGACGACCGTTTTGTCATCCAGGGGGCTGAGGGCCTTGCACTGGGGTTTTATGCCTCCTCATGTGACTAGTGAGACCTACGTGAGCCCTATGCTAAACGCCTTTAGAGAAGCTTTGAGGGTGTCCCCAAAGCACTTTCTTTGACCATCTTGCGAGCGCTTTCCTTCGCTTAGATTCGAGATACTGAAGTCCTTCGAAGAGCGGGTCTGCAAAGCATCCACACAATCCTGATGCAGTCCCAGCTGCGATGGGCAGGACACGTCTGTAGAATGGAAGACCGCCGCATCCCTAAATGACTCTTTTATGGCCAACTAAGCGATGGGAAGCGCTTTAAAACATACACACATACACACACACACATAACCAGCGCATGATGAATTGCGTTATATGGAATCCTTGACGACAGATAATTTTGAAACATCCTTGACTGAAAGTGGACTGCAAAGAATAAAGTATAATATGGCGTTATAAAATATGTTTTAGTTAATGAAGAGTAGCCGACTGCTTCGTTCTTGATGTAGATATGGTTTAATTGATGCAATTTGTCTTTAAGGATTCTATATGTTTTAAAAAGACATATTTAATCAGATTGGAGTGTTTTTGAGTAATATAACAGTATAAGATTCTTTTCTGTATTCCTCTGTTCAGCTTGCAAATTTACGAGCAAAACCTGGGTGGGTGGATACGGATCTCGAAAATGGCTTTAAAGGTTTTTCTAGAAATTTGACAGTTGAGAAAAGAATTTCTAGCTTTTTGGCCACACTTTAAACAATTCTAGTTTGACCTTTATAATTTTCAAAGTATTAATAAAATGTCATTTAAATTAGAGGACTCACTAGACACTATTTATTACAGACTACGTCTTCGAGTATTTCCACAATTAGGCCACATGTTCTCCATGCAAGACCCTCGGTGTTGTGGGCGGCTGTTTATATGTGCACTAAACTGCTTGTAGACAACTAAACCGCTTAAGGCGTACGTATTATATATTAACTTATAAAGCTTAAAAAAATTGAATAACTTATTTTGTGAACAAAACTAAAAAAAAAACAACACTTTGATTACAATTTCAAGAAATTCAACCTGAAATAAAACTAAATCAATGCAATGGACTTTACTTTAATAGTAATATAAAAAAAAATATTCTGAACCCAATTTTTCTCACTTCAATAACATCCTTTCAGTCTGACGTTCTGTAGTCTTCCGTCTGCCCTAAGACCGCTGACGACATTGCTACGTATCTTGCATCATTCACAACCAATCTCTTTCCCCGTCACAATAGAAACACACAAATAAAAAAAAAGTAAAGTTCCCCTTTCCAGACCTAACGATCTATGGGGCAGATATTGTTAAGGTCATCTGTTTCTATGGCCAACGGTTAACGAGCAGGGTGTCATGTGGCCAGCACAACTTTACTTTCCCCAACTAAATTCAGGTACCCAATAGAGTTGGGGTGGACTCAGGTACGCCCTAAAAATCCAGAAATTCAAAATCGCAACCTTCACCTAGATTCGAACCCAGGACCTCAGGTTCATAAGCCCAGCGCTTAACCACTCAGCCACCGCGCCTCCTACACAAATATAAACTAACTCTATAATACTCTGGAAAACTCTTTGAAATATCTAGTTTGATTTTAAAAATCCAAAGTTAGTACAGTACTGTTAATGGAACTCCTCTACGCTGATGATGCAGTTATTGTTGCTAAATCTACTACTTAGCACTAGACCCTGGTTGACAAACAATCTGCTGTATGCAAGACCAAATTATAGTTCAAATTACTATCACTGCAGTGCAGACACGTGTGTCACAGCCTAGTTCTTGTTGTAGGCGTGATGACGCGAATGTATCTGTGTTGTACTGGTACTACTATGATATTTTTTAACTTCTTAATTAAATACTTTCTCTCGCGCACTAGATTTGCTAGTGCGTGAGAACACTAACATGCTGAACTCTCTGACCACAATATTCAAAATAATGGATTGACTCACTGGTAGCAGACATGGTTTTTATTACACACAATATAATTAATAACAGATATTGGCAAGTCCAGCCATCAAGAAATATTCACCAAACATAGTGAATTATAATCCAATAAAATACTTCAGGTATCACATATACTCCAAAATCAATCTTAATAAATATATATTACTGTACTGGACAAGATATCCATAATCAACTTCTCTCCATGAGAGTCCAAGATCAACTGCCTGTCCACCTCGTGGTCAGCTTCCGCCCAAAAAACAAAATCTCGTGCGGAACAAGCACGGAATGGTTCAGTGATTACTAGTCACAAAATATTACAGGGGTTCTAAAACTGACGTGACATACGCCCCTTCCCCTACAAAAGATTTTTGAAAAAAATCTTTTACAAAAGTACATATGATATAATTGTTCTATATATATATATATGTCTATTAGCTTAATCTATCATATGAAGATGATCTAATTAATCATCTCAATACTGCTTACTCAATTATACATAAATATTAATGTTATGTCATTCATTCTAACTATAAATGGTTCCATATACCAACTAACAAATGCATTGTTTAATTGCTATGTGGTCCTCCTGTTAACATACATTGACATCTCAATTATAAGAGAAGAAAAAAAATAAAATTTTAAAGTCATTTTACATTAAATTATTTCTATGATATTACACAACCAATGTGTATCATTTGACACACTAAGTGAATTTATTGAAGTTCAAGAAAAAAATAATTTTTACATACATCTATACAAGTATATTTATGTTCAGTATTACTCTAAGTTCTGTCACCATTATACAAGGTTACCGTGACATTGTCTATAATTGCTATTGCTAGCACACATATGTGGTTTTTAAAGTAGAATAGCATAAAAATGATAACATTCAAATGTGTACCACTTGGAAAAAAAAATCAATAATATTTACAATTGTGAGTTTCCAAAAAAAAATTAAGTAATTTACTGTTGTTTACAATGTGTTTGTGTACATTACTGTATTTACTAAGTATATAAATTATTAGCACATCAAGTTATTGTCATATTCTATGTTACTGATAAATTGTGATAAATTAATATGTAATGCACAGTTAATAAAAAATGATAGTACAATAGCATCAATGAAAGGAAAAATGTCATCATGACCCAATAAAATAATACAAGTGTAACAAAAATATGTCATGACCTAGTTACATGATAACTAAAAAAAATGTCAGCTTGACCTGATTGAAAAATGTCAAGTCGCTTCTAATTGTATTATGAAGTTATTAAGTTAAAATATTTTGACTGATATGTACAATATCATTGTCCTCATTGGTATCTGTTTCATGATCTACCTGTCTTGACAAAAAATCAGCTAATACATTTTCATGACCAGGTATACTTTGTAGGTCAAACTTGTAATCAGATAAAATTAATGACCATCTATTTATTCTGTTATTCTTTAGTTCTTTTCTTTTAAGTGCTAACAATGGTTTATGGTCACATTTAATTGTAAAAAATCTTCCTAATAAATAGTGTTTCAGTTTGACTATGCTCCATACTATAGCTAATAGTTCTTTTTCTATTATTGAATATTTTCTTTCTGCTTTAGATAATGTTCTACTTATATGAACTATAGGTTTTAGATATGACTCTTTCTGTTGCAGTAGGCATGCTCCTATACCATTATTAGATGCATCAGTGTACAGTAGGAGTTGTGAAATAGGATCAATACTTCCTAATTCTAGTTTCTCATTAAACTTATCCTTTAGTTTGGTTAGTGCTTCTCTGCTGCTATCATCTAAGTTTATTATATTTGAATGTTTCTTCTTAGTAAACTCTACTAAGGGCTGAATTAGTTGGGCATAGTGAGGTATAAATTTCCTATAAAAGTTACACAAGCCTAATAGTGCTCTTACATCCTTTTTTGTTTTAGGTTCCTTAATATTTTTTATTTTACTTATGTTTGCTTTGGTAGGAGTTATTCTGCTATTAGTAATGTTATAGCCTAAAAATTTAATTTATTGGGAGCAATTGTCATCTTATGTTGTTTTAGACGAGCAAATATTTGTTCAAGTGTGTCTAGATGTTCTTTTTCTGACTTAGTGAAAACACAAATGTCATCCACATATGAAATTACATTGTCTATTCCTGATAATAGTTTACTAATACATTTTTGGAAAGTGGCTGTGCTGTTAACTAACCCAAATGGCATGACATTCCATACATATATTCCTTCAAACCCAGGTAAAATACATTTGAAAGCTGTATATTGTTTAGACATTTCTTCCATTTTTATTTGCCAGAATCCTCTATTTAGATCCATGGTGGTAAACAGTGAGGCTCTACTTAACATATTAATTATAGTGTCTGTATCAGGTAAAGGTTCAGGATCTATAATAGTACAATTGTTTAGCTCTCTATAGTCACAACAGATTCTTACATTATTATCTTTTTTTTTAACAATTACCATAGGTGATGCATACGAGCATACTTCTGATTTTTCTATCTTGTTTTCACTTAGTAATTTCTTCAGTTCTACCTTTACTAATTCCTCATAGGCCTTTGGGATATTATATGCCTTTGTTTTAGATGGTAATGTCTTATTTAAGTGTATTGAATGCTGAATTAGATCAGTGCAGCCTAGTTTCAATGTAATGACATCATTGTATTTCCCTATCAAGTTATCTATATTGGTCCTATCATTACATGAGTCTTGGGTGTTAGTATGAATAGTTATAGTGTTAGCAGCATATTCTTGTATAGTTCCTATTGAATCTGTTTCCCTATCAATTACTTCTATCTCTTCCAATTTTCTTTTAGGAAATTTTACTAGTTTGTCTATGCTTAGTTTACATTCTTTTCCATTTTTGTCTACTTTGTACACTTTGTTGTTTATTTTGCCTACTATCTTATATGGACCTTCATTTTTATTTTTACTGTACTTATTTTCTATCTTGACATATACTTGGTCTCCTATGTTTAATGTTCTTAATTTTCTGTTCTTGTTTTTTATGTCTCTATGTCTGTTTAAATTTTTATCCATGTTTATATCAGCTAACTTTATTCCCTGTCTTAAATTTTGTTTTGTTTGTGTTATCCATGGATGGAATTCTTCATAGTTCTCTAGGTCTAACATATTATCAGCCCATAGTTCTAGTGGACCTTTAGGTTTCCTATCAAAAACTAATTCATATGGACTGAATTTTGTTGTTTCATGAGTAGTAGTGTTGTAAGCAAAAATAGCATAGTTTAAAGTCTGATCCCAAGTATTCATTGCTTCTGTTTCTAATTTATATATTATTTCTTTGATTGTCTTGTTCCATCTTTCAATCACACCGTTAGATTGTGGCGAATAAATTGTACTGTGTACTAGTTTGATGTTGGTCATTTCTGCAAAGGCTTTATTTAAATTTGATTTAAAATTGGATGCATTATCTGATAGAATTTTATTTGGGAATCCAAACTTTAGGAATATTGTTCTTAGTGAGGTGCATATATCTTCTGCCTTAATATCCCTAAGAGGAAAAGCTTCTGCCCATCTGGTTGCTATATCTATGATCCCCAATATATATTTATTTCCCTTGGTACTTGTATTTAATGGGCCCATAATATCAATGGCTATTTTATCCCAGAAGCAATGGGCTTTATCTGACTTTTGTAGAGGTGCCTTAAGTATGACTTTTTGTTTAGTACATTCTGGACAAGAATCTATATAGTTTTTTATTTGAGTTTTCATCTTGGGCCAAAAGAATTTTTCTGAAATTTTGGCATATGTTTTCTTTTTGCCAAAGTGGCCTGCTGTTGGATCATCATGGGCCATTTTAAGTATTTTGGGTGTTAGGCTTTGTGGAATTATTATTTGAATTCTTGTGCTATCTTTGCTTTTATTACATCTTATGGCTAGGTTATTGGCTAATATATGATGATTGTTTAAGTTTATTTTGTTATAGTCTTTGCTTAACAAATCTTGTACTATAGGGTCACTGTTTTGCATTTTGATTAGTTCTTGTCTGGTGGTTCCTAACTCATTGAATAGAATATTTGGTAATTCAATCTCTGGCACTATTTTTTTGTGTGATCTAGTTTGTACAGCTGCTATTTTATGTTGATGTAGATACCAATTTTTTTGTCTATTTTTTATCCATGAATCTAGTTGATTTATTGTTAAATCTTTAACACCATGTGAGTTCCCTATTATGAGGTCTTGGGCAGGGGTATCCATTACAACTACTTTTATCTCGCCTGTAATCCAGGGAGATTCAATCCAGACCTTGGCAGTTTTACATATGTCAATTTTTTGTACATTGGCATAGATCACCTTAACAGTTTCTTTTAAATATTGTTCTGGTTTGACTAGATTAGATCTTACTATTGATGTTGTTGCACCAGAATCTCTCATTGCTTTAATCTCTACTGAATTTACATAGGATGGAAATACATTTACTTTAGACATGTCTGCTTGTAAGTAAGCAACATTTTCTTCTCTTTGAACATTGCTGTTATTGTTATTGCCTCTATTTCTGTTTCTGTTTTGATAGTTAGTATTGTAGTTAGACTGATGGTTGTATGTGTCCCTCCTTGATTGTCTGTTAGTATTATAATTATTGTAATAGAAGTTGTTATTTCTAAGGCTTCTTCTTTCTCTAGGGCTTGCACTCTGGTTTGATCTGTAGTTTGTATATTGGTTATTATTGTTACTAGGATTGCTGTAATAATTTCTATTGTAGTTGCTAGGGTTATTGTAATTAGTGTAACTTCTATATCTAAAGTTACTAGTATTAGTTTGTCTGCATTGGCTTTTAACATGGCCCTTCTTGCCACAATTAAAGCAAGTCTTAGAGTTAGAAAATTTAAATCTATCATTAGTATTACTGTTTGATGTACCGATTGTTGCGGCTAATTCATGTAGGTCTCTTTTATCCATGGTATGACCAGGATGGCTATCTTTAAAAAGGTTTAAATTAGTAATGAGATCAGTTTCTGTTTTTACTTTCTTTTCTTTAAGAAAAGTAAACACTAAGTCTGTTACATTGGACAGTACATTGTCAATTAGGATCATGTCTAAAATTTGAATTGGATCTTTAATGTTACATTTAGCTAGTTCTAACCACTTAAGCATATTTGCCTTCATGTCAAATATAATTCTATTGAAGTCTCCATCTTTATTTAGTTTAATTTTTTTAAAGAGTTTTCTATAATAGTCTTCACTTTTTCCAAAATGTTCTAAAAGTCTAGTTTTAACAGCAAGGTAGTCTTTTTTTTGTTCAGTTGTAAGTGTGCTTATTATGTTTAGGGGTTCTCCAGATAAATTAGCCAGTAGATGTTTTGCCATATCCTCATTATTTAAGTTGTAAGTGGAGGAAATATGTTCAAACTGAACTAGGTAATTTTCTAATGTCTCCTCCTTGATATTAAATTTATGAAATTTAGAGATGAATGGTTTGTTAGTAGTTTGCTGGGTAATAATGTTGGGATTAATTTTTGCTGCTTCTAATTTAGCTAACTCTACTTTGTCCTGACTTTCTTTTTGTTTAGTCTCTAGTTCTTTTAGTTCTTTTTGATGAGCTCTTTCTGCAGCTCTTTCTTCCCTATCTTTATCCTCTTTTTCTTTTTTATCTATTCTATCTTTTTCCTTTTCAGCCCTATCTCTTTCCTCTTTTTTTTCTTGTTCTGCCTTTTCTAATTCTTTTTCTATAAATTGTCTCTTTTTATCACCTTCTAGTTCCATTACTTTCACAAGTTCTAGAATCTTATCATATGATGCCATGGTTAATCTTAATGTATCAATGTAGTAGTTAAAGAAGTAAATCAAAATATACAGTTGCACAAAAAAATATGTTACAAGTATTATATTATATGTTACAAATAGTACACTGGGAGAATGAGTGTGTTATGATGCACTATATTTTTACAAAATAAATATAAGATCAATGAACTCTCCTAATAATTAATATTCAAATAATTATATGTATTAAATGAATACTTTTCACAAATGCAATAGTTCAAGTAGGTTTCAATATGAAGTATGTATGGCTATTGTTTATGCCAGTTATAATAGAAGAAAAGAAAAAAAAAATAATTTTTAATTAAAAAGAAGCAAAAATATATGTACAATGTATAAAAAACAAACACAGAAACAATATGAATGACGACACAGTCTGCTATAAAAGGAAATCAATAAAAAGAAGAAATAGGACAGGAGAATTACAGATATGTAGATACAAAGATTTACACAAACAACAATATAAATACCAACATAATACTCTGACAAAATACACAAACAAGACTAAAACAGCTAATAAATATTTCCCAATATGATCTAGTACCTCCCTACCAACAAGGATGACCTCAAACGCGTTGGGTCTTATTGAAGGTAAAAGAACAGATAGGATATTCCCTAATAGATCCTATTATTATGAAAGTCATAAAATAGTCCCTCTCCAGCCACCCTTACAAATACTTAAAAAATGAAAAATGTACTCACTAGTGACTATCTTCAATAGTCAACATCAATTTATTGGATACTTTTAAAATATGTCAATATATAATCAGTACATACAATTATTATTCAAACTTACAGGGGCTTTCTAGTGTAGTCTGATGTAGATAAGTTCAATCCTCTTAGTGTAGATCCATAGTCTAATGATAATCCAATCATAAAATAAACCAATCCTCTTAGTGTAGATCCATAGTCCAGTGATAATCCAATCATAAAATAAATCAGTGAAATAAGGTAATATATCCAATAGTCCAGTCACAAAATAAACCAATGAAATAAGGTAATATATCCAATAATGAGCTCAATAATCCAAACAGAATTAATTACACTGGTAGCTAGTAATCCAATAAAGGCTTAGTACAAATAATATGGGCAACAATGACTAGTATGACAAATAGTCTATATATATACTCCAAAGTACTTGAGCTTCTAGAAAATAATCTAACAGTGAATGACTGACTCAAATAGCAGTATAAGGGAAAGTTCTTCACAGAAGATGTTGATAGGAGTCAGTTAAGACGATATGGTGGTATCACGTGCCCAAGTGTACCACTATTTGTTACTGGAACAGTGAACAAATAATTAGGTGAGTCTCAAATGACGTACACCACGATGAATAGTCGACTTGAATGACGTCGGACTTGATTAGTACAGACAGGTTGCAGTAATTTTCACCCAGATTGCGGCTCATCAGGTTGTAGCACAGACAGATTCTGAGATTGCTACGGTAATTTTTCACCCAGATTGCGGCTCATCAGGCATAACTTCAACTTGGTATTGTAGTCTAGTTGGTAATATTTTAGATCTATAGTAACGTAATTAGATCTAGGAATCAATTTGAGATCCTGCTGGAGCCAGGTCACCTGAGTTAATTTCTTGTTGCAGCAACGTTTGTTAGGCTTCTAAGTTTCTTTCAATTGTTTTTGCCGCCATACTGGAAAAATAGTCCTTTGTACTTCTACGCCAGATTATATGTAGACGATCGACGATTTACTTGTTAAAGAGTGTAGGTTCGTTCTGTCATTTAAGACATACTGGCCACCATATGTCACAGCCTAGTTCTTGTTGTAGGCGTGATGACGCGAATGTATCTGTGTTGTACTGGTACTACTATGATATTTTTTAACTTCTTAATTAAATACTTTCTCTCGCGCACTAGATTTGCTAGTGCGTGAGAACACTAACATGCTGAACTCTCTGACCACAATATTCAAAATAATGGATTGACTCACTGGTAGCAGACATGGTTTTTATTACACACAATATAATTAATAACAGATATTGGCAAGTCCAGCCATCAAGAAATATTCACCAAACATAGTGAATTATAATCCAATAAAATACTTCAGGTATCACATATACTCCAAAATCAATCTTAATAAATATATATTACTGTACTGGACAAGATATCCATAATCAACTTCTCTCCATGAGAGTCCAAGATCAACTGCCTGTCCACCTCGTGGTCAGCTTCCGCCCAAAAAACAAAATCTCGTGCGGAACAAGCACGGAATGGTTCAGTGATTACTAGTCACAAAATATTACAGGGGTTCTAAAACTGACGTGACAACGTGACCGACCATTAACGACCAACCACTGGAAATTGTTGATCATTTTTTTTCGGCTTCATCATAGCCAAGACAAAGGGCACCATGTCACGGTTTTGCAGAAAAGAGTGTGTGACAATACCTTTCTGACTGCCAATACCAAAGCTTTGTCTACCAGACCTGTGTGATGAGCACTTTGCTACACCGAAGTGAAACAGGAAACATCGGCAGGGGAAAAAAAACACAACTGAAAATCTTCCACATCCGATGCTTAAGGCGGATTTCTAAAAAAATAAGGCGGCAAGGTTAAAAAAGCAGGATGCCAGGACATCCAAGCTGTGGACTATACCAATCACATTCCTTCTAACTCCCCCTATCTTTCTCCGTCTTCTTCCACCAAGCTTTACTTTAATTATCCTTCCATTTTATTTCCCCTTCCACTTTACTCAATCTTACTCCACCTTTCTCCACCATACGCCATATAACTCCACCATACTTTACGTGGCTCCGCCATACTCCATATAACTTACCTTATTCCATATAAATCGACCTTACTCCATGAAAATCAACCATGATCCATGTAGCTCCGCCATACTCCAAATAACTCCACCTTACTCCATATTATTCCAACTTACTCCATATAACTCCACCATACTCCATATAACTCCACCATACTCCATATAACTCCACCATACTCCAAATAACTCCACCTTACTCCATATTATTCCAACTTACTCCATATAACTCCACCATACTCCATATAACTCCACCATACTCCATATAACTCCACCATACTCCAAATAACTCCACCTTACTCCATATTATTCCAACTTACTCCATATAACTCCACCATACTCCAAATAACTCCATCTTACTCCATATTATTCCAACTTACTCCATATAACTCCACCATACTCCAAATAACTCCATCTTACTCCATATTATTCCAACTTACTCCATATAACTCCACCATACTCCATATAACTCCATCATGCTCCATGTAACTTCAGCATACTCCAAATAACTCACCTTACTCCATATTATTCCAACTTACTCCATATAACTTCACCATACTCCAAATAACTCCAACTTACTCCATATTATTCCAACTTACTCCATATAACTCCACCATACTCCATATAATTCCGCCATTTCCATATAATTCCACTATAGTCCATATAACTCCACCATACTCCAAATAACTCCACCTTACTCCATATTATTCCAACTTACTACATATAACTCCACCATACTCCATATAACTCCTCCATACTCCAAATAACTTCCCCTTACTCCATATAACTCCACCATACTCCATATAACTAAACTATACTCCATATAACTCCGCCATACTCCAAAAAACTCCACCATACTCCATATAACTCCACCATACTCCATATAACTTGACCATACTCCAAAGGACTCCACCATACTTCATTTTATTACGCATTATTCCACCAAGTTCCACTCTACTCCACCTTGGTATCTACAAATTGTTAATCAATTATTTTAATTCTTGTAATTATATGTTCTCGCCTCCATATTCTGACATTGACTTCTTCACAAACGATTAGCGCGATGTTGTCACTCTGTGAACATTAACTCTCCCGACCCGTAGACCGAGAGCACAGTTTCTACTTACCGTGAGTCTACAACAGATGTGATCAATACTAACACGTGAGTTGATTATTAACCTTATTGCTTTTTCATAGATACCAAGATCTACTTTTGACTGCAAATTACATAAGTTTAAAAAAAAGCAGTTAGACATTTATATAACTAATTGATGTTGGGTTAACATTGTTAACATTTTTTTTTAAATGAAAAAAATCCTTTTTTTTGTCGATTTGTTTCGCATTCTTAATTTTTATTATCCATAGCGTTTATCAAGATATATTTTTATTAGTAAATTTATATTTACACACAATAAGAACCATTGAATTTACACATTAACAGTTAAGTGCTGTGAAACCATAAACAGAGTTTCGTGAAGAATAGTGCCTTCTCATTCACAAATACATTGAATCTCGATCGATTTACGCGGCACTCAAAAGGCAGATGTGATATAGGGAAAAAATTAGAGGTTTACCCGAGGTACTAGGGTTTCGGTCTCGCCCTCTAGACTGTTCTAAGTTTAGGACTCTTTCTAAAAAATGGTGCAACCCATTTGCGTCTACTTGAAACCCACACCAAAAGTAATGTTGCTTTAATTCAGGCCACTGGAGAGAAACATGGGGTTTCAAGCAGACGTAACCTTAGCTTTAATGACAGCCACCTAACCCTGTTGAACCGTTGCTTAATCTGTTGCTCGCCTTTCTCTATCTTTTGACTTGATTAGAATCTCTTTCAAAGATGGCCCCCACCCACTTTTCGATGTCATCTTCCCATCACTTTCTCAATTAAAATAAGCGGCCACAGTTGATGAGTCTCAGTAGGACCTTGAGAAGAAAAACAGGCACGTGATTAAGTGATTTTATAAAAACATTTTTTTGAGTTACATTAAGTGACGCAATGTGCTCTGTCAGGCACATAGAAACGAATCAATACAATACTAAACAGACAACTATGGTTGTTAGTATATACATAAGATTAAGGCGTTTTTTTTTAAATAAAATAAAATACTAAAATTAAAGTGTCACATAACACAGTAACAATGGGTATCAAACGTTACCAAGTTGATGACTTCAATCAAATATCCGCTAAGACTTATAGGTTAGGTACAAAACTAAGAGTCAATAGTGTAGAAGTTAATTCCCTTTTTCTATATCAAAATAATTAATTACCAATAATTACTTATCATCAATGGATAAATTGGTTAATTTTTTTAATAGACGCATGTTTTGTTAATTACATTTTGAAATTGATAGGAGAAAGTTTGTGAGAGAAATAAAGTGTACAATTATCTGAGGGAAAAACCCACAAATATTTACCCATATCATATCTATAAATACTGAAGAATTAATTTCCGTTTGATCATCAAACGGAATGATTAATTAACAGCATTGAATTAAATAATTAGTTAATTATTTTATTGATTCGTGTATTGTCTTCTTTAATGAATATTTGATAAAAGCGTTATAAGTGTATTTCCCGATTCACAGACTTTATTCATCTCTCTTCAGATACAGTTGTTCTCATCTCACCTTCACCTTTGCGTTAGGCAGTTAAACCGTTGGGGTACGACACAAGATCTGTAAAAAGTCGTTCTCAATTTCTCTCTGTCTTTTGCCTCTGATAGAAGTTCGTTCAGGCATGTCCATTTGTTTATGTTATCTTAAACAGGCATCATGAAAAAGCCCAACATACGACATTAGCAAACACTACGACCACCAGTTACAGGACAGCAGGGCTTGACCTTCACATCGAACTACACACTGGTCAGTGTTAGAAATAAAAACATTCACATCGAACTACGCACTGGTCAGTGTTAGAATAAAAACATTCACATCGAACTACACACTGGTCAGTGTTAGAAATAAAAACATTGAGAGGTCATCCATGTAAAAGCTCAAAGAGAGTCAATAAACATTTGTCTTGGATCGAATCGTCTACTTCCTAGAGATCATTTAAGTCAAAGAAGACTGGACAGACAAGGGAGGTAAAAACAAATACGCATAGAGCACCCTCCTTTTTTTCACGCGTTCATATCACTCCCTCTCTCTCTTCATTGCTGCCCCCCTCCTCTCGCTTCCCTCAAACTCTCTCCCTCTCTCTCTTCATTGCTGCCCCCCCTCCTCTCGCTTCCCTCACACTCTCTCCCTCTCTCTCTTCATTGCTGCCCCCCTCCTCTTGCTTCCCTCACACTCTCTACCTCTCTCTCTTCATTGCTGCCCCCCTCCTCTCGCTTCCCTCACACTCTCTCCCTCTCTCTCTTCATTGCTGCCCCCCCTCCTCTCGCTTCCCTCACACTCTCTCCCTCTCTCTCTTCATTGCTGCCCCCCCTCCTCTTGCTTCCCTCACACTCTCTCCCTCTCTCTCTTCATTGCTGCACCCCCCTCCTCTCGCTTCCCTCACACTCTCTCCCTCTCTCTCTTCATTGCTGCCCCCTCTCCTCTTGCTTCCCTCACACTCTCTCCCTCTCTCTCTTCATTGCTGCCCCCTCTCCTCTTGCTTCCCTCACACTCTCTCCCTCTCTCTCTTCATTGCTGCCCCCCCTCCTCTCGCTTCCCTCACACTCTCTCACTCTCTCTCTCTTCATTGCTGCCCCCCCTCCTCTTGCTTCCCTCACACTCTCTCCCTCTCTCTCTCTTCATTGCTGCCCACCCTCCTCTCGCTTCCCTCACACTCTCTCACTCTCTCTCTTCATTGCTGCCCCCCCCTCCTCTTGCTTCCCTCACACTCTCTCCCTCTCATTATTCATAACTCTTCATTGTTTTTATTTTCTTTAACTCTATAACTATTCCCGCTCGGTCTGGTTCCTTCAAATAGGGTCGGCCTTAGGTAATGGGATGCCTTAGGCCAGCGGTTCTCAACCTTTTATTTTACTCGGCTACCCCTTTTTACAATTCCTCACCCTGCCGCGACCCCCGAACAGTAACTTATTTTCGTTTGTAAGTATAAGTAACTGTGGTTTCGCTTAAGTTACAAAATTATAATTGTAGGCCTAATGTAAATATCTGATTTGCATTACCAAAGCTTCATGTTTTATCATGAAACAATCTGTTATAATATGCTACAACATATTACGTAATATACGACTATATGTTGCATATCTAGTCCAACATACTACCATACTTGGAGCACAATATGTGCAGACACCACTAATATTTTTCAAAGATATTTTTTTTTATTTTTTTTCCAAAAATTAACACATTCACTCTCAGTCGTAGTCGATTCAAGGTGATTGAAAAAGAGAAACTCATCTTTAAATCTTCAGCATTTACATATGCTTAGCCATTCCTCCAAACTAACTGGGTAACCATGACGACAAAGTTCGGACGCGAGCTATCACAATGACATTACAGTTCTTTCGGCTCCATAGATTTGACTTCAAGAGAACTTCGTTACAAATGACAGACATATTCCTGCTTAAACTAATGGGGCAGGCAGAGGAAACAGTGGTGCATGTCTTACGGGGAGTGTCCAAGAGCTGAGGGGAGACAACTGAAGGGTCACTTGAGCTCCAGGAAGCTATGAGGCGCTACGATTAACAAGAGTTTCTTACCAGAGCACTAATGGTGGCCCATGTTTTCCTCCCCTGCTACCATTTGGAGTTCAAGGTTTATGTTGTCCAATTCGTTTTCTATTACTATACAAAGTTTACATATTTCATAAATTCAAATTTATGGATGCGTTACTCAAACTTTGTCAAATCACAATCATTTTCGTTCACATATTACAGATTTAACACCATGATTTGTTGTAAATTTCGTACTTATTTATCCTATAAATGGCTAACCTTAAACTTTACTAATATCTTAATAAATTAGGGACTTAATATTAATACTGAATCCAGTGCTTTGCAACACCACTAGACTTAAAGACACGCTATACATTAATGCGCATCAACTTAAACTGTTAAAAATATATCTGCTGATACAATTAAAATGTTTGAAATCAATTCCGATTCAATTGTCAGCAACATCTATCATCGAATAACAATATAAATAATAAATTCAAATGAAAAAAAATCCTTTGTATGTGACAAGTTTTACATGTCAGAATTCACCCCAAAAAAATCCATATTTTCGATGACCTTAAGCGACCCCTGACAAATGGTAAATCGACCATTGATAGGATCGCGACCCATAGGTTGAGAATCCCTGCCCTGGGCAAAGTGAATTTAGTGGCCACAAATGAAATAAAAAAATAAACACCGAAAAAAATCAAAAAAATCACGCCCTTCATTAGCGTTTTGACACAACAGGCTCAAAATAATGTTGCAACACATTCAACAAAAGGAAACAACAAGGCTCAAAATTATGTTGCAACATATTCAACAAAAGGAAACAACAAGGCTCAAAATAATGTTGCAACACATTCAACAAAAGGAAACAACAAGGGTCTTCCAACAATAGGAGTCTGACAAGTAGACTTAACTATTTGTGGTGAAAAAACTTAAGACTTATAGATTTAGGATGGGTTAGTAGACCCATTAATCTATATTAAAGCTTTGCTAATTTTGAAATTTTTATTCAATTTGGCAATTTTAATTTCACCTTTTTTTAAGGTTTTTGAGCCCCCCCCCCCAAATTGTAGGCCATAGGCGGCTGCCTATTTGGCATATGTGTAAAGCCGACCCTGCTCATTGTATTATAATCTACACACCTAGCCACACATATATTCTATACATGTATTAGTTAGACTGCATGAGATTTATTGGAATACAAAATATAACATTTAAAGCTATTCTTTTGTCCAGCTTTAGCTGTTGTCCATGTCAGTATAAAGTGTAGCTAACTCTCTATTTGTTAGAGATGCTCGATTGCAATGTTCTCACTTGGATTGGTACGCGCCAAGAAATTAGCGAGACCTCATTACCATGCATTCAAAAACACATTTACCGTGCAACTACCGCCATGGGTTTGAAGCCTTCAATGAACCCAACAGCTTGCAACAGATATCATTAAATATAAGGTCCCCTTTACAGGCAGTGACTTTTTCATCCTTATTTTGATCCCCTAGGGACTGGTAAATTCATGTTATTAATAAGCTTTGATTATTATTTCTTTAGTGTGTGATCTATGGTCTGAATTTTTTTATTTAATTTACATACTATGACTTAATACCCATTGTATAATTGTATGATTACATAGCTTGTCGTGTAATAGCCTATTACATTTTTCACCATATTTAGTTTAAACTCGTCTGATAATGAATTTAATTTTAGTAGTTTACAATTTAGCTTTTATTTTGTTAAAAATCTTTTTGACGTCTGCCAGCATTACGCACACAACAATCAAATTCCTTGCTTCGCAAGCGTTTTAAATTTGACATTGCTGATCATATTGTGAATTCTTCGAACAAGAAATAGTTATTATTATAATCTCAAAAATGAATTCTATTTTGTGTTAATAAAAAGCATTCAGCTTCGTGTAGGATTGAATCTACGCAATATCGAAATCTAGTCCTTTTTAAACTTAAACCAATTAACTTCAACATAAGATTGGGTGGTATGGAGTATTGCTATACAACACAGTACAAAACTTTAATTGTAGAAGTTTTTCTTTCTCTTTTGACTCATACTTTCGTCGTGGTCAAGCATTTAATCATTTATTTTTACAATTTTATCTTATCGAGCTAAAATTTCGCATATGAACTCGAGCTGCGTGACAAAAATTATATTATTTTTTCAGAAAGATAACTTTCTTAAAGTATGGAATAAATTACAAATATTAACAGTTAAAGTTCAGTGTTTCATCTTTTGGACTCTGCTTATGAGTGATAATTTAGCATTTTCTTTATTACTGTGTATTTGAAATATTGGGCATGATTGTGTGGTATATGACATATGTAATATTTAAAATGTATTTTTGGTACTTAACGTTGGTACAAAATTATGGTGCCTTAAATATGAATATTATTTTACTATCATATACTACAAAGAGGCATTTTTTTTTTTAATTTCATATTACTCGTTTACTTTGAAATGAAAAGTTGATTCGTTTTTGCTTCAAAAAAAAATCACACGGACAGTTCTAGAGCTCATCCGTCATAGGTGTATTTTTTCAGTCTTCAAAAGAGGGTTGAAGTTTCCAGAAAATCCCTACTGAAGACCACCACTTACTTAAAGCCAGTCTCTTAATGGGAAAGAAATTCTCAGTAAAAAAAAATCCTTAGTCTCGCCAGAAAATTTTACAAGATAAGATAATTTCAGATGGGATGGTTAAGTACATGAATTAAAAACGTAGACTGAAGCTGTATGTTCATTATGTCGGTCAACGTTTTCATAAAATATAGATAAGCTTCGCATGTACAAAATACGTTTTCACACATATAATTATTATAATAACTAGACTAGTTCCATAATTAACTAAAGCATTACAGCTTTCATGACCTTTGAAGAACTAATTGATAGAAAGAAGTTACTGTTTTTTTATTATATTCGAGATGCTTAGCGTTTCGTCCAAGTCTCATTCCTCATACTTCTGTACGTTTCATTTATTTTCTGTACATATTTAGTGACAGGTGATAACAATGCATTGGTCATTAAGTTCTGTGGTTGGTTTGTACTTCGTACTCTATTCACCAAGCATTTATGGTAAGTAGCCTAGTTGTATTCGTGGCACACAAAAAAATCTTGTATAAGTGAAAGAATGATTTAAAAACATATAACAAAAATAGTCAATGGATAGCTATATAAGAAATGTGCTAACAATATATAATCATATAATCTTTACTTGAAGGCAGGGAGTGTAGGGTCCACTGGGAGGTTGGTGCTAAAATGCTAAAAAAAAAGACTCTCCTTTCACGAAGTGCTAAACAAGAAAATGACTAATTTAGTTTTGCATTTATATCTTAACTATATTCGTCAAAAGGCTCGCTAATGTTCCTAAGGCTCGCTAATGTTCCTAAGGCTCGCTAATGTTCCTAAGGCTCGCAATGCGCGGGGGTTCTTGGAAATCGTGAATATTTGTACCTATGGGCTGACGGTGACATTGCCCACAAAAGGCAATGAGCCAGGGCCCACATAAGGCACTGAACCAGGGCCCACATAAGGCAATGAGCCAGGGCCCACATAAGGCAATGAGCCCGGGCCCACATAAGGCAATGAGCCAGGGCCCACATAAGGCAATGAGCCCGGGCCCACATAAGACAATGAGCCAGGGGCCATTGCCCCACTCGCCAATCCAATAGGCCGCGTCTGTTTCAAAACAAACTATTAAGATACTAAAAATATACTTTATTATCAAAGGTTGAACTAAATAGAACAAATTACTTTAAGCAGAAGTAGTTAGAAAACCTTCATTCTTTGTTACATTTCATAATTATTTCGTTTGTTTTCCTTACAGCATTAGACTATGTAGGTAAGTGATTTTAATTTATAATCATCTTATGAATTTACATATTTGAAACAAAGAATTTTTTAACTACCAGCAGGCGTTATTTTCTATGTTAAATCTTGTTAATACAATGATGAATGATGAGGCTGTGCTTGCTGTACAAGGTGGACCAAACAATAAAATCATAAAAGCTGAAATGATCATAGCTGGTGAGAAGATTGTGTGTCAGATTGACTCGGGTGCCAGTGTTAATGTCATCCCTAAGAAGCTTATTAATTCTGCACAAATCTGTACCACTAAAAACAAGCTACGTGTGTATGACGGTAGCACACTCATACCTATTGGAAAGGTACAACTCGTAGTACAAAGTCCAAGGACCAACAAGAGATATCGTGTTGATTTCGTGGTTGTGAGAGATGACTTAACTCCCTTGTTAGGGAAGAAAACGTCAGAAAAAATGGGACTAATTACAATTAACTATCATAATTTTGAAAGTGTTGACAAGGTTGAAAGTGTTGATAAGCCTCTACCAAAGTTATCGACAAAAATATTTGAACAGTTCTCTGATGTATTTGATGATCAGCAGGGTGAATTACCTGGTGTTGTACACTTAGAAGTGAATCATGACATAACACCAGTTACATGTCCATCTGGTCGTGTACCTTTAGCTATGCAGGCTAAAGTACAGTTTTTAGTTAGAACTGCTAACAGAAAAAGGAATCATTGAGCCTGTTGATAAACCTACTGACTAAAAAATCTGGAAAACTCCGTATCTGTTTAGATCCTCGACCTCCCAACAAGGCACTTAAAAGAGAACGTTTTCCCCTTCCAGTAATGGAAGACTTGCTTCCTAGATTATCGAATGCAAAAGTGTTTTCAAAACTGGACCTTGCAAATGCATATTGGCATGTGCATCTGGATGAAGCATCGAGTTTGCTAACAACTTTTCAGACACCCTTTGGACGTTACAAGTGGAGAAGATTACCATTTGGAACATCTGTGAGCTCAGAACTGTTTCAGAAACATTTAAATGCTGCTCTTGAAGGTCTTGAAGGTGTGATTGGTGTAGCTGATGATATTATAGTTTATGGTTCCGGAGACACATGGGAAATAGCTTCCCATGACCATGACAAGAATATTACAGCATTATTTGAGAGATGTCGCTCTGTGGGAATTAAACTGAACAAAGAAAAAGCTGAGATTAAAATGAAAGAAATTACATTTCTGGGACATCTAATTACAAGTGATGGTTTAAAGATTGATCCTGAAAAGGTAAAGGCTGTTAAAGAAATGAACAAACGTTGAGGAAGTTCGGCGCTTTTGTGGGTTTGTGAACTATCTTGTGTGTGTGTGGACTACTACAGTAACTTCTGCGAAGTTGATCGTCTAGAGAACACTAGTTCAGAAACTGTCATAAGAAAACTTAAAGCCCATTTCGCTAGATATGGCATCCCATCCACAGTGGTCTCTGACAATGGACCTCAGCTATATTCGGACAGCTTCGCAAAATTCGCCAACGATTGGAGTTTCAACCATTTGACAAGCAGTCCCCACTATCCCAGATCAAATGGAAACGCTGAATCAGCCGTGAAGACTGTAAAAGACATTATTTCTTAAAAATAAAGATCAGTTCATGGCTTTACTTAATCATAGAAGCACCCCGAAAAAGAAATTGTACTAGCCCATCACAGGCATTCTTTAACAGAAGAATCAGAACCTTGCTGCCTATAGCTAAAAGCCTGTTGAAACCTCAAGTTCTGGATCCTCAGAAACATAGAAAAGCGCTGAAAGAAAACCAGAGGAGATCAGCGATTTACTACAACTCCCACGCTAAAGATTTACCTCCCCTTGCTAAGGGTTAAGAGGTGAGACTAAAGTCAAGGTCGCGTGGCCATGAGCGTTGGCAAAAGGGAGTTATAACTCGTCAGTTACAACAACGGTCGTATGAAGTTGAATCGGGCGGAGGAGTTTATCGCCGAAATAGACTTCACTTACGAAGAATCCCAGTGCCTGCTGAAACGAATGCGCCTACACCAACAGGTACGACCGAGCCTGACAACCCCGCACCTGTGGATGCACCCAGCACAGATGAAAGTAGGCCTAATGCTCAGAGACCTGAGAGCCATATAGAAGACGGGTCTCACAGATCGACAACCTATACAACTAGGTCAGGCCGAGTGGTCAAATCCACAAGAACTAGTGACTATGTATATGACTAACCTCAAACACCGGAGGATGTTACATTTATATGTGTATTTATGTTTATGTATGTTGTGTGTGTGTTTGTTTGTTTTCATGTAGTCTCCCTTGTTCTACTGTCAGTATGTTCACGTGTTCACGGTTTACTCTTAAGTGTGTCAGTAGTGTGTATTCACTGTGTATTAGTCTCTGCTGGTTGTTCTCTCCTTGTTTTCACGTTAATAAAAATGGAGTGTAACTTTTAAACATCATTATTGTTAGTGTGTATAGTGATAATATAACGAGGAGATACGAAACAGGACTACAATGGCTGTTATACGACCACCTGCTGGCCAGTTAAAAAAAAACAACCGAAAACTAAAACTTTATGGCCATATCACAAGGTCCTCGGGGCTAGCAAATACCTTCCTTCAAGGAACAATATCAATAAAAAAAAAAAAGAGAAGAGGAAGACGGAGAACGTGACAGGAGTTAGCACAGGCAAAGAATGGACGCGTCTGTCATTGAAAGAGGCCAAAAAAAGAAAAAGATATTGAGAAATGGAGAAAACGGTAAACAGATCACGTGTGGAGTCCCAACGGTTCAACAGACTAAGTGACAGAGGAGGTGAATGAAAAAGAAGATAAGATAATAGGGGGTAGAGGTTTGTGGAATCGCTACCAGTAAATACGTACATGACTTTTAAAAGTAAGAGCTCGTTGTATTATATGTAGTTGTATCATAGCCATTGAGTTATTTGTTAAGTGTGTTTGATCCGTTATAATAACATAGATATTTATGTTTTATGGTACGTTCTTATGGGTTTTTAGATAGAATAATGTATAATTCATTTCACGTGGCATTTTTGTTTTTTTAAACCAAGACTCTAAAATGTCTGCTTTTTATGTTTAGTTTATGAAGAATGTAATGCTATTACGCTATATAAGAAATGTTATGATTGTATATAATTATTTGTGATACAATATTTTTACACTCTCCTCTAAAAGCGGAAAAGATCGTAGCCTACGAGGGTAAGAATTTTTTTGCAACTTTTTCTATTTTTATTTGAGTATTCATTTTTAGAAATCTTAAACATTTTTTAGGCGAAATATAGGCAAGATAATATAATTCAATATCTAAATAGTAATTGTTGAATAATCCTAACTGGCACATAGGCACAAACTAAAACAGAAATACTGAGCTGAAGGCTGAAGAAAATGTAATATCTAGCAAGATGACATACTACACTCCTTAATCGGACTCGAGTATTATGTCATTAAAACTAGTAAAATATGATTTGAACAACGATCGGTTGTTGTGTTGGCCACATACCCTCCAAGGTAACTGTATATTCCGGTACCTTACAAACTCTACAAGTCTAACACAGTAAAGATAATTAGGCTTGTTACGCTAATGAATAATTTAGGGACATCATTCACGGTTATTGACTCTAAATGAAATACATATTTATAAATGTATATCAGTTGCAGGATTGTACTTCTTTTTATCATCATGTATGATTATTTTATCATTTATTATCTTTTTGTACAAATAACATGCTAGGTTTTTTTATATTTTATATTTAATTGTTTTTCTTTTGTTACATATCTACAGAATATCCTGATTACGCAGGTAAGAAAATACTCTACCTGTAGCTTTCATTTGGTTTTTATGTTTTTTAAATACAGAAATACTGAAATGCATAGACTATTATGAAATGTTCAATTCATATTAAAATATAAAGTTTTTGACAGTCTTATTTTTCTTTTGTTTCAGCCCCCACTTACGAAGGTAAGCTCAATTTTTTTCTATTCAAAGGCGTATGTTTTAAAAGTACGCTTTAGAGTTGACTGAGTCAGCTGGGAATAACAATGACTTGGCAAGTTTAACTCATTGATTAACATGAATGTCTAGATTGACCTAGGAACACGCTTAGGACGTAATCATCTTTTTTTTGGAAGTAACGTCTGTATTTGATAAGATGAGTGATTTACTCCATTCAGAAAACATATACGATCTAAACTAATAAAATAATTTGTTTTATTAATTGATTTGATATAGTGCATCTTTCATGCTTATAACATGTGCGCTATGGCCCAATCTCATTTGTGGACCAGTCGGGGGGGGGGGTCTTCGATTATGTTTCGGTGCTACCTTTAGGCACTCAGCAAACACAATTCGGCTCGATCCCCCTTGTTATGTAGCCAAGCGGTTCTAACACATCAGCCACACTTGCCAGCACACATGACACAAACAAGACTTGTGTCTCAGAAACGTTGTTTAAGTCGCATTCTATGGAATCATTTTGTATTTGTTGAGATGCTACAGAAAGCTGCTAGGGATCACATACGTAGACCTCATCACATACGTAGACCTCATCACATACGTAGACCTCATCACATACGTAGATATTATCACATACGTAGAGCTCATCACATACGTAGACCTCATCACATACGTAGACCTCATCACATACGTAGACCTCATCACATACGTAGACCTCATCACATACGAAGACCTCATCACATACGAAGACCTCATCACATACGAAGACCTCATCACATACGTAGACCTCATCACATACGAAGACCTCATCACAAACGAAGAAATTAGAAACTGGATTAGTGCAGCGATCGGACCCCACCATGACCTGCTAACCACTATCAAAAAACGCAAACTAAAACTTGACGGCCATATCACAAGGTCCTCAGGGCTCAATAAAATCTTCCTTCAGGGAACAGTCCCATGCAAAAAGAAGAGGCTGGCAGAGAAAGCGATTGGAAGACAACATAAAAGAAAGAGGCATAGAGAATTACGGTCAACACATCTTGTGTGGTGCCCCAAAGGTCCAACAGACTAAGGGATGTGTGAAAATATTGAATTATACAATACATTATTAATTTATCTTATACGTTTATAATTGTTTCCATCTATTCACTTTTGAAAGAAATTCGTAACTAAAATTGTATTCCGTTTGACCACAATAGCCCCCCCCCCCCTCAGCAGAATTGCTACAACATTAAGGGTATAGATGCAGATACACACATACACTACTAGAAAAAACCATTACACAATGTTGTTAGTAGTTCTATGTTAATTGTTTGTCTATATCATTTAATAATTTCCTTGGACATTTTTTAAAAGAAATTTTTTTAAAGGTACTTTGAAAAAATTGCAGTGAGATATTTCTGTAAAAATAGTATTTGCCTGTGTAGACTCTTAACTGCATGAGAAACTTATTTTTTAAAAGAAAAGTAAAAAGTATGATTGAAAATGTGTTTTCGCTTGAGTCTGTCACTGTTAAAATGTATTCTATTCTATCATCTAAATTTAAAAAAAAAGTTTAAAATGTATTTTTCTCACCTGTCTGTTAGGTGGCGAAATTCCTGTGTACGATGGTGAGTAGGCAGTACAGACATATGTTTTGAAAAGGCTTTAGCTATTTGAGATAGGGGGCCCTTTAAGGAGCCCTTTATAAGTTTAGATATGTATTTATTGGGAGGCCCAAGTTGTAGCTTAGGCTGTTAATAGGTAAATCCGGCCCTGTATGTAGGTTATTGTGAGAAAAAACTGAATGAAATTCTTTTTAACAAAATAAATTAATCATCATTTATAGACCTAATGAGGGCTGTGGTGGCTTCCAAATCAAGGGATCTCCTGGTCAAATCCCTTGAAGACTGGTATTTTGCATTTCAGAATTTTCAGTCCACTCCACTCTAATGGGTACCTGACATTAGTTGGGGAAAGTAAAGGTGATTGTTCGTTGTGCTGGCTGTATGACACCCTGGTTTAATGTTGGCCACAGAAACAGATTACCTTTTTATTCTCTGTTCCATATATCGCAAAGTCTGAAAAGGGAACTTTATTTTATACACGCATAATGCATTCCTTTGGTGCGATTTTTTTTTTTGTAATGTATTCGTTGAATAAGTTATCGCCCTGTGACCGCATCACTGCATTTCTTTGTTAAGGAGCCCTGCGCTTCATGAACTAATCCTTTCCTATTAACTTTCGGTTTGTGGGTCTTTTTAGTCCTCGATCCAAAAGCTTGGAACTGGCTCCCTATTGAGATCCGACAAACAACATACTCCACTTTATCCAACAATAACATTGAAAGCCTCTCTGTTTAAAACGTATTTAGATTCGTTTGTACTTTAAACTCTTATATTTATGCTTGTTAAGCTCTCAGAATGCGCTAAGCCTACATTTTGTTTGTTATTCTGTATATCTACATTAAATGATAATTAGTACTAATACTGATACATTTTGTATGTTACTTGTATAAACTGTTTGGCCCAATGCAAGTGTAAACACCTCGTGAACACATTAATGGCACTGGGTCAATTTGCTTTTCTCTTTTTCATGACAATATTTTTTTTTGTTTCCTAACGCTTAGTTGCCAATAACCCTCAATACGTTGGTAAGTACAATTTTAGGTTGTTGGGGTTTTTTATATCTATGTTTTATGTGTTTATCATATTTTAGTACAATCTTAAATTATTCTATGCAAGCAGATAAAAATGCTTATACTATTATAAAAGTCCCCTAGGTTTGATAGTTTTGTTTTGTTCATATAATAATAATAATAAGGCTTATCTTCGAGTCCGAAGATTAGTGAGGAGTGCAGTATTTCACGTGGCTGCGCAGCCCCAGCTGTGACCTACATTTTTTGCCATATCCAGTGCAAGCATAACCATTGTCCGCAGGTGGTCGATTTAGATTTTCTTTTCGCCGTCTGCGTCTGTCCTCGGCAGCGGATTTTCTTTAGGTCTCAAATGTGTATCCCGCGGCCTTCGTGAGTGACTTCCAGCTGTCTCGTTCTGAGGCCGCATGCAACCAGGTGCTCTCTTATATGTCAGCCAAGGAAAGTTACGCCTAAGCTTTGTTCACATAATAATACTAATAACAGTAGAAAACTAGACAATGTTTCTATTTGACTAGATCTAAAGCTTATTAAGTTGTGATAATAGCGCTATAAGAAATTGGGTTAGTCTATTGGTAAGTCTATTTATACCTGCTGTGAACGATGAATTAAGCTTGTTAATAGCACTGTACAGGTTATTGTTAATATAACTGATTAGACGATAAATAGTTACTTAAAATGTATCTTGCAATCATGTTTTTTAAAACTCTTACATTTTACTCAGTCTGTCAGTCTGTCTGTCTAGGTTCATTCGTTTGTACGTTTTATTTCTCCCACTTCCCAGCATAGGACCAAGTTAAAACTCTGCACAAGTATTCATTGTTGAAGGCAGTATAGGAAGCAATCAAGAAATTAACCCAATTCGTTAATTAATAAGTATTGATTCATTAATTTTGTTTTATACAGAAAGGGGGAGATAAATCTTGCAGTTTGAGAGATACGGCAGTGATTGCGATGTTCTTTTCTTTCTTTTTATAAGCCTTGTTTCGCTTATTATTGTTCTAATGATGAATTGTGAATTTTTTTCAGACTATGGCAACGTTAAACCTGATTACAATGGTAAGTGATAGAGCTCTTCAGGGATGGTCCCAAAGTTTCATAGCATTACTCTTCTTGCAATTCTAGTAGTCTAATCCTTAGTATTGTGACATGTCTATAAAGCTAATGCATAAAATGGATTTCACGTCACAATCTCAGTCTCACTAGATTCACCAAAGACTTCAGTTTAAGTTTAGAACCAATGTTAACAAAATTTGATAGAAAACTTCGCCACACGCTATGTTAACGAAGCTTATACTAACTCACTCTGTCTGTCTGTTTGTCTGTCTGTCTGGTAAAAAGTGTGAACACGTTTTTTCTCCCACACCCATTCTCGGATCAAGTTGAAATTTAGCACAATTATTCATTGCTATAGACAAGCCACGAATCAATAAAAAAAGTAACCAATTTGACAATTAATTACTGGTAATTATTTATTTTGTCTTTATTTTTTTAGGGTCTTAAGTTTGTTTTAGGGCTACAATACATACACTACGGTCTAAGTTGGTACCCAAGAAACATTCCTGCCAAGTTTTATCAAGATTGGTCAAGCGGTTTTGATTTCTATAAGTCACATACATACATACATACACCTCACATTCTACTTTATAATATAGATTGAGTTAAGTATTGTCATTAGAAATAGTACAATTGTAATTTAAATATACCTCGATTTGTTGTTTCGTTAGTGTAAATGTATTTCATTTGTTCTTTTTTTACAGGATTAGATTATGCAAGTAAGTAATATATAATATATATTATTTTTGCATTAAAGTTATTATTTATTGATTTTATTATTGAATAATGGCTATACCAATACGTGCCTGATCTAAACCAGGCGGAGAAGCTAAAAGAAAAATGATCACAAATTATTTACTTTACCCCCGAATCAGAAACCCCCATTAGTAACAAACCATGCTGAGATTTACTCCCTTACATCACGGAAAAGGAAGCGAGCAGTGAGTTGTAAGGTCACCTTGTCCCAGTACAAGGACAGCACTAATGGCACTTATGAACCAGTTGTTTCTCTCTCAATTCCTTGTCCCAATCGTCCCTCATGCAAAACGCGACATTCATAAAGAATGAGGTTTACTCTTTCATCGTCCTCGACGCAATGGCGCACCGTGTGTCGTAGTTCTCCTTCCACCGTCCAAAGTAAGCGCCTATTGGACAGTGTCCGACTCGGAACTGGGCTAGGACGGCCTGTTCCGCACGGCACAGCTCCCACCATGCGTCCTTTCCGTCTGGTCTACTCAACTGCTTATGAAGCTCTCGGCCCTTGTCGGAAACGTCCCAACTGTCGTACCAAAGTGCCGTTGATCCATTTTCGACACTTTTCTCCCTCTATCCCCCTCCCCAGAGTCTTCCCTCTGCCCCGTACAATATTCTTCCCTTTAAGAGAACACCTTACCAATTATCAAGATCATTCCATTAAAACAATGAATACGTTTAAAAAGACTGTCCATCTAATGTATTAAAGTAAAAGTGGATCACTGTTACGGTACTGTAGATCTGTTAAAATAATTCTCTATTTGGGAAGTACCATATCAGCCAATGCCAACCTCGATGACGAGGTTGACTTCCGTGTTGCACTTGGGAGTGCTGCTTTTGGCAGACTTTAACATCAAGTATAGCAACGGAGAGAACTCAGTATATCTACAAAACTGAAAGTTTCAAGTGCTGTAGTCTCCCTTCACTCTTAAAACATTAGAGTCATGGACCTTATAGTCCCGTCATATCAAAAAGCTACGCTGCCTAAAAACAATTCATTAGGTGTACTGGTTTAACCACAAATCAGACGTTGATATCCTGCAGTCGTCACATATTAACAGTATCCACGCCACAGCAAAAATGTTCCTATTTTCATGGGCAAGAATGTAGTCCGTATGCCAGGAAATTGTCTTACCAAACGACATTTGTATGGGGAGCTGTATGCAGGAAATTGCTCTCAAGCAATCAACACAAGCGTTGCAAAGACGCCCTCCAGGACGGATGTGATATTGAGATTCACGGTTCAAAACACTCTTGGCGTGAAGCTGTGAGTCTCAAGATACAAGACAAGAAGAGTAATCAGTAACCAGCATTGAAAGAAAGCAGAACTATCAAAAAGCTGAAACAAGAAGCAGACGTATCTGCAGTACACCATACTTATTAATGCCAAGTGTGTAGCCGTTTTTTTTTTTAAAGCGAGGATTGGACTTTATAGCCATTTTTTGAGTTTATAGGTAATAACAAACGTTTATCTTCGGCCACGTAGGAGTAGCTATTATGTATTGACTGTAGATCTAAGGAGTAATGTCTAAACTATTTCACACTTTTTACTAATGTACACTAGTACACCATTGCTCTTGCACACGATGAAAGATTAAAAGTTTATTTTTTTTGGCAAGCTATTGGTCACTGACCTGTAGGTTCTTCTTCTTATGCAAAGCTATTGGTCACTGACCTGTAGGTTCTTCTTCTTATGCCAAGCTTTTGGTCACTGACCTGAAGGTTCTTCTTCTTATGCCAAGCTTTTGGTTGCTGACCTGAAGGTTCTTCTTATGCCAAGCTATTGGTCACTGACCTGTAGGTTCTTCTTCTTATGCAAAGCTATTGGTCACTGACCTGTAGGTTCTTCTTCTTATGCCAAGCTTTTGGTCACTGACCTGAAGGTTCTTCTTCTTATGCCAAGCTTTTGGTTGCTGACCTGAAGGTTCTTCTTATGCCAAGCTATTGGTCACTGACCTGTAGGTTCTTCTTTTTATGCCAAGCTTTTGGTCACTGACCTGAAGGTTCTTCTTACGCCAAGTTTTTGGTTGCTGACCTGAAGGTTCTTCTTATGCCAAGCTTTTGGTTGCTGACCTGAAGGTTCTTCTTATACAAAGCTATTGGTCACTGACCTGTAGGTTCTTCTTATGCCAAGCTTTTGTCACTGACCTGTAGGTTCTTCTTTTTATGCCAAGCTTTTGGTCACTGACCTGAAGGTTCTTCTTACGCCAAGTTTTTGGTTGCTGACCTGAAGGTTCTTCTTATGCCAAGCTTTTGGTTGCTGACCTGAAGGTTCTTCTTATGACAAGCTTTTGGTCACTGTCCTGAAGGTTCCTCTTCTTATGACAAGCTTTTGGTCGTTGACCTGAAGGTTCTTCTTCTAATGACACGCCTTTGATCGAGGAACTGAAGGTTCTCTTTTCAACTGCTGAACACAGAAAGCCCATACTTCAAAAAAGAAGTTAACATTTTGACCTTATGTAAATAGACATTATTCCCTAACCCAATTTATTAATATGTAAAGGTAAAAAAAAAGTGAAACAATAATACAATATTAATTATCTATGTCAAATTTACAGTTTTTATGCATTAAATGGAGCAGTTTTAGAAATCATTTTTTTTATTTAGATCTACTAGTTACACAATTAATAAGGATTATTTAGAAGCAAATAAATCCTATCTCAAGCCATAACAGGATTATTAAATCTCAGTACGGCAAAGTACATTGTACATTAAGCGATTTCAATTTGTAATTTGTCAGAACTAAGTTTCTGATAGGATAGTAATAGACACATATAGCTTCTTGTTGATAGAATGTCTCTTCATATTAAATTATAAGATAAATTGAACTCATTTAATATTATTTCTTTTAATTATTTGATTACAGACAAAGAGCCAGATTACACACGTAAGTGACAACTTTTTGTTCTAAAATCAACGATCTAGTATCTTACAATTAAATAACTAACCTAAAAAAAGAGATCCGCAAACGCGAATAAATAAACAAAGTATTATCTAGGAATATAAATATAACACTAGCATCATCACTAGCATCATTTTTTTATATCTAAGAAAATGGGAAACAATTGGAATAGCCCTATTAAAAGGAGAAGATAACTTAACACATAATGATGATGGAACTTAAGCTAACATTCTAAATAATTACTTTGCATCGGGGGTCTTTAGCCCATGGAGACAAAAACATATTGATTAATTTAAACCACAATGAAAACATGTGGAGATAAACAAGAAGAGATGTCTGAAAAGTAGAACTCGTACATTTAAATGTTATTTCATCAATAGACAAAGTTTTAAACACTTTCGACAGTTGGAATTACACTTGAAGCTGTTTAATAAAATATAACGAGGAAACAAATTTGATTTTTTTTTGGTGTGTTTTGGCGTGTTATATTTGTACCCAGTTTTGATTACAAAAAAAAAAAAAAAATCAAATTAACATCCAAAAAAAAAAAAGGATTAACTAATGAATACACATGGGGCCCAATTATCCTTTTTTTTTTAAGGAGACCCTCTAACGATATAAAAAGAGAAAGTACTAAAACCATTTCCGATTACGTTTTTAAGTTTGGGGAATCGGTAGTTCTAAAATATTGCCTTGAACATGTATGTTTTTTCCTAGACTAAAAATGAAATATTTCTAACATAATCTGACATTTTATTGCAGCTATAAAAGACCCAGTATATGGAGGTAAGTCAGAGATTGTATCTTTTTGAATAGCTTTTATATTACGGAACATTTTAAAAATTACTTATAAACTTTTCGCACAATAAGAAAAGAGAGAACTACATTGAAACTACTCAGCTACGTTTTAAACATACACGAGAGGCATAGACTTAGTGTGGCTTTGAAATAAAATTAATGCCATATGGGATAAAAACCAACCAAAGAGTTTAATAGAGACACTTTCAGGAGGTCATGCAGACGAAGGCTCCACTAGAGGCACTACCAGATGGCTCAAAAAGAAATTATAAGGCTCCAAGAGAGGCACTACCATATGGCACAAAGGAATTAATAAGAAGGCTCCAAGAGAGGCACTACCAGATGGCACAAAAAGAATTAATAAGAAGGCTCCAAGAGAGGCACTACCAGATGGCACAAAAGGAATTAATAAGAAGGCTAAAAGAGAGGCACTACCGGATGGCACAAAATGAAGTAATAAGAAGGCTCCAAGAGAGGCACTACCAGATGGCACAAAAGGAATTAATAAGAAGGCTCCAAGAGAGGTACTACCATATGGCTCACAAGGAATTAATAAGAAGGCTCCAAGAGAGGCACTACCAGATGGCACAAAATGAATTAATAAAGCTCCAAGAGAGGCCCTACCAGATGGCTCAAAAGGAATTAATAAGAAGGCTCCATAAGAGGCACTACCAGATGGCTCAAAAGGAATTAAGAAGGTTCCAAGAGAGGCACTACCAGATGGCTCAAATGGAGGAACTTAAAAGGCTCCAAGAGAGGCACAACAGATGGCTCAAAGGAAGGTACTAAGAATGCTCAAAGAGAGACACTATCAGCGGTTCAACCCGGTAATGCTTAATTCAGGCAATACCAGGATATCAAACAAATAAGAGGCCGAACACATGCACTAACCGAGGATAAAATATAAAAGGGACTAATCAGAAGTGCTAACAAAGGTTTAACAAGACATGAACTCAAACCATAGTTTCCAAAACTACAAAGATTTAACCTGACAAGAACTCAAACCATAGTTTCCAAAACTATCTTTTTTACCAATTTTAAAATATTATTTATCTAATCTTTTATTCTGTGCACACTACGATGTAATTGCAAATTTATTTTGTTTTCTGTTACTGTGTATCATTTTAAAAATAGGTATTACTTGATATGCATAATAACACTGTTGATATTTTTTGACAGATTATGTTTACGAAGGATATGACTACTGTAAGTTCAATTTCAACTTTTCATTAAAGTTTATAATAATTCTAAAATGCGCAAAGTTTGACGCTTTATCTGATACTAAAATGATATTCCATGATCATTAGTATTCACGCAGAAATGTAAAAAAAACATTTTTTTTTTGTTCTCTCACTTCTGTTTCATTGCTTCATAGTTCACAAAGCTGTCTCCCCGCAATCTGCAACACAGAGGTCATCACGATCTTTTCGTGACACGGTGTTACATGAATACAAGGCAATTTTAGCAATTCATCTCGCTTTTCAAGAATAGATCATTTTCTTTGACCATTGGCTACACGACTCGACGATTTTGTGAAATGACCAGCCAGTTCGCAAACTGGGTACACTTCGGGTTAAGGTCGTAACATAAACGCCTTTTTGGCAATATCTAATACGTCTGCCTGCCACTTGTAGATCTTCTGGCCAGACTTCATAAAATTGTAAATTTGTATTTTCTGTTGTTATTTCCAGTAAATTCATGGGAAAAGCTTTCTTGTAACATTTGGGTTAGTAAACTACAAAACATGAAAATACTTTTCCCGACGAAATGCATCCACTGTCTAATTTCGAAGAAAATTTCGTTTGGTCGTTTCGAGAGTATCAATCCAGGTTTTTGAGCCCACCCACACAGAAAGTTTTAGTTTCCACGAAGATACGAGTTAAATAAAGGTTTTGTAAGAAAGAGATATATTGTTTACCAATAAATTATCAAATATTATTTGCAGACAATTACATAATATAAAGAACAATAAAAGTAGCACAAGATACTGAACATGTTTTTCCACCCAGAAAAAAGTATAAAAAAAAACTACTATATTCATAGTAAACGAATCATGTACATGAAAATCTCAGAATATATAGGTGTAATCAAAAATGAAAAGTTATCATGGAATCCCCATTTTGATATAATTATTTTCAAAATCTTCTTATCTTATCTTATATAATACAGACGTTACTTCTAAAAAGAAGATGATTACGTCCTACGTGACATGCATTTAGTCATGCATATTAACCAATGACTTAAAATCATGCAGAACATTATGGTTTATTAAAATATTTTTTTTTAATAATCAAACTGAAACATCAAACTAAAATGCTATTTTACTTTATTAGTTATTAGAATAATCATCCTCTGTTTGCGATCACTCCACTCAAGAAAACATAAAGAAACTAGAACAAATACTAATTAAAGCATAGCGATTTATCTTATCTTATATAATACAGACGTTACTTCAAAAAAAGAAGATGATTACGTCCTACACGTCATGCATATTCAAATGTTATTAGAGTAACACCATCACTAGTCTTAGAGACACTTCTGGACAGAAGAATAAAAAGTACAAAAGCCATAATAAATAAAACACTGAACCATAACTTACAACTAGGAAAACAAAACCTAATGAAATACTTAAAAAGACACATTTCTTATTCCATATGCTAGAACAAGTTCGTCCAAGTGCTCCTTCTTCCCTAGTGCCATTAGAGAATGGAATGGGTTACCTGAATCAGCAAGGAAAACTAACAACATAGCAGAGTTTAAGTCAGTGATTAACATGCATGACTAGATTGATACATGAAATCTTTTTTTGAAGTAACCTTTGTAATATGTAAGATGAGATTAATTACTTTTGATGTGCTATAATTAGGAATGGCTGCTTAGGGAACTGAAGCCTCAGTTAAATAGGAACCTTTTGATTTTCCACAGTGACAAAATGCTAATGATAAGAAAAAGAAATGTGACTATTGTCTAGTATAATTTTAGTAAATTGTTGTTGTTTTTTTTCTGAAAATATGATGTATAAAAAATGTGTTAGTGATTTACTTACAAGATACAATTAGGATTAGAATAATTATAATATGAAACAGGATTAGGGTTATACGTATTGTTTCTTTTGTCTTCAAATGTAACATCCATGTCGATCACAAGGCTTATATCTGTCTGTCTGTCTGGTAGAAAGTTTGTACACGTTATCTCTCTCACATCCAATCTCAGATCAAGCTAAAATTCTGCACAATGTTTTCTTTTACCTGACAACACAAGAATCAATTAAAAAATAACCAAATAGTTAATTAACTATTGGTAATAAATTATTTTGTTTGGTATTTCGAACAAAGGAAAGATATTGTAATTGACTAAAGTGGTGGTATAAGCTGAAATAGTCCCCTTTAATATCGTCGTATGAGTCTTAGTGAACACAAACCTGAACGTAGGGCGAACTATAGAAACAATAGCAGAGTGGTTACCGTGTTGGCTTGCGAAGTCTATGAAGGCTTGAGCCATGAGTTCGAATTCACGCCGTTACCCTTTTTTATTTTTATAAATGCTTTTTATTCTTAGTCTATATTCTAGATCTATTACAAATGTAATTACATGACCGATCAAACTAATTGATACAAATTAATTCCAGTAACACAGACTAAAAATGCAAAATACCTAGGTGTTATAATAAATGAAAAACTGTCATGGAATCCACATATTGATGAAACTATAAAAAAAATCCAACAAAGCATTAGGGTTTATTAAAAGAAATTTCTATAAATCAAATAAGAACTTGAAACTAAAATGTTATTTGACATTAAATTTTTTTTTGAAGTAACGTCTGTATTATATAAGATAAGATAAGTACTCTTTCTTTTTTTTTTTAAATGTTTTTATTTTTATTTTCTTATAATAATTAATTTTTATTTTCTTTCAACGTTGACAGACGAAGACTCTACAACGCCCAAACCTACAACTAAAGCGCCCACAACAACCACAAAGGCGACGACAACCACTACAACTACTGCTACTACTACAACCGCCACTACCAGCAGAACAAGTGAGTTGAGTCATTAGATTTCTCTAATTGAAGTTTACACTAGCTAAATGCAGTGTATTTTATTTCACTGGCTCCTTCTATCCGACAGTCAATGGATGCTTGTTATGAAGTGTGTGTGTGTGTTTCTGTGGTGACGGTGGGAAGAGGTTAGCTATGCTATCTAAATAATGCAAGATAAGTGGCATTATCATCAGCAGTCTTAGGTAGAACAGATGACCCCAGATTGCCAGATGAAAAGACGTGTTTTTTGTAGTGAGCTAGATTTTGTTCAAAATACAATTTGTATATTAATACTGAAGTCTACTACAATTTTTTATTTAATGTCAGGTTAAGCTTTTTCTATATTGCAATCATCATCATCATCAAACTCCTTTTGATTGAGGGCTTGAGAGGCTCAAATCTCTCTTGCAAAAGCCCTGGCCAGAAACCCTGCTGTTTTGCGTAGTGCATACATATCACCATACAGGTCTATGTTGCAGTCAAAGTTGCTTGTATTTAGTATTATTCATTATAAAATTATTCAAGTTATTTAAAATTGTACAAGTTAAGAAGTAAAGCAGTGTTATAAGTCTGTTTGTTTGTAAAATGTTTTACATGTTTCCGATGTTCCTTCAGAGTTGAAGATAATTACTTCCTAGTCCAAACCTCCCGCAGGACGACGGGGGATGGGAGCGGGCAGGGTTTGAACCCGGGACCATCGATAATTCTCAACTACAGTCCAGCGCGCAAACCGCACGACCAGGCAGCCATCCAACGTCAATGCCCATCCAAAACATTGTTCCCCCCGGACGAATCAATCATTTTGCTGGTCTGCTGTGACTTAACAAGCCAAGCCAGGAGCGGCAAACTTTGCAACAGTTCTTGAGCATAACTAAATGTCTTAGAGCTATTTTATCTAGAAACCTTCTTTCTCTTTGTTATGGAGTACGTTTGTGTATGTGTGTGTTTCTAAGGTGACTGCGAGCAGATGTTGACGATTTGTTGATGGCTAGGCAGTGAGGATGATAAAATCACAGTAGGGTCTTGCGTAATGCAAGTGAAGACGGTTGGACGACTCCAGGATGGCAGAGAATGTAAAAATGTGTTTTTGATGTTAGATTTTAGTTTATTTCAATTCGTCTTAAGTTGAATTTGTCTATATTGTAAAATAAGTTACATTTAGTTTTGTTCACAAAGAACTTATTCAAGTTGTTTCAAGTTTTTTAAGTTAAAATATAATACGCCTATAACGGTTCAATTTTCTACCAGCAGTTTGGTACTGTAGGTCAACGACACCCTTCCTACGATCTAATCTCGCCTTAGTCTGCCTCCATGTTCTCTGGTCTTGGGAAATTTCCCCCTTTCATTATTATTAACAAATTATTTCTGTTGAGAGTGCCTGTATGTTAAGCTTCCGAAAGTGTTGGAGTCTAATTATCTTAGATCAGTATAAAGAATGTATCTAATGTATGGCTGACATATAGAAACAATAGTTCCGTTGAAATTTTTTTTAGCGCCCCGCACGATTAATTTGCCACTACGCGTCCTTTCGGTCTGTTCTACTCAACTGTCTATGAAGCGTCCCAGCCATCTAACCAAAGTGCCAACAATCGGGTGTCAGCTACGGATCGTACACTCTCGAGAGTGCACGTTTCATCATGTAGGGTTGCCATTTTCGCGGCGAACCTCTGATGACTGACCAGACCAAAATGGACTGAAACCCATTAAATAAAATATGTACATTGAGCTTCAGAAGACTTTCCACAACCGCGAGGAACGCTTCCACCCTCTGACACATGCATGCTGCCCTTCAAGGGCATCTAGGACAGGGATCGAATCGGTGAAAATGACTACGTCTGCTGGTGGCGCAAATTCATTTCCGACCCTTTCCTCTACATCGCTTCCAACTCAGCCTCGAGGCTGCTTTTCCCATGTTAGAGTCTACTCGGCTCCTCATTTTGGGGTTGCCATAGAGTCGAACCACCGCTCTATACCCAGCTCTCACAGTGCCCTCGAACGTCTGCTCAGATCCGTCTGTGTAGATAGTAGACACTCCTGCCGGATACGATGCGATGGTTTCTCTGGCTGCTTGTAGTAGCCATGTAGGATTGCACTGCCTTGTCAGTACCGGGTCAATAAGGCACACACGTACCGTTGGCATGGCGAAAACCTTATCTGAAGGGAAGGAACCGGACGGGGGGAGGAGCAACCCGATCCACTGCCAGATTCACCACTCTGTGCAGCCCACGCGCCACACGCATGAAGCAGGGACGGTTTTTAAGATGTCTCTTTTCCTCCCAGTTGTCGACCAGACTTCTGTGTGAGCGTCCCTCCTCCAGCCGCCGAATCTCTCGTGAGCTTGTAGAGCGGCTCAACTCTGCGCAATTTCAACGGCGGCACGTTGGCCATAATCTCGCCTGCAGCTATCGGTGTTGTCTGAAACGTACCACAGCTAAGTCTGACGTCTCGATTCTGCACAGCGTCTAGGCTCACTAGAGACGTTTGCGACGCCAATGCATGAACAGGTAGACTGCAATATTAGACTATTCATTGTTTTACTTTCAAATTCAATTCTTGCTTTATGATTCAGGCCTGGATTTTATAGATTGAATAGACAGCTATTGTTAATAATAAAAACAATTAATGAAATAGATTTTCGTTGAAATAGTTAATTGATGTTGATATTGTGTCATACATTGCGATTTCTTTTTAGAGATTTTATTCAATCCCTAATGCTGACTAATAAAAGCAATATATTTATTATTTATAGAAAGAGTAGAGCAATTGTTGGCTTTACTAGTACTTTTTTTCTCAACCAGTTACTTTAAAATTTGCTAATTTAAAAAAGGAAAAAAACAACATATAATTGTATACATGTATGACATATGTTCATCCTTTTATTAATTACTAGATATATAGTTTTTTCCGCTCCTGTAATCGAATATTTTCTCCAGTCACCATGCTCCCTCACACTCTGAAGGCGGAGTCGAGTAGCTGTTTTTACATTGGTCAATTGGCCTTTAAAACCGTAACCAAACCCAGTTCTTCTGGCCACCCCGGGGAGTATTCACACAGTAACCACGGTGAGGTAGGAGCTGGAACTACCACGCGCAACCACAGCAGATTACTTAAAGAGTGGGACAGATCTGACCAAAATATAGATCACGAGTCTTCACTCTTGCATAATAACCTCAGCATTGAAAACAACACCTTATTGTTATTACATTTGACTTTAATAAATAGAAATTTACCTTATAGTCTTTAATGACAGTTTTTACAAAGCTAATATTAATTCCCCTCTGTCTGTCTGGTAAAAAGTTTGTACACGTTATTTCTCTCACACCCATTTCAGAAAAGTTGAAACTTTGCACATTCATACACTGGCATAGTCACGACATAAATCTAAAAAACAAATTAACCACTTAGTCAATTAAATAGTGTTAACTATTTTTTATACCAACAAATGAAATTGATCCGTCAATATTTACAGAAATGGCTAAATATGTAGGGCTTTGGTTCTCTTAAATAACTAATCGTGTTATTTCTCCCACACCCATTTTTGGATCAAATTGAAAATTTAACTAACTTTTGTTTGTACCTAATAAAACATGAATCAATTTAAAAAAAGTCAATTAATAATTGGTAGTTATTGGCGATTAATTATTTAGTTTTATGTGGGATAAAAGACATAACTTCTACATTATTTAGATACATAAAGTTTTAAGTGCGGAGTTATTTCCCTAAGATATGTTGTTTTTTTTTAAAGAATTTTTTTATATTTTGCATGCTTTTAATTTAAAGAGAAAGTTTATGAGTAGTTATGAATGTGTAAATAATTGGCATAAATAACGTCTGAATCCGTTGTTTACCACTTTTCTATCCTCAGCTACTCAGGTTCCATGTACCAAGAAATCTAAAGCTGACATCTTCATCGTGCTAGATTCATCTTCCAGTATAGGCCCGGAGAACTGGAAACTCCAAAGACAGTTTGCAGCTGAAACTACACAGGCTTTTACTATCGGGAGCAATGACGTCCAGTTTGGGACATTAATATTCAACAGCCAAGTTTTTAAGATTCACGACTTGAACACGTTCAGCAGCAAGAGTGCTCTTTATAACGTACGTAAGCTTTATTGTTATTATAACTTCGTCTGTACAATCTTGTCCAGTCTGTCCAAAGTAACGCATTATTGCGGTTCTTTTCTTAGCTCTGAGCTAATGCTGCTACGAACTACCGACAGATTGCTAGCGTAGTGATACGGATGACATGGGTTTGGGCAAAGCACTGAAATAAATAGAAACGTATGTTAAATAACAAACGAATATTCACATTTGACTAGGGTAACACCATTAGTAAAATCACTAAATTTAGAAAGCCTTCAGGACAGAAGACTGAAAAGTAAAGTAGCAATTATACATAAAACACTGAACCATAATCTTCAAATACAAAATTTAAGAAAATACTCTGAAAGACACAAAAATAAAGGTACATTCCTCGTCCCATATGCTAGGACAAATTTGTACAAATACTCCTTCTTCCCTAGTGCTATTAGAGCATGGAATGGGTTGCCTGAGCTAGCCAGAAAAACCAGTGACTTGGCAGAATTTAAGTCATTGGTTAATATGCATGACTAAATGCATGACACGTAGGACGTAATCATCTTCTTTTTTGAAGTAACGTCTGTATTATATAAGATAAGATAAATACTTAGAATTGTAGTCAAAGTGAACCACATATTGTTTTTACGTTACCTTTTAGCAATAAAGATGATTTCGTCATGGCCCAATCCTACTAGAGAACGGAAAGGGATTTCTGTCGGAGAGGTTCAAACCTGGAACCTTCGTGACGACAGTACGGACTGCGTGCTACACGACCAGACAGTCGTACTTCTTTTTTAATGTTCTCTCCTCCATCACCTTTACCTGAAACTTAATATTTTGGGCTGTTAGGACACCACACATGATCTGTCGACCACCTCTCTCCATTCCTCTTTTGTCTTTTGCCGGGACTGGAGTCTCTTGCATTAACAGACACAACCATTCTTCGATGTTGTCTTTCCATCACTTCAGCCTCTTCTTCCTTTGAACGTTCCATAAAGAAAAGACTTTGATGAAGCTCCGTGGATCTTGTGATATCAAGTGTACAGTCTTGACTTTCGTTTTTCTGTAAATAGCCAGAAGGTTATTGTCAGGTCTAATTGCGTTTGTGATCCTGTTTTGTATTTTCTCATTTTTTGAGGCAAACGTTAGAAATCAATCTCGATTCCATGGCTAGAGCCATCCTCTAATATTCTGCAGCTAGAGTCCATGATTTGCTAGCATGAAAGCAGATCCATGGTCAAGGAGATCAGTGGTTTGATTTTAGTGCAGAGTACTATAATTTTTCTATGCGCTAAATTAATCTGACTTTATTCAGTAAGTGCATAGTAAGATTTGCAGAGTCTTTATAATTAATGTAAAATTTTGACTTTAATAGTATACAATTTCTATTCTGCTTATTTAGCACGGTACGCTAAAAAAATGTTGATTGTTAGTCTACATCTATTACAAGTTTAATTACATAACTGATTCAAACTAATTGATACAAACTTTGTAAAAGTTTTTTTTTAGGTTACTTTTTTTTTTCTTGTTAATAATATGTTATTAGCAGATATACCTTCATTTTCCGTGCAAAAAAAAAGTAAGACAATACTAATGCAATGGAGCCTACGCCTTAAATATTTTAGGTCGCTCGGTGTTGACGAGGGTTTAACATTTTCTATAAATCCGCAATGATCTTAGAAGTATTTTTTCATGCCAATTTTTATTAAGACTAGTTAGGGCTAATTTCGCTAAATAGCGACTTATACGCAGGCACCTTACAGCTAGATTTCTATATTTGTTGTCTGCTCATGTCTGTGTATATGGCTATAACAAATATCACCTAGTCAAACCTGTCTGACACAATTACTTACTGTGGGCTTCTTTAAAATTAGAGTACCAGGTGACAGAGCCTCGCTCGGTTAAATAATTTCTTACGGAAGGATATATACCCAAAGTCATTTCGGGAATATTTTTGTAATTACGAAATTGAACGATCGGGTAAAGACTACCAAACCGAAGAGTATCTTTTTGTGTTCTTTTAGTTCTAAAAGTAATTGTACAAGGCGATTAAATTGAAAGTCTCTTAATTAAGACCTCCTTCAGTGTAGAAAAACCACAGGTCACGTCGTGTCGTTTAAAATTGCATCGTTTGCCTTGCGTAAAACTCTTGGACTATTATTGGCTTGGAAGAGGGTCATTACAGTGTAACTTCTCAAATGATTAAGTTCAGACATTTATTATTGCTATTAGTAGGCCTATATTCATTATGGCTTTAGTACGAATCATCAAGTGACGCAAAATCTCTACGTTATAGGGTAAAACGGTCACTTTGTGACAAAATAAAATGGCACAAATTTTTCCAAAGAGACCTAAAAACAATTGTGTTAGTATTCTAAAGAAGGGTTTCCGTGAGTCATCTCTGTTGCGCCGATCACCTTTCAGCTCACTAAATAAGATTGCCTTTGGCATATGTTTGTCACCCATACGGGATACGTGCCCTGCCCAGCGTGACTGTCGGACTCTAAGAAGGTTTATAGTTAAACCAAAATAAGCAGCAGCGTACGCAAATTTATTGACCGTGAGCTTTATATCATGCTCAGTGTGAGCAAGTAAGGCGTATCGAAGTTGTGTTATGATCTTTTCCTTTCTTTTGGTACGGGACAGTAGACTTCGAAACAAACTGTTATAGTTCATCAGCAACATAAGATTTAAGTAAAACTCTACGCAATTCAAGTGTAAACAATTTATAAAGCCTTTAAAACGCAATAACTAATACATACATATATTGGCAAATTTAATTTTATTCTAGCCAAAATTAATTTTTCGATAATGAATCATTATCAAAACGATATAACGGTCGTCCTCCAGTTTTCCCCTTGGAGCCAATGAGTTGAGAATATGTTTCTCATTTATATACATATACCTTGACATTTTAAAGAAAATGTTGAGAGCCGTTTTCGAAATAAATTTTAAATCTATCTATCTATTTATATCTATCTATATATATATATACATACACAAGAATTACTCACTGAAGAGTATAGGATTTATATCTGCTCATGCTTGTTTGATAGGCTATATCAAATATCACCTACTCAAACCTGTCTGGGACATTCACCTACCGTGCACTTCGAAAGATACGAGAAGACAAACTGTTCAGTGCCCAGTATGGCGGCAGGTTGACCAGTCGAATTGTCATTGTCATGACTGACGGAGAGTCCTCCGACAAAGTAAAGAGTAAGTAAAAACACCAAAGGATTGGTTAGTACATTGTTTCTTCCTGGACAAGCAGTGAATCAGTCGCATTAAAAAATACTAAATACAATCCCGTTCTGAACTTTTTGATGATGTGGCTAATATCTGATGATATTTGAGTGATATGTGGTTTATATTATATATGTGGTCAATAAAAATTAATCCAAACAGCTTCATAAAATATTCCAGAACGTTTGTTAGAATTTTAAAATCCTGTTTCACCTTTTGGTTAGGCCAATATAAGAATAGTTGTTTAGGACCTTTCAATTGCTTGTGACATATAGATTCTAAAAATAGAGCCGTAAGATTGTGTATCAATGAATGTTCATCTTTGGTTGGGTGTTCTATGTGGAGAATGGAGCATTACAGTTAACGTGATAATATGAAAAACTAATTATTAATTGTTGTTTTAAATTCTGTCCAACTTATATGTATACTAAATAGATTTTCTATCTTTAAAAAAAATAGTTAACATGTGTAAATATGTGTTAGTATGACAGAACTTACTTAACTTAGCAATACAAGCGTAAAAAAAAATATTTTTTTATAAAAAATGTAAAACCGTTTACATAATGTGTTAAAAATATGGTGCATTTTTGTCTCCCCTATTAAAGAGCCTACCGTGTTTGTTACTATTAATAGTAAATAGTTAGAAAAGTGGTGTATTTTTATGAAAAATCTGCATAAATAATTTAAAACTTAGATGGAAAACTTTCGGAAAAGAAAAAAGTAGCCGTTGCATCAGAACTTTGAATGATCTAAAATATTATGATGTCCGATTTTCCTTTTCTCTTCTAGTTTCTGAGATCTAAACGGGACGGACGGACGGACGCTCAGACAGGCCACGCAAAACTAATAGCCTCTTTTCCCCTTTCGGGAGCCGCTAAAAATAAATATTCACATTTGACTTGAGCAGTGTTTCCCAAACTATGTTCCACGGAACCTTAATGTTCCGCGAGGCCTGAGTAGATGCTCAATGAACTACTGGAAAAAAATTACTAAAAGGCCACCACGTAACTTAATCTCTCTAATAAAAATGAAGCAAAGTGTTTCGCTAAATGTGCGAATGGGTTGCCTGAATCAGCCAGGAAAATCCGATGGCTTAAAAAAAGTTTATGTCTCTTTATAACATGCACTACTAGATGAGCAAATGAATACGTATAAGACGCAGATTTCTTTTATCTTAAATGAACTTCAATAATTTATAATACAAGATAAAATAGGTCTAGATCAAACTATTATGTAATAGTTAACTTAAAATAAAAGAGACCTTTTTATACAGTTCTATTTTAAAAGAAAAAATATTCTTTATGCAGCCAAAGACGAAGCAGCATTGTTAAAGAAAGAAGGAGTGACCATCATTGCAGTCGGCATCGGAAATGAGATCAACATAACAGAGCTACGAGACATTGCCTCTGACCCCGCTAAGAATGTTTTTATAGCTGGCAGCTACCAGATGCTGAATTTGATCAAAAACGATTTACTGACCATCACGTGTGAAAGTAAGCCTTTAAAACTCTGAATCTCACCACACAATACGCATGTGTAGTAAAAGATCTTTTACAAAAGTCTTAAGCTAGTATGTAATTAGGTTTGATTCAATGTCTCTATTAACATAAAGTTGTTTTTTTTCCCTATTTTACAGAGGCTTAATTAAAGTAATATGGACAAAATGGAGTTCATTCTGTGATGGAGATTTGTTTATTCCTGGAGTTTAAAATAATGTAAAATATTGAATGTTAACGATATGACGTGTATAACTTATTAAGTGCCTTCCAACTTCTCAGTACAGTGTATCCTACTGTGTTTCTTTTAGAATGACGACTCAATAAACAAAACAGTATATGAATTGTCCTTTTTGTCTTTGTTATATTTCATTCCTTCTGATAAGCATGCTGTTCATTGTAATACAGTCTGAAAGTGTCTTTATTCATTGCTAACTGTACGCATGTTTTGTTTGTTAAATGTAACAATGGAATACATATTTTTTAACTTGATTTTTACATGTCTCTAATATTAATAGGGGCGCTGTGGTCGAAATGTTAAGCGCTTGACTTCCCAACATGAGGTCCTGGGTTCAAATCCCGGTGAAGATTGGAAATTTGAATTTCGGGATTTTTAGAGCGCCCCCGAGTCCATCCACAGCTCTGATTGGTACCTGACTTTATTGGGGAAAGTAATGGCGGTTGGTCGTTGTGCTGGTCAAAAAACACCCTGCTCCTTAACGTTAGCTAAAGAAACGGATGACCTTAACATCATCTGCCCCATAGATCGCAAGGTCTGAAAGGGTAACTTTACTTCTTTTTTTACTTATTAATATTAAATTAAAAAGATTAAGTATTTTTAAGGCAGAAAAAATACTCCTTAATATGTTTAATATCCCTCCCACAACCGGATGGGTCTAAAACTAGACAAAAAGTACCTAATTGTATCTCTTTTTAAATAACGAATCTTAGTAACATATCGGGTAAACCTGGTTTCACAGACATTTATAATGGATGTGAATATGCCTTTTGAACGGGTAAACCCATTATAGTTTAGTTTCGTGGCAACATTTTTAAAATTGTGAAGGGAACATTCTCCAAGTTTGACAGATCTAAATTCAATACAGTAGATCAGGAATACCAAAACTGAGGCCCGCCAGCGCGGGCCTTATCAGGCTAGTTAATTATAAAGCCACGTACATAGATTTTAAGTAAGCCCGAGTGATTGCTTGAGATTTTGAAATCATTTAACTCTGAGTGCTTAATATTTTAGCAGAAAACAACATAACGACAACACTGAGAGACTACTCGAAAAAAAAACAACATTCTACCATAATGAAATATTTAAAAAAAAAACAAGTATAAAACTACATGAATCTTTTTATTTTTGTATAAAGTTGGAATTCTTAAATGTTTGGCCCTTATTGGTCCACATGGTGGGCAAGCACATAGGTCCACGTGGTGGGCAAGCACATAGGTCCACGTGGTGGGCAAGCACATAGGTCCACGTGGTGGGCAAGCACATAGGTCCACGTGGTGGGCAAGCACATAGGTCCACGTGGTGGGCAAGCACAAAAGAAAGGTCCAGGCTAGCTGGTTGTGAACACAAAAGAATAAGAAGGAAGCTGAAAATGTCTAGATTGTGAGGACTTGTGACTGTGGGTGTGTATCAAGGATTTCGTGTTTAGTCTCATTAGAAGTTTTAAAAGGAGAAGATCATTACAAATACATGTTTCTTTCAGGCCTTTCGGTCTATAGGGCAGATAATGTAAAGGGCATTTATTAATTTGGCCGGTGGTTATCGAGGGGGTCATGCTTCCAGCACAATGACTTAACCTTTCCTAACTAATGTCAGGTACCCATTAGAGTTTTGTTGATTTGGGGGAGTCTTAAGGGGAGGAGGACCACCTGAAGCTACTTTTTTTGTATTTTTTAACTAAATGCATTCATATTTGGTATACATATATATGGAGTTAATCTAATGTAAAAAAAAAATCTTTAAAAATTTTTTTGGTTGCCATGGAAAAGCCGCCATATTGGATTTTTTAAGGTAACTTTAAGCAGATTCTACTCATAAAGTATTTGTTGAAAATGAATGAAATAACTTGAATTCAATACTTAAACAATGTATCTAGAAAGCTATAGACTTAGAAATTGAATAAATCTTTTCCTTTTTTAATATTTTTATTCTAACTTATGATATGTTTTTTTCTATAAAAAAAAAAAAGAATTTTGGAGACAAAATGATGAAAATTAAAAAAATGAAGACAAATATTGAAAAACTGTCTCTATTGAATGGAACTACATATATTCCAAATTTTATAAGAATTCATCAATATATAAAAATGTAGATACAAATTGAAGAAGATGACCGAGGCAAAAATGTGATTATCGAGAAAAACACCTAAAAAGAAACAAGTCTTTTTAAATGATTTAAACAGTATTTTCCAAAGGTAGGGCCAATTTTTTAAATTAATTTTATTTCCCTGCAAGCTTAAGCTGCTCTCCTTAAGTGACATCTGTGTTAAATAGCTTTATTTCTCTTTTATACTGAGTTTGACAGTTTTCTTTTAGGTCCCATTTTTGCAAGTTGATGACTATGAATAGTAATGGAAACATGCAATCATTTTTTAAGTCATACAAAAATCCAGAGCCAAATTTGCAACAGATCCAAGGACTGAAAATTTTATTCTTTTAAATTAGATACATTTGGTTTTGCTATAGTTACTTTTGGGTGTATCGTCTCATTTGCATTCTAGCTGGCTCCCGAGAGGTGCCACTGTAAAGGTTTTGATATGACAACTGCCGATACAAATGTTCCAAGAGATGAGCAAGTGAATCCTATTTCAAGAAATGCTTTAACACTTTAAATACTTTTACAGGAACTTTGTCCAGTGCGACAGCAAAGTTAAAATAACACCATGAAGAAACTCCGGTTGGGTGATGTGGTTTGGTAGAAGAAATCCAGTGGCGAATAGTGGCTAAAATGGCATAAATGTTCTTATTTTCTCCACATAATGATAATTTCCTATAGCTATTGCGTAGCATGTAGAAAGTTTTTTTTATAGCATTCTTAGATGAATTACCATAGCCTAGGTCACCTAGGCTGATCTCATCCTTACTTCAGAATAAAACATGGCTGTGGAGAGAACCAAGTAGTTCGAAACCTATAAGGCCGACGAATTTTTCTGTTTTACGACAATACCTGGGCTCAGATATAATCTGTTAATAAAACTCTCAAAAACAACCTGGTGTTTCCATCAGACAAGGTTGTTTATCTCTGTGTAAACTTGTGCCCTGATCTTTTCCATAAAATTTCAGTTGATTGCATCAATGCCGAAGAACCTTTAAAATAAAAAGAAAAAAAATAAGATTGTAAAGTCACTGAATTATTTTTTTTAAATAGTTTCTAAAAAAAAAAAAAAAAAAAAATAGTTTTTGTAATATCAAGAAATACAATGTGATTTCTTTTTTTATTTATTGTATTGTATATTGTCTAGAATTAGAACTAGCCCAGCCTTATGTACAGTAAAAAAAAATTAGATCCATTTATATTTGTTTTTTCTACAATACTAATAATAATAGTGATAACATTTAGAGATCTATTTCAATAATAAAAATTATTTTACCTGGGTAGTTGAGTCTTGTTTCCAAAGTGAATGTCAAAGTGGTATCAAGATGATAGATCTAGACTCTAGACTAGAACTTGAAGAGAAGAAAATTTGGTCTAAGTGTAGGTCAGATCTTGTAGTAGTGAAACTGTTGATAATGTAGATTCTAGCTATATCTAGATCACATGTGTATTGCAAACTTTGAAAGGCTTTAGACTTTAGGCCTACTTGATTGAGAGGCAACAGTTATCATGTGGTAAGGATGTTTTTGTTTAGATCTAATCAATCATCTAGACCTATAGATTCTAGATCTAGTTGATGGGAATATATCAATATGACATTATATGATAATCAAAATGATATGATTATGAATAATCAATCATTGAATCAATGATAACGATGTCGATAGGGCCTCATGTCAGCCTAGCCAGCCAGCTAATAGTCTTATAATGTCTAGATCTAGAATTACAAATCTAGATTAAGGTCTATTCTTTTTAGTTTTCAGGCTAGATCTAGATGTTGAATAATAAGTCAACAGGTAGAGCATCTAAAACTTTATCATCAATGAAACGTAAACAACCATGTTTTGTTTATGTTCAAACTAATGTCGATAAGGGCGGAAGCCCAAAGCCGACCAATCATTTTGTCGGAAATAGTAAGATACTATAAATTAATATATTTTACACTCTCGGTGACCACGGGTTTCCGTTCAAAGCCGAAACGCTATTTATATTACTTCGGAGATACGGTTATTTTAGGAAAGTGTAAGAAATAACGAATTTATTGACACCAAATATGCCTAGTTCGTATATGACTACTCAAAAGTATTCAATGCGTTACCAAGGGTATTATTTACATGTAGATTCGGAATTAGATGAAATAAACCTTATACATGCTCTAGAAAAATGACTAAAAACAATATTTAAGGTTAAAAATTACATATTTCAATGTTCAAAACTTGTAGATAAATATGGATTAACTTTCAAATAATGACATTAAAAAAGTTAGTTTTTTTTTTATTTTTAAATATCGATATTTTGCTCCTTAGTGGTGGTCCTCCTCACCTTAAAAATCTCTGAATTCATAAATCCCACTCTTGGCAGAGATTCGAACCCTAGAATCCTCGATTCGGAAGCTAGACGCTATACCACTTCGCCATCTCGCCCCCTATAAGATAATTTCTCGAGACGCCACATAAATATCTTATAGCCAATGATGTAAAAAAAATTTTGTTGAAATTCTGTCATGAAAAAAAAAACAAGATAACGAAAGTAGTTTGTGTGTTCACTCCCACACTAACTCACTGGGTCTGCTATTTATTACGAACACTAAACGCAGACAATTTCAATTCTTTAGAGTTTTTCTAACATTTTTTGTTGTTGAAGATTGACCTTTAAATTATCTGTATTAATTAAAATCTTGTATCAAAAAATATTTTGCTACCCACAGATTTCCCCCAAACGTATAACATCTAACTAGGGAAAGTTACGAAATAACACTTAAGCCGTATGTCATGCACTCTGCTAGAATGGATGGCTTCCTGGTCGTGCAGTTTGCGCGCTGGACTGTCGTTCAGATTTATCGATGGTCCAGGGTTCAAACCCTGCCCGCTCCCATCCCCCGTCGTCCTGCGGGAGGTTTGGACTAGGTAATATTATCGTCAACTCTGAAGGAGCATCCGAAACATGTTTAAACATTAGAACCCGCTGTGGTAGCAAGTTATCCATCTTAGAGAAACTAGATTCAAAGTGAAGGAAGCAGACTATGGCCCCCTTTCATAGCCGTTCTCCCTCTCCAAGCAGCTGACAAGTCCAAAGGAATGGCAGTTTCACAATACAGTTTCCCAGCAGAGGTGTCGCAGCTTTAGTCTTTCCCTTGGATACACCAGCTGCGTGGAGAAGGTGGAATTGCTGTACGATGATGTTGTTCCGACCATAGCTAATGCCCAGAGGCTTTCATCTCTTTTCGCCTTCTACGTTTTCAAACGGAATGTACCTAGAGACCAAGAGCTTTTGCTTATAGTGTTTTAAAATGAACAGACTATTTTCTTTCAGTATTTATTTGGCATGGAACTATTACTTAGTCGAAGGTCAAACTATATAATTAAAAGGGTTGAGGCAATATTCAATTTTTAAAAAAGATATTATTACTAATGTTTAATTAAATTAAATGAAATCATTTTTATTGCGATAGTTTTTTTCTAAACTTTATTTTGTTAGCACCCCATTTAGCTATGTACCTTTAAAAGTGCTGTGCACTCTCACATAGGGGTCCAGGAGGGCTTTTTAAATTTAAGGAAATAGAAAGACGTATAATTAAAACCCAATGTCCTGGTTAAATTTAGCAAATATATTTGTATCGTTTGCTGTCTAAATTTACGAGTTAACTGATCATTAAAGCTAGACAAACGTCCATAGCAAAGCGAAAGAGTAGCTGGATAGAGCACACCCTGCGAAAACAAACTACCAATGCTGCTAGTAAACATAGAGTTAAAGTAGGTGCTGAAACAAATGTGATACATACATATATTAAACAGCAGTACCAGGGACCAAGTTTTTAAGAGACAAAGTAGTGAATTAAAATGCTACGAAAATAAGGGACTGCGCCGACCAAGGCTCGAACCAGTGACTCTGAAAACGACACCACCGCCTAGCGATAACGCACTTAGCGAACTTAGTGAAATGGCTCTAGATCAGAAAAATGTTTTCATGGACACTCCGATGGTCTAAAGGTTAAGTTCGCTTAGTGCGTTATCGCTAGGCGCCAGTGTCGTTTCCAGAGTCACTGGTTCAAGCCTCGGTCGGCGCAGTCCCTTATTTTCGTTCCATTTTAATTCACTACTTTCTCTCTTAAAACTTTGTCCCTGGTGCTGCTATTCAATGTTGCAAGGCAGGCACTTGATTAGAATCCGCAAGGAAAGAGGAAAGTGGGCAGACCCAAGCAAACCTGGAAGACATCAGTCATCACTGAAGCTAATACTAGAATGACATGAGAGCAGATGAAGAAAGCTGCTCAGAACCGAGTTCAGTGGAGAGAAGTGGTTGCGGCCCTATGCTCCCCTGAGAATGCACAGTACTAAGTCAAGTAAATAAGTCAACCTAGTTCATTTATCCCTTTCTTTTCGGATATACTGTTTCTTAGATGGATTTTAAGTGTTTTTGTATACAACAAAAGATTCTTTATGTAGACTGCAATGGTGAAGTTTAGGACTGATCCCCGGCATCAAGCGTTTTCAAGCATTCTGAGATTCAAAACTCACTTTTTCTTTATAGTAAGAAGAGCAGGTCAAAACAAGTAAAAAAAAAAAGATTGGACATGCCAAGTGTTTCCTTGCAATTGAACACACTAGTAAAACAAAAATGCGGATTAAAGTAACTCTAATAAAGAAAGAGACCAAAACTATTATATGAGAACACTTGAGGAACAAATAATGAAGGTACGTCTATTGTGGGCATGATCTCCTATTAGGATTATTTACCTAAGTAAAGCGTCTTTTTAAAAATATTTTTTTTGTCACACAAAAGCTGTCAACATATCGATGTAAAACATCGGGGACGATTTCAACCATTCTAAAATAAGAAATTAAGAATCACGTTAGCGAATATTTGTCGAAATGCCTTCTTCAATTACGTTTTGAGTCTGTATTGTTGAAGACGCCTCTCGCGATAACGGTCTACATTTTAGAAGTCCTTATTAGAAGATAAAACAAATTTTAAAATATTTTATTCTGTTCACCATTGGTAATAATGGCATTTGACATGGCTAATAAAAATGGATTTATGACTATAATTAATTAATTTTTTATTATGCCCCTTGAAAAAAAAAAAAAATTACCCGCTCCGCTCATTTATTTCTGGCCGTAGCGCCCCACACCTTTGTATTCTTGACCATTTTTTTTTGTGTGTGAACAAAAAAGAGACATGCATCAACAACACGGGGGTCATTTAATGGCGATAAAGCACGATATCAACGTTTCTAATTTATGCACATACGTATCGACCAGTTAAGGCACATTTTAATTAAACTTCTTTAGCATGTTCCTTTTCAACTTATGGAACACTACACAATTATACACGGAAAAGTAGGAAGACGCTTAATTACAGTTCCTCTCCAGATCCCTCACGGTCTAGCCAGCCAGTGCCAATGTGATGGTTTAGAAGGGGTGTCAATAATCAAGGCCGGCATTATCAATTGAGTGGCCCTTTTCGAATCGGATTAAGCGGGGTCCAGTCTGGGTAGGGATAAGAATAATAAGGGAAAATTAGGATTTGTTTTAAGAAATAAATCAGTCTTTGCATTACACATTTATTAAATGAAATCTGAAAATGCGTTTTTTTATCGCGAGTAAGATTGGCGTTTTCCATATTAAGTAACACTCCAAAATGACAATTGTGTCTATTTTTTAGGAGATTTTGTATGAGCAGTGGCGTTACTAGGGGGGCACGGTCCGCACCGGTTGACACTCACCAGGGGGTGACACTTAAGTCGGAAAAATGCACTTTTCCAAAATGCAACTTTTAAAAATAAAAATTACTATATCGAATTCCTCTCACAGTTTAGTGTTAACATGTCCCAAACCTTCCTTATTTAATTCTATTTGAGTTGTAATCTTCTTATTATGACAAAAATAATACGTTGTAGACGCAAGGAGAAAGATTTTCTGAACCTCAGAAATGTAGAAAAACGCTTGTCACCCTGGGCTTTGCCCCGGCAACTCTGAGTGAGCTTAAAACATATTATCTGATCAGTTGACTGGTGAACGTAACATTAATTTTGTTATAGGCGCTCCCCCAAACATCTTATCTGATCAGTTGAGTGGCGAACGTAACATTTATTTTGTTTTAGGCGCTCCCCCAAATATCGTATCTGATCAGTTGAGTGACGAACGTAACATTTATTTTGTTTTAGGCGCTCCCCCAAACATCTTATCTGATCAGTTGAGTGGCGAACGTAACATTTATTTTGTTATAGGCGCTCCCCCAAACATCTTATCTGATCAGTTGAGTGGCGAACGTAACATTTTTTTTGTTATAGGCGCTCCCCCAAACATCTTATCTGATCAGTTGAGTGGCGAACGTAACATTTATTTTGTTATAGGCGCTCCCCCAAACATCTTATCTGATCAGTTGAGTGGCGAACGTAACATTTATTTTGTTATAGGCGCTCCCCCAAACATCTTATCTGATCAGTTGAGTGGTGAACGTAACATTTATTTTGTTATAGGTGCTCCCCCAAACATCTTATCTGATCAGTTGAGTGACGAACGTAACATTTATTTTGTTATAGGTGCTCCCCCAAACATCTTATCTGATCAGTTGAGTGGCGAACGTAACATTTATTTTGTTATAGGTGCTCCCCCAAACATCTTATCTGATCAGTTGAGTGGCGAACGTAACATTTATTTTGTTATAGGTGCTCCCCCAAACATCTTATCTGATCAGTTGAGTGGCGAACGTAACATTTATTTTGTTATAGGCGCTCCCCCAAACATCTTATCTGATCAGTTGAGTGACGAACGTAAAATTTATTTTGTTCATGTTGAGAAACACATAGACATAAATCCCTCGCGCGCCATTCGGCGATAAGGGCTGCAAGCTCGTAGCACAGAAATTAGTCTTAGGCGACTTCCACACCTAATTTCCTTCTAAAGTGTGTGACGCCATGATTAAACGTGGACGGCCATGTTCTTGTGTTCCTCTTTTCGGCTTTCATGTTAAGGCTGACTTTAGTAAACGTCTTTCGTGTTGTCTAATGATATGTCTCACAAATGTCAATCGAGGTTCAGTTGCCACTTTCCTTAGACGGCGAATGTCTGTGCGGGAAAATATTTCTCTGTTGGTAACATTCAGTGTGTTATTTGTAGGATCCTTCTCTGCCATCACTGGCTCAGCCTCTTTTCACCCTTCCACGTCTCGAAGCGTAGGTGGCCGTTGGGACAATGAGCTTACTGCACCGCTTGACACCGACCCTAGTTTTTGAGTTTTCAGACTTTAATCATTTAAGGAGATTTCCAGGAGCTCTTAGAAAATCGGGAGACCACGAGAACCCTGTTCTAATTTCTGATTATTTAATATAATAATTTACACCTATAATTAGCGTTGGGCCTTTGAAAGTTATAATCATTTTACTGTAGACGGTCTACATTATTTGCCTTCACATTGCACTATGGTCTTATTAATTAGAAACTAATATTTTTCTAGGAAATGATTGTGCATGCTTATAAGTAAAACAACAAAACTATATTAAAAAAATCCTAATATACTTATACTAATAAACAGAGTCAAACTAGCTAAAGACTTATTTAAAAGATCCCTCACAACGCATACGTATTAAGTTGTAAGAAAAAATATATATAAAACAACAACAACAAAGCTTATCTAAAGGAAAGAGGTAGATCCACACTTACAATTATATTTCTTACTGTTGTAGAAGTTATTTCCCCTTCTCGGTTCAAACAAAATAATTAATTACCAATAAGTGATAATCCAATTGGTTAATTCTAAATTTATTCATGTTTTGTTAGGTACAATAAATAATTGATTAAATGCTCAACTTGATCATAGAATGGGTGTGGGAAAAATAACGTGTACAATGAAGGGGACAAAACCCTAGATATTTAGATACCATCTCTGAATACTGTAGGATTAATTTACCTTGATAATATCAAGCAAATAATTAATTAACAATAATTAATAGACAAAAACAATATAATTCATTATCAACAATTAAGAAGCGTGGTAGTGAGGCCGAGTGCTCTTAAACTTGGCTTGGCTTGGCTACCTAGAAGGGGGCTCGAGGTTCGAAACTCGACTCGGGCAGAGTTGTGTTTACTGAGCGCCTAAAGGCAGCACGAAAACCCAACTCCTAGATACCCCCTTCCCCCCCCCCCCACTTGTCCACTAATGAGATTGGACCGAAAGCGCTCTGAGCATGCTATGAGCATGAAAGCAGCGCTATATAAAAGCTATAATAACAATAATTAATTAACTAAGTGTTTGTTTTGTTTATTATTGCTCCATGCCAATGAATAATAGTGAAAAGCTTCAAAATAATCATAGAATGGGTTTGGAAGATACCTAAGTTAATTACTTTAAGCCCTAAGCTTTGTAATTACTTCACAATCACATGTTTGCGAATGGGGCATTAGAATTGTTTAAGAACAAATATTTATCAGTAGATTGAGAAATATGGACGTATTCAGATCACGAAATTAATCGAATATATTCCTTGTAAGTTATACTCATCTGACATGGCATAACTTTGAGGGGAAACAAAATTCGAAATTCTGGTAAACGAGCAAATGACAAGTCGAGCCCTCATGAGGGCGCCATTATAAAGTAATCAAGCATGGTCAACAGAAGTCCCATTTACCTGCAGCTTAACTCGCAGTCTCCAGATCAATGAACACCACGACGACACTGGCTGGATGTTCAAAGTATCGTTAAACTGCCTTTTACAGTTGATAAAGCATTTTAAATGTTGCAGTATTTTTGTGTCAAAGAAATCCAAACATTTTTATTATAAAAGTATCTAAAAGACCATTAAGAGATTCGCAAAAAAAAGGGGGGGGGGATTCCGATATTTTTGTGGGCCCACTATTATTTACTCTCCAATCATGGTTGATTGTTGGCAATTGAGAGGTTTTGTTTTCAATTTTGTGGTCAGACTAATAGAAATAGCTAGACAATTAGGTAAGTCTAATAAACCGACTAAAAATAGTTTTTACTTTTCGTTTTATGAATTTACTGCTAAATTTTTCTGCGTAAATCTTCTTGTTTTTTTACCCAAATCTTTGTTAAGCTGATTCACCAACTTGTCATTCGTAAGTTGCTAATCAAAGGATGCAATGCAAATATGCCAAAATAAACAACTCACTAATGGATGACTGCACTGCATTACTTTATGCTGGGCATTCCCGCAACGCCAGCAATTAATGTTGTAGAGGCCCTTAAAGCTTTTATATTTAGCAGTCCCAAAGAATTATTTTTTTTGCCCTGTTCACAGAAAGTTGTATAGAATCATCATCATCATCATTATCATCATCATCTGTCCCTTTCCTTTCGTCGTAGGGGTGATGTGACAGTTCACGTACCCAATTGCCTCCATTTTCTAGAGTGATGTTGACGACCGTTGACTTGTTGCACCAAACTGCTGGTAGACAACAAAAGCGCTGTATGTGTAATATAACTTGAATAGCGTCCTTGTGAACAATGCAAAATTTAACTTTTATTATAGTACTAACCTGATATGACCCGCTGACTGCGGGCCTTAGTTTGGGTATTACTGATTTAATGGATTGAACTTTGAGATTGTTTCTTTCACATTTCTTTTTAATTCGTCATGAATATATTTTAATTTCACAGGTACGAGTTCACTTGTTTAGATGATATATTCGAATCCAATATAAATCAACATGAAACAGGTTTACCCGATATGTCTAAAAATTCTTTTCTTTAATAGAGATACACAATTAGGTACTTTTTGTCTATGCCTAGCGCCCTCTTGTTGTGGAAGGGACATCAAACATACACTTCTGTCTCCGCTGTTATCAGGATCGCTCAAACGGTGTCGATTTCTATTCTGGACATACATAGATATATACGCTTTACTTTGTGCTTTATATATTAGATAGAAAAAGTTAAGTTGATATCAAATAAATTAAAATGTAGTACACTTTAGTAATAACATTTATTGCTACTTTGAACAAAATCTAACTCACTACAATAACACATCTTTTCAGTCTCACGTTCTGTGATCGTCAGTCCTAAGACCGCTGACGTAAATTCGTTTACCTTTCATCGTACACTACCAATCGCTAACCTCTTCCAAATGTCAACATTAAAACACATACACACACAAGAACTCTATACCTGTTTTAGCAGGCCGGTCCATTAGACATTGTCCAGCCAGCTTTTCTTCGTACTCCCACAGCTGTACCTTGACGGATGACTTAAGATACTGATACATGTCTTAGGATAGGAACTCTGCGCCCCCCGGTTCAGAAGCCAAGCGCTTCATCACTCGGCCACAATGCTCTAAATTTCGTGCTTGTTATTTTCAGCTTTTTTTTTTTCAGCCACCTAATTAGTTGCATCTATAGTGCAAAGACAGCATCACAAACGAAGACAGAGAGAAGGGTTACTGCAGCGATTGGACCACATGATGACCTGCTAACTATCGTAAAAAAAAAAACGCAAGCTAAAAATCTATGGCCATAATACAAGGTCTTTGGGGCTTCCTTCAGGGAACATTACCAGAAAAAAGAAGAAGAGGCACATAGAGAAAACGATGGGAAGAAAACACAAGAATGGTCGGGCCTGCCATTGAAAGAGATTCTAAGGCAAAATACAGATAGAAATGGAGATCTTGCATGGTGCCCCAGCGGTCCATGAGACTGAGGAATTGGTAAAGATAATAAAAATGTTGCAAATTGATAGATGATCTATTTAAAATAATTTCATGAAATTTATAATGAAAAGTGGATTTTTAATAACCTATGTTGTTTGTCACAAACAATGGGGTCGCCACGTGACTTGACTTCATTTTATTTCTGCCTAATTAACTAACAACAAGCTGTGACAAATGTATAGATATAAATATCTATTGACATGTATTCTTTTTAAACATACTAACTTATTTCAGTGCCCAGATAAGGTAAGGTACTCCATACGATCTAATATGTGCTATCAATTTAAATAACGGTATTTATTCTCTCTCCTTGACGACATCATTGTTCAATGCCTACTATAAACTTACACTTTGTTTATGGTCTAATAAAGCTAGAAGGTGAGATTCGGAAGTATAAATATTAAATTATTTTTTGTTAAGCTAAATTTTCGTACATAGTAGCATGGATCGTTAGCGTAGTTGATAAAACGTCGCACTTGTAACGCTAATATCGTGGTTTCAATCCCATAACGGCCTAAGCTTTTTTTTTTCTGTTTATTTGTTTAATGATTAAGTATGAATGTTTACCACAGTATTTAAACATAATGTAGGAACCACTGTAATTTTTAAAATATTTTATTCGTAGTTGTTTTTTTTTGCCTAGGGAAGTTTAAAACTGATTCCTGATGTAATGATTCTCTACATTAATCTCATGATGAATTTGGTATTTGAAATACTGAACTCATCCTAAGCATTTAGACTGGAAGACATTGCCTTATTATTAAAAACCTTTTATTAACTCATTCTGTCTGTTTGTCTGTCTGGTAACATTTTTTCCTAATATTTTCTTTAAAACCCATTCTGGGATCAAGTTGAAAATTTACATAATTTTTGCACCTCACAAAACATGAATGAATAAAAAAAGTAACCAATTAGTTAATTAATTATTGGTAATTAAGTATTCTGTTTTGTATTGAAAAAGGGAAATAAATTCATGTATGTGTGGGTGTGGTGGTGGTAGGGTTAAGACAATGTAAAACTGACAGGTTTCTAGAAAAGACGGTAAACTAGTGTGGTTGGTTTCACTTTCCCACTACAGCGTCAGTTTACGTTACATTGAGGTGGGTGAACTCAGGAATGTCCTAAAAACTTAACTCCAAATTCTCTGGTTTTACAAGGATTCGAACACGGTATCACTTGGTTAAGAAACTGAGCACTTTTCCACTCGGCCACCTCGGTATTCTTTGGATCATTGAGAAGAAAATCTTCCTCACTCTTTCTTTCTTTCTCTCTCTCTCTCTCTCTCTCTTGTTCCGTTATAGTACACGCAATGCATTCGGACTACCACATGGTTAAGGAGACGAACACTTTGCCACTCGGCCACCTCGGTATTCTTGTGATCATAGATAGAAACAATTTTCTTGAGGATAGTCGCTACAAAAAAAGAACATTAAAATGTTTTCACAGCTCTCTTTGAACGCCAACAATGAGGGTATCCAACACTGTCCTGCTGTGTTTCCTGGCCACTCCTTACCTGACGTTACGTAAGTAGGATTCACTAGTACCATATCTTCAGAAATAACAATGCATCATGCCTGTTATTTAACTCTTCCTCTCCGTAATTATTTTCCACGTTCCAATGGAATTAACTCATTTTTTGCTTATTTCTATTACACTATCTTGTTTTGATTAAGCTTCAATAACTTTTTTTTGTTTGTTTTAAGAAAATGTTATATATGGTATAGAATTAAAGAGGGTTGCATGCTCTTTTTTTAAACAACAATAATTAATGTTCATAAAATCAATAATTACTTTAATTTAATGGGGTCGAATCGACGTTGGTATCGTCAATTAGGAGAGAAAGAGTTAACACAATCAACACTCTCTATGAGACAAAGCACAGATTTGTTTCTGAACACAGACAGTGAATGAGCCTACAGCTCAGCAGACAAAAATCTGGCCGGGAAAGGGAATGGGAAGTATTAAGGGAATATTTGTTACGCAGGCATTTGTACAGTTTGTCTGGGTCCATTTTTTGTATGTTTAATTGATTTGGCCTGCTTATATAGAGAACAGTATATTTGAATGTTTTGTTAGTAAAAAAAACGTGGTACGAAAAAAGTCTGGGTTACTGAGGTTTAAAAGTCTCCCTTTCTCTATTTCTCTGTCTTTCTTACACTCTCTCTCTCTCTCTCTCTCTCTCTCTCTCTCTCTCTCTCTCTCTCTCTCTCTCTTACACTATCTCTCTATTTCTCTTCCTCTATCTTTCTTTTTTTCCCTCTCAGTTTACATTTAAACACTGTGTCTATATTGGAAACGTTCATTGACTCTTTGATATTGTTCTGTATTATTAAAATTCAAGCTATGTCGTAGTACTTTGTATTGTAATGTTATTTGTGTTTATTTTCTGCTTACAGTATGTAACGGTCTTGAATACAAAGGTTAGTAAAATGAAACAGATTTAAGTAATATTTTAAGTCTCCTACGAAACCTGATAATGTAGATCTGATGAGAGGTTGTGTGTTGCTGACTACTAATATATTGAGTCACAAGTTCCTAATATAAGCACAGGGCCGGTCTTAAGCCACTGCAACCTATGCGGCCGCAGTGGGCCCCGCGCTTGTATAGGCCCCGCCTTAGTATATCTGTAATTGCATAATGATACAAAATATACGAAAAAGTCGTGGAAATTATTTTTAAAATCTCCTGAAAATTATACAAAATGGTTATATTTTATATGGAAAACACAAATCTTACGCGAATAAAAAAAGCATTGTCAGTTAACTGCTTTCATATTTAAATAAAAATATAATAATAGTGCGAATTTAAACCGAAAGAATGTTCCAATAGAACTACAATACGTTTTTAAAACGATCAAAACCCGAAAATGAGAACCTAATCACTTCTAGTGAGACCTGCTGAAACAGAGTCTATGAAGAATGCAAAAACTGCAGTGGTGAATGTCGTCAGAGAAGAAGAACATGATGTAACAACTGATCAGCATGTCGTGAGAGAAGAAGAACATGATGTAACACTAACAACTGATCAACATGTCGTCAGAGAAGAAGAACATGATGTAACACTAACAACTGATCAACATGTCGTAAGAGAAGAAGAACATGATGTAACAACTGATCAACATGTCGTCAGAGAAGAAGAACATGATGTAACACTAACAACTGATCAACATGTCGTGAGAGAAGAAGAACATGATGTAACACTAACAACTGATCAACATGTCGTAAGAGAAGAAGAACATGATGTAACAACTGATCAACATGTCGTCAGAGAAGAAGAACATGATGTAACACTAACAACTGATCAACATGTCGTGAGAGAAGAAGAACATGATGTAACACTAACAACTGATCAACATGTCGTAAGAGAAGAAGAACATGATGTAACAACTGATCAACATGTCGTCAGAGAAGAAGAACATGATGTAACACTAACAACTGATCAACATGTCGTGAGAGAAGAAGAACATGATGTAACACTAACAACTGATCAACATGTCGTCAGAGAAGAAGAACATGATGTAACACTAACAACTGATCAACATGTCGTGAGAGAAGAAGAACATGATATAACACTAACAACTGATCAACATGTCGTGAGAGAAGAAGAACATGATGTAACACTAACAACTGATCAACATGTCGTCAGAGAAGAAGAACATGATGTAACACTAACAACTGATCAACATGTCGTCAGAGAAGAAGAACATGATGTAACACTAACAACTGATCAACATGTCGTCAGAGAAGAAGAACATGATGTAACACTAACAACTGATCAACATGTCGTCAGAGAAGAAGAACATGATGTAACACTAACAACTGATCAACATGTCGTGAGAGAAGAAGAACATGATATAACACTAACAACTGATCAACATGTCGTGAGAGAAGAAGAACATGATGTAACACTAACAACTGATCAACATGTCGTCAGAGAAGAAGAACATGATGTAACACTAACAACTGATCAACATGTCGTCAGAGAAGAAGAACATGATGTAACACTAACAACTGATCAACATGTCGTCAGAGAAGAAGAACATGATGTAACACTAACAACTGATCAACATGTCGTCAGAGAAGAAGAACATGATGTAACACTAACAACTGATCAACATGTCGTCAGGGAAGAAGAACATGATGTAACAACTGATCAACATGTCTTCAGGGAAGAAGAACATGATGTAACAACTGATCAACATGTCGTCAGAAATGAAGGCAATAATGTAACAACTGATCAACATGTCGTCAGAAATGAAGGCAATAATGTAATAATTATTAACATGTCGTCAGAAATGAAGGCAATAATGTAACAACTGATCAACATGTCGTCAGAAATGAAGGCAATAATGTAATAACTATTAACCTGTCGTCAGAAATGAAGGCAATAATGTAATAACTATTAACATGTCGTCAGAAATGAAGGCAATAATGTAATAACTGATCAACATGTCGTCAGAAATGAGGCAATAATGTAATAACCGATCAACATGTAGTTATAGATAATGAGCTAAATGTGGTTGAATCATTGAGAAATCTGTAGTAACCTGCCATGTGTCTAGAAAAAAAGGAAAGATCTTGTATTAACTATTTTTTACAAAAAGGTCCATCTGAGATTACTTTGGAGAAGTTTCCGAAAAATAAGGTTGGTAGACATTTCTCTTAATTGCATTGCAAACCAAGCCTGAGCAATGGTGAAAGTGTTTTGCGTCCTTGGCTGATATATTCTGTGTCAGCAGACAAGATCTATTGTTTCTACTGTCGTCTACTAGAAAAACAAAAAAGTTCCTTTTTAAATGAAGGATTTGACCAATGGCAAAGCTGTACCACAAGGCGAGCAGAGCATGAAAAATCGCAAAGGCATTTAGACGCCATGACCAGTTGCTGTGAAGCTGGAGCAAGACTAAGTAAAAAACAAACAGGCATTGACAAAGTTCACCAGGAGATGCTTTAGTCTGAAACTAAACGTTGGACTAATAGCTATTGTACGATTTCGAACCAAGTAATAGGAATTTCCTGGTCTAGTTGAATTACTCGATAAGTTTGATCCAGTTATGAGGGAACAAATTCGACGTGTTACCAATGCAGAAATTCATGAGCGTTACCTGGGAAAGAAGATTCAAAACGAACTTATTACTGTAGTAGCTGATGCTGTTGTGAATTCTATCCTCGAGACATCAAGAATTTAGTGATATTGGATTGTACTCCAGACATAAGTCACAACGAGCAGATGTTATCGGTATCTCTCAGATAAGGGTTAATGTGAAAGAGCTAGTGGTTGCGTTTTAAGTTTCTTCCTGTTGTTTCTTCTTGTGACAGCGAAAATAGTTGGCTAGAAGCATGGATGTTGTTGCAATCTTTCCAGCCAAACGTCAAGGAAAAAGCAGTATGATAAATCTGTGGAAAACTTCACACATCGAAAAGCTGAAGATGTCTACAGGATAAAATGCTTCAACAGAATTGTGAACACTGCAATTTGCTCCTTGCAGCTGACTTTTGAACTGTAACTGTGGCATCTTGTGAAAAAAGTTTTTCGCGTCCTAAACTAATCCACAATTACTTAAGGTCAACAATTCACAAAGAGAAATTGAAAAATGTGGCAATTCTTGCTATTGAGCGTGATCTATGTAGGAAACAGAATTTTGATTATTTACTGTATGACTTCGCTACACACAAGGCTCGTAAAGTAAAGTTAATTTGATCGTGATTTTGTACTTAGTTAAGAATTTATAAAATGCAAAGACGAATTTATTTTTTAATACAAATCTTAATTTTCACTTATTATCCTTATCCCTACCCAGAATAGGCCCCGTGCAACCCGTTTCGCATTGGGCCCTGCAATTGCTAGGACCGGCCCTGTATAAGCACCCTTACTTGAAATAAAAGAATAATGATTCGTTAATATAATATAATATAAGTATGTGTTTACACAAGAAGGGCATAGTCCACTGTCGTTGAATCTTAGAAAATATGTAATTTCCTAAGCAAAACTACAAGAGGTCTCCTTTATCCGTAAAATCTGTCCCTAATCTATTTCCATTCTTTTAATGTACCGTCGCGTCAGCAAGGGAATCCCCGATTAGTAACAACTTCTATACGACTTACTATACAGTCATGACTGGACCAAAATAACGAATAACTGTACCTTTTCAAACTGATACCATTTTAATTTGATTTCAAAAGAACAATACGATCAAGACTTCAGTTCATGAATTCATATCATGCTACAGTTGTGCTCATGAGTCGCATTGACTTTAACCCTTGAAATTCGAATCGTCTGACGGGCTCATCCTCATAAAGTTCTTCACGTAGTACTGCGTATATAGTCAGGTATAATTAATATCCTCAAATGGCAAAAAAAAAATCTTTTTTAATTTGATTCATTCAAAGGCATTATTAGAAAAAGAAAAATTATTGGAGATAATGTAATAGTATGAAATATTCACATTTGTAGTAGTTGTCTATCACTTCTTAATCGGTAAAAGTGATCTATTGAGCAGTTGATGTAAAGGCCATCTGTTTCTGTGGCCTACGGTTAACGAGGGTGTCATGTGGCCAGCACAATGACCAGCCGCCTTTACTTTTCCACAACTTATGTAAGGTACCCATTAGAGCTGGGTGGACCTAGAGGCGCCCAAAGATCCCGGATTTAAAAATCCCAGTCTTCACCAGGATTCCCTTTAATCTGTAAGAAACATATAAACTTCAAGTTTAAATGATACACATGTGTATTGCGTGATTTTATTATTATTATTTTTTTTTTTGCAATATACAATTCTTCCTATTAGCTTGCAAACACTTATGGTTGTACAGGTTTTTTAAGAAAAAAAGAGTCTAAAAATTTTCTTTGAAATTAACAATTCTTTGGGGAAAAAAGTAACCTTAATTGGCAGCGCAGTAAAAACTTTGGTTTAAGCCTTTATACATTTTTCACAATATAATTATTTTGAGATTTAATTTATGTGTTCTTAGTTTGAACTTCAGCGGGAATGATCGAACTTGATTCAAATATTCCTATGTATTCCGTTAGGAGTTAGTTATACAGAAATCATTAACTGAAATGTTAACAGAAGAATTGGAAAGTTCAAAGCTCAACAGAAAGACTATACAGCTACAATGAAGCATTTTAACAAATAAATAGAATGGAAATCATAGACGATCCGGAATTTATTAAAAATAAATTAATTTTAATGTTACTTTCTGCTAATTATTTTATACTTTCATATAATAATGAACTGAAAATTGCAAACAGTATATTCAACAATCTGATAAATATTAGATTTTTTTTTACTGTCACAATTAAAATTCAAGCTAGATAAAATATAACTGCTAATAAGATAGAAAATTAAATACAGTAGAGAGAGAATTTAGATACAAGTTAGCTACAGTAAAGACACGCCCAAACATCATATCATATTAAATGATATTTACTTTATCAATAAATGCAAATTAAAATATATAAATTTAACACAAATGACATACAGTTATTAAACACTATATGTAATGTACATTATATTTGTCTCTTTTTAGAATACGCCGAGGTAGACTACAATGGTATGTACCATTTTCAACATATACAGTTCTTAAGTATTACATAAGAAAGAGTATTCTAGAATTACTTATCTTATTGTGTAAAAAAAATTATAGTATTACTTTTCTTATTGTGTTCGGATCGCCGTTATAATTCTCATGTAGTGGCCCCCTTGTGGAATAACGAGACCGACGTGTTGGACCGAGACCATTTGTTATAGAAGACCTCAAATCTGACCTGCACCGTCACAGCTTGTGGGCCGTTTAGAACAATAACTTGTTGTCACGTCACAGCTTGTGGGCAGTTTAGAACAATAACTTGTTGTCACGTCACAGATTGTGGGCAGTTTAGAACAATAACTTGTTGTCACGTCACAGATTGTGGGCAGTTTAGAACAATAACTTGTTGTCACGTCACAGATTGTGACGTTGCTGGTCAGTATTCAGGCTATCTATAACGGTTGGTCTCAGACCAGGTTTTCATGTCCTTTCTTCATCTTCACCTCGAATTAGGTAAAAAATAATTAGGTCACTCAAGGTAAAAGACACTCCCACAGGACTTTTGTTTTGCTATTCATTTAGCCTAATCACTTCCTCAAGAAATCGTTTCCACCCGAGTGCCAAGCTGAGGCAGAATAGCGTACCTGGGCAAAGCTAATACCAACTTTGTCTGTCGGTCTGGTACAATGTTTGTACACATTATATCTCCCACTTTTTATTCACCTTATTCACCAATTGTAAACAAACAACCTTGAGTCACGTGCTGCTCTATCTCTTCGATACAAATTACTTTATAATTTTTTTTAACAATGGTTATCATGTGACAGTTGTTTTTTTTCCGTTGTTTTTATCAGTATTTTCAAGTGACCGTTCATTTTGGTGAATAAAGTCCATTATTCATTTTTGCTAACAAAATATGCATCAATAAAAAAAAAATTTAACCAAATAATTAATTAATTTGTGATGACAAATTTTTTTAAAAATTGATTAAGGAAGATAAATCTTACGATATTGACATATTTTGGCTTTTTTTTATAAATTATTTTTTACATTTTGCGTTTCAGAAAAAGGCGAAGGGGTCGCTTATCCAGGTAAATAGTTATGCCAATTAAGAAAAAGTAATTTTTTTTTCTAGACCGACTTTGATTCGTTGACTTAATTGACTTATTCCGGCTTGAGTCTAATTGGATTATGGGAGTTTTCCCTCAGTTGGGTGTACGTCCATCATGTCGTTTCTGCCTCTGGTTCCACTGACCTGATTTGTTGTCCTACAAAAAGTTTGGACTAGGGTGTAATATTTTTTCTTATCTGTGTTACTAAATGTCCGTTTTACAAAAATAATGGACCTTCACTAAATAACACACAGGAGCCGCCTTTTATTACAAAGCTTATATCCACTCACTCCGTCTGTCTGGTACAAAATGTGTACACGTTATTTCTGCCACTCTCGATTCTCGAAATGAATGAGACTTTGCACAATTATTAATTCGTTCCTAACAAAATATATATCAATAAAAAAAATGAATAATTATTGTTAATTAATTAATTAAAGTTTTTTTTTAATGTATTAAGAAAAAAAAGGATCTTACAATATTGATATATCCTGGCTTTGTTTTAATTTTTTGAAAGTTTTTTTTTTTTTTCACAATGTGCGTTTCTTCTCTTTACTTTCAGAAAAAGAAGAAGGTATCTTGTATCCAGGTATGGTAATGCAAACAAACAAAAATAAAACGAAATAGTTAAAAAAAAAATTTTTGGAACTAAGTGATTTGTTGACCTTGACTTAATTGACTTTATCCGTTTCATATGACCAAATCAGTCCTTCGCTATCGGATTCTGCTCTGAGCGATTCCCTCAGTTGAGTGCGTGTTCATCGTGTCGTCTTTGCCTCTTGTTTCCCTGATCTGATCGGATCATCTATAGGAAGTTTGGGCTATGGTGTTAACTTTTTTCTTATCTGTGTGACAAAATGTCCACTTCACAAAAGTAATGGCCCTTCCCTAATTAACACATAGGAGCCGCCTTTTAATACAAAGCTGATATCAATCTGGTACACATTTTGTACACGCTATATTTCTGCCACTTTCCATTCTCGGATCAATTCTTCATTCCCCCTAACAAAACAAGAATCAATCAAAAAATTGAACAATTAATTAATTTACTAGTGGTAAAAACAGTTTGATGTAGAAACGCGAAATAAATCTTGCAGAATTGTCATATATGGCCGTGAATGTGTAGTACTTTTCTTTACATTAGTTTAGTTTGTATAAAAAGTTTTTTTTTTTTTTTTAGTTTCGAGTCTGCAATCAGACGGTATTTATTTCCAGATTTGTAAATGTAAACACAAGTTTTGAGTTGTTTGTTTATTTGCCTATACTGTGCATACGACAACGCGCATTATCAAAAGCCTTGTACCCTGGACAGGAGAGCCCTGGAATATTGTTAGGCCTAAAAATGTGCCAATTTAAAAAAAAAAAAAAGGGTACAAACTTTTAACCAGACAGACAGAGTGGATATAAGCTTTGTTAAAAAAAATGAAGTAATTGAGATTTATACAAGGGCCATATGATTTTCTAAAACAACTTTATGTAAAAATTAATTAATTTAGAGATTTACTCGATGTGATATTTATTGGAGAGTTTGAGAAAATTCAGTGAAACTAAATTGGAAAATACTTTTAACAAAGCTTATGTTAACGCACTCTGTCTGTCTGTCTGTCTGTCTGCCGGCCCGTCTGTTTAGTAAAATGTGTGTAGGCTACACATTATTTCTTCCACACCCAATCTCGAATTAAACTAAAACTTCGCACAATTATTTATTAACATAGACAAAATATGAATCATTAAAAAAAAAATTAACCAATTAGACAATTTATTACTAATGTTTCTTTATTTTGTTTAATAGGCAGAAGCGAAACTAATACTTATACATTTTTTTTTTTTTAAACCGAATAAGGGAAATAGCTTGTACATTGTTAATACAGTTTTAAGAACGTCGTAATTCCCCTTTAAATCGTCTTTTTTAAAGGATTTATTACATTTTGCTTGTTTCATAGAGAGTGCATTCTTTGTTTTGCTAAGGCTAAGACGTTTCGGACGTTTCTTCACAAGATTAATACGTCCCAGCCCAAACGTCCTGCAGTGGCAGCAGGGGATGATGAAGGGACGAATGACTATTTTCCGAAGCGCATACTACTGGACCAGATAGAGTGGTATTACAAAGATTCTTTGTCTGGTACAAAGTTTGTACACGGTACTTCTCCCGCACCAAATCTCGGACATATAAAGACAAATTAACTAATTAGTTAATTAACTATTGGTAATTAATTTTTGTGTTTGATATCTCAAACAAGGAAAATAACTTGTACTTGACTGAAGTGGTGGCATAGGCCCTAATTAGTCCCTTTTATTGGTCGTCATCTGAGTCTTAGTGAAATAGAACGATACTTTAAAAAAAAAAATAGATAAGTATACAATCTTCCATGTTCATAAGCTCTCCACTAGCAGAGTGGTTACCGTGTTGGCTTGACAAGCCATGAGTTCGTGTTCAAGTCGTTCCCCTCGCTTTTTTTTTCAAAAATTCTTTTTATTGTTAGTCTACATTTATTACAAACTTATTGATACAATTCTTATTCACATATAAATTATGCTGTCATTTTAAAGTATTTATTACAATGTTTTTATGTTTTAATTCACTGTCTTAAAATAGGTGGTCTTATTACGCTCGTGTATTTGTGTATTGTACTTTTGTCACTATAAAAAAAACTCAGTTCAATTTAGTTTGGGTTATTGCTCTTGTAGGCTTCCCATTATCAAAGATTTTCATAAAATGCAGACAAATTCAGGGGCGGACTGGCTATATGGGCAAACGAGCAAATGCCCGGTGGGCCGTCACCAAATTGGCCGGTCTGGTCGCGACTAAATAATTTTATTTTCAATTCAGACAAAAGTGACAGAAGCAAGACACACATGCCCGAACAGGTTTTATTTAAGGATTTTTCTTTTACAATTAATTTTGTTTAAAATTTAACAAGAATATATAACAAAAAATACACTATACACTATACGCACTGCGCGTATTATTATTTTCAAAACGCTAGACCGTACTTTTTTGTACGAGCGACAAGGACTTCAACATTGCTTTGATGTCTTGGAGATTGTGTTTGGCCTAATCATTTCGCTGGTCGGCAGGCACATTAGATGGCACTCCCATTTGTCTTTGCTCCTTGCCGCCCTTGATGGTTCCATTGACAATGTAACCGAAAACGTGGCATGAGAGAGGTTAATGTACATTGATGTAACGCAGCAAAAAAAATCATATATATATCATGGGCGTAGCCAGGATTTTTTTCGAGGGGGGGTGTTGAGGGGATTTCCTCCCCCGACCCCCACCGCAAAAAAAAAATGTATATGTGTGTGTACATACTCTTTATTACATTCTGACCCTTCATTCTTTCGGAAGACATTTATTGTGCCCTACAATTTCTTCCTGGAGTTAGTGGAAAATTGTAGACTTCACGCCATTGCCAGCGAGGGGGTCTGGGAGCCCCGCCGCCAAGCACTATTTCTGGTATTGAAAGCCAACAAAATAAACATTCTGAGGTATCTACAGTACATTTTCCTGTGCTATTCTTACTGACGTAAACCCTCCCGCGCCGTTCGGCGCATTTACCGTCAAGCTGTTACAACAAAAATCTGTCACTGTTAATATCTGAAGCCTCTTCCCACCTGCTCAGAGGAGCTCATTGAATGTGTGGCGCCCAATTATACTTAATAGTATGTCATCGCAACTCTTATTATGCGTAATTCATTCATCATATCTTGTATAATATAGACGTTACTTTAAAAAGAAGATGATTACATCCTTCGCGTCATGCATTCAGTCATGCATATTAACCAATGACTTAAATTCTGCCATGTCACTGGTTTTCCTGCGACGCTTTGTCACAATCCTTCTTAGGGGATCGACTACCATTTCGGCATAGGATTTCCTTGATTTAGACCCGATCTCTATAACTGACTCCTAAAATCTGTTATAGCCATATTTGTTAAGCCACATTTAGTGTTTTTCAATTTCGCAGATGACTATTCACTGCACTTAATTAATGAAGCCCCGCCACAGGTAGAAATGTGTAACCTCTCTTTGCTTTAGATTTAATATCGAAAAGGGAAGTTTTATCGTCAAAATCATCTGTTGGGGGTTTTAAACTAAAAAAATCTCTTGAGTTTGTTTTTTAAATTCAAAACCCCATTTAGCTACGGTCATAGTATTTGGTAACTGTAGTTTGCTTTAGAATAATATTTAGGATAGAGGTTTTCCACCTCAAAACGCCATGTAATGGGATTTTTAACTAAAAACCTTCTGGAGAGGGTTTTAAACATTAAAAAAAAGCCATCTGTAGGAGAGGGGTTTAAACTCAAAACACCCAATTGTTAATAATTTGCTTTTTTATATATTGAAGAGGTATTTTTTTAGCATCAAACCCCTCGGAAGGGGTGTTTAAACTCAAAACCCTTTTGAGTACGCTCATAGATTTTAGAGTGTGTAATATGCTTTTTTTATATTGAAAAGGTATTTTTTAGCTTCAAAACTAGAGGGCAGTCTAAACTTAAAACCCCTTTGACTACATTCATAGAATTTTGAGTGTATAATTTGCTTTGTTTTTAATATTAAGGAGTTGTTTTTTTTACCTTCAAACCCCGCTGAAAGGATGTTTCAACTCAAAACTGAATCAAAACCCATTTAGCTACGCTCATAACATTTTAAGTGCGTAATTTGTTTTTTTTTAAATATTAATTAAGAGGAATTTTTTAGCGCCAAACCCTACTGACGTAGGAGGGAGAGTTAAACTCAAAACCCCTTCAAAATTTTGAGTATGTAATTTGCTTTTTTTATATTAAAGAGGGGTTTATATGAATTTTGGAGAGGGTTTTCATGTGGGAGTCTTCCTTAATTGTGCTCTTGGAATTTGGGTATTTATTTTGCTTTTTTTTTTTGGTTTTGTTTTATAGAAAAGTGGGATTTAACTGCTAAAACCCCTGGTAGGGGGTTTTAAACTCAAAACCTTCTGGTAAGGGGTTTTAAACTCAAAACCCTTGGCTGTGCTGGGGCAAGTGATGGTTTAGTGTTAAAAACTCACCTAAAATAAACAAAATCGAAGCAAAAAATCTGTCACTTAACTCCAATCCCCCCCTATATATATAAATAGGGGTGACAATTAGCTCTTTAACAATTCTTAATGGAAATTAACTTCAGAACACACATCTGCGAAATTACAAACCGCACAACTTATTCACAGCTCAATTTGGATATAGAGGTCTCCTTTCTGCGATTTGTAAAGAAAAAGTAAGCTTTCTTTTTGTTTATTTTTAATAAAATTCATCTAAAAATACTACATTTAAGCTTACACAAAAAAATGATTATTGTATGTTTAAACATATGGGCGTAGCCGGAGATAGGGTTTCAAACCATCAGTTGCCTTAGACCTTATTGTCTGAAAGGAAAACTTTACTTACTGCCCTAGTGCAGCTGATTGGGGAGGGGGTGAGCTTAAAATACACCTCCAGGAGATTTTTAGGCTAATAAATAAAAATTTGCAAACTACGGTCACCAAATTCATGAGCGTAGCCAAAAGGGGTTTTGTGGTTAACCTCCCCAACAACTAAAGCAAAATTATAGTTATCATTTTCTACCAGTCGCTGGACTCCATTACTTAAGTGCAGTGAATAGCAAATTTGGTTTTTGTATTTTTTAGCGGAAGAGTAGCAGGCTGTAGATACCTTAGAATATGTAATTTTTAAAGCTTAAAATACCGGAAATAATGCTTGTATATGGGGCTTCGCCCCGAACCCGTTGGGAAAACTCACAGCGCTCCCCCAGACTTCCTAGCCGTACTTGGCTATGTGTACTGTCTTTTCACTAACTAAAGGAAGAGCTTATTCTAGGGTACAAAACAAACGTCCGAAATAATGAAAGGTCAGAATGTTATGAATATTAATTACATACACACACACTCATATATATATAGATATATGTGTGTGTGTGTGTTGCGGGGAGGGGAGAAAATATCCCCCCGAACCCCCCCCCCCCCAACGCACACACCAAAATAATTTTGGCTACAACATATGACATGCGAGATGAGGGTTGGTTTATATGGTAATTTCCGGGCCGATTTTGATATCCAGTCCGCTCCTGAGACAAATCTATTAATAGCTTTTTGGTGTTTCCGGTAGCAGAATACGAACTTTTGGGTAACTATTCATGTTGATGTACACCGTAAAATCCAATAAAAAAGAAAACGTAAACTAAGAGCAGATTACTGCGAATACACCATAGCCGCAGATGTCCAAACGAGAATAACGTTTAGAAAGATAATAACTTATTAATAACAATAAAAAATAATAACAAATATTTCTGTTTTGATTTTAAGAGTATATAACGGTCCCAGAATATCCAGAGTACCCAGATTATCCAGAAGGTATACAATATTTTTTTTGCTTTTGATTGTTTCAAATGAGTGTTCAATGAGTAAAGATAACTATAAGAATTCAGAGACTTACAAAGGAATAGTTTAAACAATGACTATAGTCCTATAAAAAATGGCTATATATCTATAAAAAATGGCCATGGACTTATATATGATGGCCATAAACCTATTAAAAATGGCTATAGATATTAAATAGTATGTAATCCTTATGGTTTATGAATTATAAAACAACGGATCTAGTGGATTTAAAAAAAAGACGTTAATGGTTTATTAAAAAAAAAAAAAAAAAGAAGCTTTTTCTTTGGTGCAACTGGTATATCGTATCGATAAGATATGTTTTTTTTTAAAGGTATATACTGATTAGTGTGCATATACGCTGTATAATCCAGTTTAAGCTGTTCCGTCTGGAGTATTTATTAACTTTAATATTGAAGAAGAATTCAATGGATATCAACACATATAGAGCTAGAAGGAAATGAGACAGCTGACACACTCGCTTAGAAAGAGAGAACAAACTCACAATTAAATATATTACTCTATCCAGAATAAATGAAGAAACTAATAGGAAATAAAATAAATGAGCAGGCTTATCATCCGAATCTCAAGAAAGATGATGCCTATTATAAGCAATCCCTACAAGATCAACGTATAATCTTTCGACTCAGGACCGGACACAACAGAATGTGACAATATATGTACCGGGAAGCCCAACGATGGAAGCAGTGAAATATGCCCATGTGGAGTGTAACCAGATAATGCTGACCCTGTCCTCTAAAACTGCATTCTTTACCAAGAGGCCCGAACAAGACACTGGCCCCCAAAACACCCCAATGGAAAGAAAACTATACGGAGAGCTCCCTGATTTGGAAACCACTGCACAGTGCATTTCGTATATTAGTCTAATCATCTGAGCGCTCCAACATAAAAATGAGAACGAGGAAGAAGAAGAAGCATTAACCTTTTACTCTCTGACAGCTGCGCAACTTAAAATTTTCCAGAAACACCCACTTAATAAAGACACAAAAATATAGGCACATTACTTATTCTATATGCTTTACACATGCTCCTTCTTCCGTAGTGCCACTAGAGCATGGAGCGGGTTGCCTGCATCAGCCAAGAAAAATCAAATTCTTAACAGAGTTTTATTATTTAATTCGCAAGCACGCTTAGATCGGCACATTAATAAGCGTAAGACATCATTATCGTCTGTTATTAGGAGCGTATGCAATTTATAGGATCACATAAGAAATATGTTCAATATCGATTAGCTTTATGTTTAGCAAAGATTAAGCAATATGTTTAGATGTATGTCAAGCAATATTTTAGTGTTATGTCTAACAATATGTTTAGCAAAATCTCTATCTAAATGCCTTTACATTTTCTAGAGTAGAAACCAAAAGGTACCCATTAACAAGAAATCAAAGATGGCCGGATTTCGAAATTAAAATCCCCAGTCTTCATTAAGATTGGAACTCGGCACCCCTGCACTTTACCTCACAGCCTTAACTCCTTAACTAAGATCCCAATTAAAAATGAAAAGCTGCATAATTTAAAAGATCCCATTGTTTATCTTTTACAAAAGAACTAATGAAATCTTAGATCTTGATTTTTTTTTTAAATTTTATATTAACTCTTTCTCTCCTAACTAACGATACCAACGTTGATTCCACTAGAATGTGGTAAGTAATTACGGAGAGAAATAGTTAATTCCTAAATTTTTATTTTTTTATTTTTAAGAAACTACTAGACGACCATGTGCCTCATCAACAGCGAAACCTACAACGACTACAGCAGCACCAACAACAACTACAGCAGCACCAACAACAACTACAGCAGCACCAACAACAACTACAGCAGCACCAACAACGACTAAAACAACGTCTACAAATCCACCTGCCCCGACAACAAGTAAGTTGTTTTAATTTTTCCTCTTCAGCATTCTCCATTCCTCTCTTTTTTTGCCTTGTTTAGAAACTCTCTCCATGGCAGGCCCGTCCATTCTTTAATGTTGTCCTCCCATCGCTTTTTCTGTCTGCCTCTTCTTTTTAAGCTTTCGTCTTTTTACAATAGTTAGCAGGTCGTCATGGGCTCCGATCGCTACAGTAACCCTGTCTCTAATTTCTTGGTTTGTGATGGGGTCTTTGAATGTGATGCCTAGGATCCTTCTGTAGCAATGGAATTGAGACTTTCTTTTAGCTACTGGTAAATCAAGACTATGAGACATCATCGTATTCGAATTGTCTTGCTAGATACAAACTAGAGAAACACTAATAATGTCATGTATAGTGTCTCTACAAAAAATTCTGAAGTTCCTATGGTGAATAGTTACAAGGCTATTTAGCCACAGGGCCATATTGGCAAGACGTAAATCAAGACTATCAAGAGATCATCATATTTAAATTGTCTTTTATTTAACTCTTTCTCTCCGTCATTATTTACCACATTCTGGTGGAATCAACGCTGATATCGTCAGCTAGGAGAGAAAGAGTTAAGACGAAACGTTGGGAAGCACTATTAATGTAACGTATAGTGTTTATTAAAAAAACAAATTGAATAGCTAAAAGGTCAACACTGGGTCTGCATAATCATGTGAAATGTTGCACTCTTTTTTTCATCTTCGGAACGTGGCACCTCCGTGAAAACGTCCGCACGGGGAAGCGAAAAGGCTAAGAAGGAGAGTGAACAGAGCTTTCTGTTGGTATCACGGACATTTGTATTGATTAGTGTTGTTTTAAACTTACGAGTAATACGATAGTTCTGGGCCATTTCAAAATCAGTTGATATTTCATTATTTTTGGTTTCCGTTGCAAAGATTTCGCTTTCAATATTTCTACATTTGATATAATTTTATATATATATTGTACTTTTCTTTGCTTTTTAAACTTTTTTTTTGGTAGGTTTATTTTAGTAGGTTTATTTTGGTACGTTTATTTTAGTAGGTTTATTTTGCTGGTTAAGCCTAATCACTATTTACTATTTTTCTATAGCAACTGTGAAGCCTTGTGAAAAATCGGCGAAATCCGATATAATAGAAGTACTGGATGCCTCCAGCAGTATTGGAGTAACGAACTGGTCTTATCAGACGAAATTCGCTGCAGATATTACACAAGCTTTCAAAATCGGACCAAACGACATTCAATTTGGATGTTTGATCTTCAACGATCAAACCACAAAGATATTTGATTTGAAAACATACAGTGACAAGACATCTCTTTATAATGTAGGTAACTTGTAGGAGCTGCTTTCGTTTACTTAAACTATTTGAACAGAATTATTGACTGCGTAGAACTAGAACACGAATGTGGGTCAAGACTTAGTTTGAGGGAAAGGAAACCATAGCCAGATCACTTCTATATGGGTCTTATACACATGTACTATACAGAGAGCAACTAAGACATCTTGAACGCTTGTTGCATAGATCTCTGCGTTCTGTCATGCACATATGGTGACAAGACCTTACTACAAACAGCGATGTTCTAGCGAATGCCAGTATGAAAGGAATTTCTTATAGCCCGAGATTGTCCGACAGATACTATGAACGCGTATCCAGATTGGGAAGGCGGGGCGAACGTATGCCAAAGGCAGTCTTTTTTTTTTTTGGTGAGCTGAAAGGTGGTCGGCGTAACAGAGGTACCCCACAGATACGCTATACAGACAAGTTTAGGCGCCAATTGCTTTAACTTGTATGGAAGAGAACATTTGACTGCAGTTGGTTTCGGAACGATACAGCTGGAGATCACTTACAAACGCCGAGGGAAACACATTTGAGCCCAAAAGAAAATTCACAGCCTAGGACAGACGTAGACGTCGAAAAGATAATCTAAATCGACCATCGGCGGACAATAATTGCGTCTACTCTAGATGTGGCTAAATATGTAGGTCGCAGCTTGGACTGCCTAACCAAGTGAAATATTGCACTCCTCATTAATCTTCGGACTCGAAGACAAGGTTTATATAGTTTAGGGCAGACGTCCGCATGTCCAAAGGAGGATGAAAAGACGACGCATTATAAAGGATGACTCAGTAAACTACGAAGTGAAAGTTGGACATTTAGACTTTTTGGTCTGATACTTCCTGGCCCGATGTAACAACCTCAACAAGAGGTCATGTTTTTTTTTCTGGTAACCGTAAGTTAATTACAATGCTATGAAACATATGTTCTATTAAAACAAGGTTACAAAGACAGTTTGTGTGGAAACATAAACTTAAAATCGGCCCCCGAAGTAGTCCACCCAGGCAGGCTTCAATATCCAAATGAAATTATATCAAAGACAAATGACAGATAAGAATGGAGAAAGAAGGTTGACAGATCTTGTGTAGTGCCCCAACGGTGCAGCAGATCAAAGGATAGGTTCATGTGAATGCAAAGTTAGATGTGAACCTGGCCTAACTAGTTCCCCTTTCAGACCTTCTGGTCTATAGGGCAGATGATGTAAATTTCATCTGTTTTTGTGGCCTACGGTTAACGAGGGTGTCATGTAGCCAGCAAAATGACCAACTGCCTTTACTTTTCCCCAACTAATGTCAGGTACCCATTAGAGCTGGGTAGACTCAGAGGCGCTCAAGGATTCCGAAGTTAAAAATCCCAGTCTTCACCAGGATTCGAACCAGGGACCCTCGGTTCGGAAGCTAAGCGCTTTACCGCGCCTCTCCTGGTCTAACTGAAATCTTATAAATAATGTAATTGTTTTGCAGAGGCTCAATCTCTTATTTGAACCCTCAAAAAAAAAAAAAAAAGATATTAAAATTTATAAGATTACTATTCATTTTAAATTAGGTTTAACTTATAATGCATACTAATTAGCTTTTTCTCTTTAAAAAAACTGCTTGCATAACTGATTTTAAAAATTAGATTTTTCGCTTTCAGGAAAAAAAAAAGTAGCTGTTGCATCAGAACTTTGAATGGTCTAAAATATTGTGATGTCGGATTTTCAAAATCTTTTCTAGTTTACGAGATCTAAACGGGACGGACAGACGGACAGACGGGAAGACATTTCGCACAAAACTAATAGCGTCTTTCCCCTATCGGGGGCCGCTAATAAAATGTATGCAACACTAGTAAAAGACATCTCTAGCTCAACGCTATTAAATTTTTTTCCATAACACTTTTTTATAGCGAATCTTCCATGTTCCTAGAGCTTCCTCATTGCTGTGGTCTTACATGCATCTATAGCCTGCTCAGTAGATAGGTCCTGCATGCCACTGTAGCCTTTAGTAGCTCTGGTCTTAAATGCATCTATAGCCTGCTCAGTGGATAGGTCCTGCATGCCACTGTAGCCTTTAGTAGCTCTGGTCTTACATGCATCTATAGCCTGCTCAGTAGATAGGTCCTGCATGCCACTGTAGCCTTTAGTAGCTCTGGTCTTACATGCATCTATAGCCTGCTCAGTGGATAGGTCCTACATGCCACTGTAGCCTTTAGTAGCTCTGGTCTTACATGCATCTATAGCCTGCTCAGTAGATAGGTCCTGCATGCCACTGTAGCCTTTAGTAGCTCTGGTCTTACATGCATCTATAGCCTGCTCAGTAGATAGGTCCTGCATGCCACTGTAGCCTTTAGTAGCTCTGGTCTTACATGCATCTATAGCCTGCTCAGTAGATAGGTCCTGCATGCCACTGTAGCCTTTAGTAGCTCTGGTCTTACATGCATCTATAGCCTGCTCAGTAGATAGGTCCTACATGCCACTGTAGCCTTTAGTAGCTCTGGTCTTACATGCATCTATAGCCTGCTCAGTAGATAGGTCCTACATGCCACTGTAGCCTTTAGTAGCTCTGGTCTTACATGCATCTATAGCCTGCTCAGTAGATAGGTCCTGCATGCCACTGTAGCCTTTAGTAGCTCTGGTCCTACATGCATCTATAGCCTGCTCAGTAGATAGGTCCTGCATGCCACTGTAGCCTTTAGTAGCTCTGGTCTTACATGCATCTATAGCCTGCTCAGTAGATAGGTCCTGCATGCCACTGTAGCCTTTAGTAGCTCTGGTCTTACATGCATCTATAGCCTGCTCAGTAGATAGGTCCTGCATGCCACTGTAGCCTTTAGTAGCTCTGGTCTTACATGCATCTATAGCCTGCTCAGTAGATAGGTCCTGCATGCCACTGTAGCCTTTAGTAGCTCTGGTCTTACATGCATCTATAGCCTGCTCAGTAGATAGGTCCTGCATGCCACTGTAGCCTTTAGTAGCTCTGGTCTTACATGCATCTATAGCCTGCTCAGTAGATAGGTCCTGCATGCCACTGTAGCCTTTAGTAGCTCTGGTCTTACATGCATCTATAGCCTGCTCAGTAGATAGGTCCTGCATGCCACTGTAGCCTTTAGTAGCTCTGGTCTTACATGCATCTATAGCCTGCTCAGTAGATAGGTCCTGCATGCCACTGTAGCCTTTAGTAGCTCTGGTCTTACATGCATCTATAGCCTGCTCAGTGGATAGGTCCTGCATGCCACTGTAGCCTTTAGTAGCTCTGGTCTTACATGCATCTATAGCCTGCTCAGTGGATAGGTCCTACATGCCACTGTAGCCTTTAGTAGCTCTGGTCTTACATGCATCTATAGCCTGCTCAGTGGATAGGTCCTACATGCCACTGTAGCCTTTAGTAGCTCTGGTCTTACATGCATCTATAGCCTGCTCAGTAGATAGGTCCTGCATGCCACTGTAGCCTTTAGTAGCTCTGGTCTTACATGCATCTATAGCCTGCTCAGTGGATAGGTCCTACATGCCACTGTAGACTTATCAGTAGCTCTGGTCCTACATGCATCTATAGCCTGCTCAGTGGATAGGTCCTGCATGCCACTGTAGCCTTTAGTAGCTCTGGTCTTACATGCATCTATAGCCTGCTCAGTAGATAGGTCCTGCATGCCACTGTAGCCTTTAGTAGCTCTGGTCTTACATGCATCTATAGCCTGCTCAGTGGATAGGTCCTACATGCCACTGTAGCCTTTAGTAGCTCTGGTCTTACATGCATCTATAGCCTGCTCAGTGGATAGGTCCTACATTCCACTGTAGCCTTTAGTAGCTCTGGTCTTACATGCATATATAGCCTGCTCAGTGGATAGGTCCTACATGCCACTGTAGCCTTTAGTAGCTCTGGTCTTACATGCATATATAGCCTGCTCAGTGGATAGGTCCTACATGCCACTGTAGACTTATCAGTAGCTCTGGTCTTACATGCATCTATAGCCTGCTCAGTGGATAGGTCCTACATGCCACTGTAGACTTATCAGTAGCTCTGGTCCTACATGCATATATAGCCTGCTCAGTGGATAGGTCCTACATGCCACTGTAGACTTATCAGTAGCTCTGGTCCTACATGCATATATAGCCTGCTCAGTAGATAGGTCCTGCATGCCACTGTAGCCTTTAGTAGCTCTGGTCTTACATGCATATATAGCCTGCTCAGTGGATAGGTCCTACATGCCACTGTAGACTTATCAGTAGCTCTGGTCCTACATGCATCTATAGCCTGCTCAGTGGATAGGTCCTACATGCCACTGTAGACTTATCAGTAGCTCTGGTCCTACATGCATATATAGCCTGCTCAGTGGATAGGTCCTACATGCCACTGTAGTCTTATCAGTAGTTCTGGTCTTACATGCATCTATAGCCTGCTCAGTGAATAGGTCCTACATGCCATTAGCCTTATCAGTAGCTCTGGTATTACATGACACTATAGCATGCACACTAAGCTCTTAAATCAACCAGCTAACACAACGGATCTAGTCAAATACGAAAAAAAATGTCTACGCTTCAATAAAAACTGAAACTTGTGTTCTCCTAATTAATGTAGTCAAACGGTTTAAAATCAACCACACTTCAAATCTTTGTTAACAAATTATATTACTCAAATTTTAGGATAGAGAATTGTTTGTTAATTTTCTGTTAGTTATTCACTGATGTTTGGATTACACGTCAAGTTGTTTAAAAAAAATATATGTACACATTCACAGATCGACCCTTTGATCTCTTCCACTCAAACGTTCTGGATCCGTGTCCTGAGTCTAGAAACATTAACTAAAAAAACAACAACAAAACAAATGTTCTAAGTTCTAATTATGAACACTATTTCTATATGTCCACAGAAAATCAGAGACATTGTTTATCCCACCAATCAGGGCACATTTACGTACAGGGCGCTCAGAAAGATCAGGGAAGAAGGATTGTTTTCTCCAATTTATGGCGGCAGACCGGAAGCCAGCAAGATCGTAATTGTCATGACAGATGGAAAGTCTAGTGACAAGGCAAAAAGTAAACTTGAAATCTAAATGAAGAGAGAGAGAGAGAGAGAGAGAGAGAGAGTGGAAGAGAAAGAGAGAGTGATATATATATATAGATAGATAGATATAGATATAGATATATATACATATATACACACATATATATATATATATATATGGAGATAGATAGATAGATAGATAGATAGATAGATAGATAGATAGATAGATAGATAGATAGATAGATAGATAGATAGATAGATAGATAGATGATATAAACAAAAGTGCAAATGATGTAACTGCAGCCATCAGTGAAGCAGAACTTCTGAAGAAATCCGGGGTCACTATCATAGCAGTTGGTATTGGTAGCGAGGTAGACACTACAGAGCTGAAGGCTATTGCCACTGACCCTAACAAAGTGTTCTCCGCTGAAAACTTTACCTTGTTGGATGTCATAAAGAAAGAACTGGTCAATTTTACCTGCGACCGTAAGTGTACTAATGTCATAGATTTAACCAATGTAGAGTTGAAATATTATGTATCCACAAATATGCCAACCTATTTTCATTGTTCTTTGTCCAATGGTCTTATTTATTTGTTTTTAATGTGAACCAAATTGCTGTCTTGATTTTCGCTACCTTTCGGCTACGCAATAACATAGGTCTACAAACCCACTCTTTACCTAACTCCTTTTTCTTTTTCTTTACAAACCGTTGAATCAGTCAGTCGAAGGTCAGTTGGGTTTTGCTTGAGTGCACTTCTAAGTACTTGCGTAATGTTATGGAACGATTTGGAAATAGTTATTTCTTTCTAGGAAAGGGAAAGTTTTGACTCAGAAACAATGCTATGACGTCCTTCAGTCGCGAGGCGACTATGGATCATCTCATGGAAATGAAATGAATGCCTGGGCATTAGCTGTGTACGGAACGATGTCGCCCACACATAGTTCCCCCCTCTCCACGAAGCTGTTGTATCCAAAGGAACGGCAGTGCCGATACAGTTTGAAGTCAGCGGCGTTCTGCCAGGGTGTAGCACTGGGTACTGCAAACTGCCTTAGGGTCGCCAGCTCCTGATTTTTTCCTCAGGGTTGACTTCCGAATCTTTTCCATGATTGGGTATAGCTGCCAGGCACCAGAGGTTTGAATTCAGAGTTTTACTTTTCTTAGGTGGGTAGACAGCCATGGCTAACGAGCCACTCCTGCCCGAAGCTTACTGGCTTAGAAACAATGACGTGACTAGTCAAAACAAGACTAAGATTTTAGGTAGAAATTGAAATTTGAAAACAACTTTTTAAGTTCGGGCTCGGTTCGGTTCGGTAAGATTTAAGTTCGGTTCGTTTCGATGACATATATTGTTCGAGTTCGGTTCGGTTGTGTCTAGAGTTTGGATTCGGGTTCGGTTTGATGTTATGAAATTAGGTATTAGCAAAAAAAAGGTACATGCAATAATGTTTAATTCAATTATTAATTAGATAAAACAGCGATGTGAAACATTAGTCGGCAGGTGGGCCATTTTAATTTTCAACACTCGTGTCGCAGGCCACATAACAGAAAATAAACAAAACCATTAGATAAATATATGAAGCCATTAAAAAAAACAACACCGTGTTATGTGATTTCGTTATTTGAGTGTTACATCGTTTGACTTATCTCCATTAGACACAGCTCGGAAGGGCCTAACAGTAATTAGACTGAGATTCATTATTGTTTGTATTTAATAACAATAGATAATAATCTGATTAAGGCCTACCTACTTAGGAAACTTGATAAGAAGCAAAGTATTAAAATTGCGCATTCAAAAGACCCCCTTATTTTCGTAAATGTACTTGCTACTGCTTTAAGACACTAATGACTTTTCTCTTTATAACTTTGTCCTAGGAGTTGTAAAAAAATCTGTCTCTCTGTCTCTCTGTGTGTGTGTCTCTGTCTATCTGTCTGTGTCTCTGTCTCGCTCTCATATATAATTTAAAAATGAATGTTATTACATTTTATTAGCATATATATATATATATATATATATATATATATATATATATATATATATATATATATATATATATATATATATATATATATATATATATATAAATATTTTCATAACAGAAACTGGCAGGAGTTAGCAATGTGTACAGACTCAAGAATATTTTGAAGATTAAAATATGTTACAAACGCTACTATGTCGTCTTTCTTATTTTTTTTATTTATTTTTTTTGGTTTGTCTTTCTTAAATTAAACATTATCAAATGTAGGTGGGGCGGGCTGTGTATCTTTATTTAATCTAGAAGTCATATGAAGAGCTGGCCTGCAAAGCATCCACACAATCCTGATGCAGTCCCAACTTGGGATGGGCTGGCCACAGCTAGAGAATGGAAGACCCCCGCATCACTAGACGACTTCTGCTTGACTAAATGTATGACGCGTATGACGTAATCATCTTCTTTTTTGAAGTAACGTCTGTAATATATAAGATAAGATAAGACCAATTAAGGGAAGGGAAGCGCTCACAGGTGGACAAAGAAGAAGCTTCAGGAACACCCTCGAAGTTTCTCTAAAACCCCTGCCACCTTGGAGATAGAAGCACATGATAAAGCATCATGGCGTCGCGCTGTGAGAACTGGTGCACAAATTGCAGAAGACAAGAGAACAGAGCTGGCAGAAGAAAAAAAAACGTCAGAGAAAAAAAAAGCAAGGCTAATGACACTAGCTCCAGCTGGAATAACCTGCCCAGTGTGCAGCCGAACATTCCGGGCTCACGTAGGTCTCATCAGCAACATGAGGAAGCACAAAACCCCCATTGCAAAGCCCTTTGGATGACAAATGTAATCATCATCAACCTATAAGCTGTATGTAATAAGCATAGCAATGTCAAAATTGTACCAAAGATTTGTGTATTTTTTACATTCTCAACTTATAGTAGCTTCTGTATCCGGTCTAACGGACGTATTTGTAGAGATATATAAGCTAATATGTAAAATTTAATACTTTTAATATTTTTGTAAAATGAAGACTAACAGTTACAATATAAGGTTAAAAATTAAAGATATAGTGAAAATTCTTACAATTAAGATAAACAACAAGGTTACTAAGACAGTTTGTGTGGAAACACAAACTACATTCTGCCCCGAAGTGGTCCAACCAGGCAGGTAAAAAGGCAGGTTTCAATATTTTCAGAAAGAATATCAGAATCAAGTTCGATCAAAGGCAAATGGCAGAGAAGAATGGAGAGAGAAGGTGGACATATCGTGAGTGGTGCCCCAAATGTCCAGCAGACCAAGGGATAGGTGAAAATGAACTTCGATGTGAACCTGGTCTAACTAGTGTCATGATTGATCTAATAATTCTGTACAGGGTCAATCTCTTATTCAAAGCCTGAAAAAAAAAAACAACTTTATAAAAAAACCTCCCCTTCTCTTTAGTTTGTGTTGCATACATTTTGTGTTTCATTGTAGTTTTCGTGATAATAAAAAAAAAATTACTTGGTAATTGTTATTTTGAATTATGTTCCACTTATATTCATACTAAATAGATTTTTTCTTTTTAAAAAGATGAGAAAACATTTTTTTTGTGTAAATAAATGAGTTAGTATGACATAACTTAATCTACTTAGCAATGCATTGTAAACAAAAATTTTGACAATAAATCTGAAACCGTTTGCATAAATGTGTTAAAAATATTGCTGATGAAAGTTTCCCTTACTAAAAGCCTTCCGTGCTTGTTACTATTAATAGTAACAATGATGTATTTTTTTATGAAAGAACTGCTTGCATAGTTGATTTCAGAAAAGAAAAAAGGAGCCGTTGCATCAGTACTTTGAATTATCTAAAATATTGTAATAACTTAAGTAAGGCAACTCAACGAGGCACATAGATGTTTATTTACAGGACATCACAAACACATGTAGAACAACATGTATTGATCACAACATCTTTATCTAGGCTCTCAACTTGGGCGGAAATCGATTACCTCTCTTCCTTATGTCAACATACTTTTCTAGTCTGGTTACTAGAAGTGCGCATCTCTGCACTAGCGGTGCGCATGGCAGAGTCACAACATTGCCACCCGTCTTAGCACTTTTCGTCCCGAAAAGAAACACTGCAGCTGAGGTTTGACAGTTCAGGTGGAGGTCGATCAATGGGAGCCACAGGCGGCAGGAAGCGTGTTCCCCACGAAGCCATCCGCATTGTTTTCCTGCAGTGCCGCTTTTTCTTTCTCCAGTTGGCCAGGCTGTTGTTGCGACGATGACGTGGCCGTTTGACACACACAGAGGTAGTGTCGAGCACTGTTTTCTTCAGCACTGCAGTTGATCGGACACGCTGTTTCGGCAGACCTTCCCGACAGACGCCTCTCAAGGGAGCTGCAGGTTCACATGAAGCCACGTTGCAAACAAAGTCCAAGGCACCGCAGTCATCCTCAGATAACAGTCTCACGTCCAGAAGAAGGGTCTCTTCAGGTTCAAGTGGAAAATGTCTTCCTCCTGACAGCTCAGATTTAGAGTGGTTTGATTGACATTCATCTATGCCAATGTCGATGGTGATGCTAGAAGTACACATGCCCTTTTGGTGGTTTTCTTGGCATCTAAATTCTATGTGTGATGCGCCGCACGTACTGTTCATGGTAAACTTCTGGATGCAGTTGTCAAGCTTCGAATTTCCCTCGTGAGCGCCGGCAGATAGGCAGAGGTCTTTAAGGTCCATTGCAACAGCTCATTAAGGTACTGGTAACAGGTACAACAGTAACAAACGCTTCAGGCACGTAACTAACTTCAGTTTCTTCATTTATCTCTTTCTCTTCAGTTCGGTACATTCCGTTAAGATCGTCGCAGCAATCGTTGTCACTTTTCTCGTCTAGGAAGTCACGCCCACAAGACTTGCTTACAACACAGTCACAGACAGCGCTCCAATCCCCAGCGTCTCCGTCACCACTATTTGTGCAGCCACAGTCCTGACCATGCAACTTCTTCACCAACGAGTCTCTGAAAGACACAAAAATAAAGGCACATTCCTCGTCCCATATGCTAGGACAAATTTGTACAAATACTCCTTCTTCCCTAGTGCTATTAGAGCATGGAATGGGTTGCCTGAGCTAGCCAGAAAAACCAGTGACTTGGCAGAATTTAAGTCATTGGTTAATATGCATGACTAAATGCATGACGCGTAGGACGTAATCATCTTCTTTTTTGAAGTAACGTCTGTATTATATAAGATAAGAAGATAAGACACCATTTTATCTACCTTGTTAATTTGTTCACATATTGCATCAATACCATCATGTATCTTGCCAATGAGCTCATAAATCTCTGATTTAATTTGAAATAGGCAGGTATCCAGATCTTCGTCTTCATTAATCAGGGCTTGCCGGAGACAAGCCGTTAACACCTCCTTGGTACCACCAATCTTCAGACATCGGTAACGAAGTTCCCGCATTAACACTTTAACTAGAAGCGTCTATTTCCCTATAAGGGCCGTTAAAAATGATGTTGGGGGTGGTGTATGGGCTTCAAATATATTGATACAATGTTTATTACAGTCTAAGATTGATATACTAGAATATACTAGATCTACGGTTCCTTTCTATCGAGAGAAGCCCAAAGTCCAAATTCTATATATAAACAATAAATACAAATGTTTAATAAAGCGAAATAGAAATTCTTATTAAATTCAATTTTTTTTTATTTTAAGCATACTTTCTTTTTTTTCCCTAAAAAAAAAAAAGAAACTACTGCGTTAATGCGAGTGTACAAAGTTTATAGAAACTAAATTAAAAATTAAATTAATATTCTTTGATGCATAGATCTCCATTGTGGTTGTAGACACTGTAAAAAGTTTACTAAAGAAAAAGCAGATTAATATATTTTTTATCTCAAGCAATGCAAATGGACAATACATCCTTTTACATCTGTGTGAGTGTGTTTTGGGGAGATCCCTTATGTTACATCTTGTGTCAGTGGGGACAAAAAGCAACATAGAGCCTTTTAAATTTTCGATATTGAATGGAGAACTCGGGAAAAGTCAGAGACAATATTTCAGACTATTTTTGTTGTTGTGTGTTTGTGGGAGAGAGGGGAACTAGAATTTATTGGCTACATTATGTGTATGTGTGGGAGAGAGGGAACCATAATTTATTGGCTATATTAGGTGTATGTGTGAATGAGGGGGAACTAGAATGTATTGGCTACATTATGTGTATGTGTGGGAGGGGGGGGGGGCATTATACATCGACCATTCCCAGCTCATGTCAAATATAAATAGGGGAGACCATGACGATAAGCAAGGTGCAATAATAGAAAAAAAGGTCTAGAGACCAGAGAGAGTGTGAGAGAGAGAGTGAGAGAAAGAGAGTATGAGAGAGAGTAGGAAGAGAGAGAATGTGTGTGTGAGAGAGTGAGAGTGAGCGTGAGAGAGAGATAAAAAGAGAGAGACAGAGAAAGAGTGAAAGACAGAGAGAGAGTGATACAGATAAATATATATATAAATAGATGGATAGATATATAGATAGATAGATAGATAGAGAGAGAGAGAGAGAGAGAGAGAGATAGACAGAGAGAGAGTGAGAAAGAGATTAAGAGAGATTGAGAGAAAGTGTGAAAGAGAGTGAGAGAAAGATAAACAGAGAGACAGAGAGAGTGAAAGACAGAGAGAGAGAGAGAGACAGAGAGAGTGAGACAGATATATATATATATATATATATATATATATATATATATATATATATATATATATATATATAGATAGATAGATAGATAGATAGATAGATAGATAGATACATAGATAGATAGATAGATAGATAGAATAGATAGAGAGAGAGATGAAGATTCAGGGAGATAATGCGAAGGAAACAAATGTGTAGAGAAATACAAAGAGAGAAATATGTAAAGTCGAACTAGCAGTTATTTCAAGGCGTAGGGTGCAAAAAAGCGCTGGCCCAGAAACAAAAAGAAAGAGAGAGAGAGATAAAAGAAGAGAGCGGAGAAGAAGAGATAGAGAATGGGAGAGAGAAGAGAGAGAGACAGAATGATAATTAAAGAGAAACAGAGAAAAAGATTAAGTGAAAGAAAGAGCATGTCGTTCTATTCAACGTAACAGAAAATAAAATTCAAAAGCCTTTATTTGAAGTGCCAGAGAACATATTGGGAGTACGTTCAGGCCCCAGAATAACCAATATATAGCCTGCAAAAATATCAACGGGCATAGGTTGTGTGTAATGCTAGTTAGTTTTAAGTGTAATTTAATTTTTAGCGGTTCTCACTTTGAAGTGCATTCTAAGGATAAGAATTTAAGATTTATGCAAAATGCTAACAATAATAATGCAGTGGGTACAGGGTCACATAGGTGTGACTGGCAACACTGTTGCAGACTCCTTGGCCCACCAGGGAGGGCAAATTCCACCAACTGAACAGGCTGTAAGTTTTCATCATGCTCTGGAAAAGTGGTTTGGGACCATTCCCAAAAAGCCCGTGGAGTCTGGGAGCGCATGAGGCGCCCTGACCGCACTTCCCCGTGGTGGAGGCTGTCCAGGCATGAGCAAGCTATTATAGCACAGTGCAGGACAGGCCATTGTCCTGTTGGCTCATTTCTCACGGCTATGGCCAAATTTCGATTCACGGTGCCCCCGCTGAGGGGAAGAAGAGGAAACCATGCCTCATATTCTGTTTGACTGCCCCAGACTTGCTGATCTCCGTCTCGACAGGTCTGGGAAAACCAAAAATTCTCGACCTGTATGGCGACATTTATGCACTACGCAAGACAGCAGGGTTTCTGTCCAGGGCTTTTGCAAGAGAGGATTTGAGCCTCTCAAGCCCTCACTCAAATGGATTTTGATGATGAGGATGATGAGCAAGTTAAAAAAATAATCCAACTAATTAGATGAAATTTTAACTAATTTTCATTTACCATTACAGCAACTAGTAACTAAGTGTCAGGTTCTTGTGTTCTTGTACTTATCAAACTATTATTAGATATTTCAAATGTGAATATTTATTTAAAATTAATATTATTTCAATGTGTGTTATAACAATAACAATATTCATAACATGTAATCTAAAATGATCCAGTTATTCTCTTTGCAACATATAAATGATCATTATTTGAACAATATCATTACCTTAATATATTCATTACAAGTTGTTCAAATAGACTTTCAACACAACAACTGGTAATCCTCATAGATATAGCATCTAGATCCGATACTGTTCACTGACGACAATTCTAAAAGTTTATAGTTCATACTATAACATCAGGTCTGACCATGGCAACCCGCAGTCTGGAATATTGAACCTCAGACTCATGAAAAACCAACTTGAACACAAGACGACCAACTGAGATTAGTGAGATGAAGATCTCAGTCCTGTAGACTGTAGACCTCAAGTTGTACTCTCAATATAGAAAATTGAGACTGGATAAACAAGTCTTGACACCAAGACTTGACACTGACTGAGTCTAACACATAGACTTGACACCAAGCTAAGATCACTACTTAGACTTGACGCCAAAACTTGAAATAGAGTCTTGAACTGAGACTACGACCAAAACTTAGACTTGACGTTAAAACCCTATAGAAGATAAAAGAAATGATTCTTCTAATCATCTAGATCTAGTCTAATTATAGACTTACAAATACGAACGAATTCAAATAGAAAAATTATACAATGAATAATAAAACTCAACCTAAACAGGGGTCAAGATAATCCAACAAGAAAATGTCCAAGGCAAATGTTAAGGCTATCCAGTAACAAAAACCAAGGAGAAATTCAGGAGCTCTCAAGACACGTCAATCTGTACCAACGTACAAAACAATGGAGAGACTGTACTAGACGATAAATTACGCAAACCACACACACACCTAACTTTACTTCACTAGAAGTTGTGACAAGCAACAAAAGATCAGTCCCCTAGTCTACAAAGGAAAATATTAATAGTGTAATACGTCATCAATATAGTGATCAACGCTGCACTATCAATTAGAGAAATAATTCTACTATACAGTTACATAGATAACTGCGACACTAAGCAATGACCTCAATCTCTTTGATCTAAAATTGAGAGTAACCGCAGCGAAACTCTATAAAGGAACTAAACTGTTTAGATACACCAAAAGTGAAGCGTGGCTAGAATTGCACCCCTTGGAACTATAGGGCCGCTGATAGAACAAAGGAAATGGGGTATTCCCCCGATTGTTATTGGAAAGCAAAGTCCAGGTAATGAAACAAGAAAACAAGACAGGATGGAAGAATAACCCCCAGGCAACGAACAAAAACACCTGTCAGAGCCATTGAAGAGCCTATAATAGTGAAACGACGGAAACTAAAATAAATTATAATCATATGGAATTTATACCAGAGCAGAAAATTAGAAATCAAGCCAAAGGGGGGCCTGCTATTGGATCAGCAAGAGACCAAGTCTTTAAAAAAATAATCCCAAAATGTACATCTTATATATATGTTATAAATAATTATAGTAATGCAGTTTGTTTTTTACTGAGCATTAATTTCTATTGCTCAGAATTTTGTATGGAAAGAAGGAGGAATGTTTGAGATAAAAATACCCAGGACAAAAACAAGGGCAGGTGTTGATATATATAATAATGAAGAGTTACAAGGTGTCCAATATAAAAAGCGTACTACATTTACAGCGACTGAAATACAAATCATAAACACTAATGGCTCAATTTGTGTGTGGTACATTCCGGGTATATTGTGTAAAGGAAGAAAGGGAAATTAAGATACCAAAAAAAAGGGATTTATAAACATAAATTACTTCTGTGAATCTATTTACTACTAGAGGACCACGGGGCCTTTCAATTAGTCGGATTATAAAGGGAACAAATTGTATCCAATTTCACACAATCTCTTCATTTATATAAGCCTACTTAAAATGTGAGTGCATGAGAAAGGTACTCAACCATCTCTCTTATTTCCAATTTGAAAAGTAACAAGCGACTCTAATAGACACCTGTTAAAAATTATAACAGACAAATCGTCGCAGGGCCTACAAAATGATTCCTCCAGAAGCGATGGCTACTTGATTGTGACAGAGACATTTCGTATACGTCGGTGGAAGGCATCCAAAATTTGACATGTTTTATTTTCCTTTCTTATTCCCCCTTTCGCTTGTCTCGAATGAAAATGAAATAGATATTGTTTACCCGTTCTGTTTTACAATTTTGAAACTATATCATGGATTAAATAAATGATTTCTTAATTTAGAAAGGAATGTACATAACGTTTAAGCGATTCGTGCATTAACATAATAATTTATTGAAATAGTTAACATAAACTAACGGATACACCTGCAGAGATAAAGGGCCATAACAGCCACCGACACTGCCTTTGGTTCCATGTTTGGATTAATAATTGTTTTTATTGTTCATCTATTTTCATGTTTAGATAAATGTATTTTTTTAAAAATTTTTACTTGTTTTTGTCAAAAAGTATTAAAGTTATAATTCATTATATAAGAAAAAAAAAAAGAAACCCAATAAAGAAGCGAGTAGACGAAAATAGAGGCAACCCGAACTGACAACTGAGATGTCAATGCAAAAAACTGAGGTGTACTAAAAACAAAAATATAATGAGGAAAATAAATATCTAAACAATAAATATTTTTGCAACCTTTAGTTTCAAAGGCACTAAAAAAAAAGATGCTCGTGATATAACGTTTCTAGAGTTTATGTGACTAAAATAGCAAAGTCGACCTTGTGATCCATGGGGCAGCTGATGTCAAGCAGATAGTTTCCAATAGCATATACGTTCGCCAGAAATCTCTTCCCAAAATATTAAATAGAGAGAATAAATAGAGAGATATTAAATAGATAGATAAAATAGAGATTAAATAGAAAGATATAAAAGAGAAAGATGTTAGATATGGGTTGCCTGAGCTAGCCAGGAAAACCAGTGACTTGGCAGAATTTAAGTCATTGGTAAACATTGATATGCGATACCAAATGCACTTTAAAAATTATCCAAATGTCTATATAAAGTATATATCTATATATAGTTTCATGAAATAAAAAAAAAAACCTAAACATGTGAATAAATTAGTTATTGTACAAGTTGTTAATTTTATGCGTACGGCAAACATTGACTGTAGCTGACAAAACAGTCAATAGCGTGACTAATGCTTGTCGTTGCGATGGACAAGCTGACAACGAACACTCATCGTGCACAGTGCTGATATTCTTTTTCACGTTCCAGCTCTTGAATCGTTTCAGGATGAAAACAAAACAGATTGTTCTCAGCAATAGTATTGCTAGAAATAATGTGAATGAAGAGACTAACCAATCAAGATCTAGGGAAAGTAAAAGCCGTTTTCTGTAATAACCCCCATTGCTCGGTTTGTCTGTCGACTGTAATTTCTCTGCAACACCAACTCCAATACCAAGTTTGTCTGTCAGCAGTCTGCCATCCCTGAAGCGTTTCTCAGCATGGTCAGTTAGCTTTGATTATGTCAATGAGACTGCTGACGTGCTGTTGTGCGGCCACTATGTTAAGATGGACAGACTGCAACATCTGGGAAACTGGTTCAAGAACAGATGAATTACTGACAACACTGAAAAGACAAGTCAGAAACATATGACGAGCAGGCTCTTATTGTATATGCGCAGTTTGGTTTCGATATTTTAAGATCAGCCAAACAGTCAAAGATCTTCTCAAAGATGAGATTTAAAGCGCGAATGGATTCGTATTTCCCAGTCTATTGTGTCTTACACAAACGGGATAAATTTAGTTCCAATGGTCTCACTTGGGACTTTACAGAAGAAATAGATAATCTTCTTGACGACACCAACAGCATTACGTATGTCTGAAACATCATTCAGGTCATTGATAACAAGGTTAAGTCTGCTTTTGAATATTTTAATGATTCCTTGCCTGAACAAGGTTCTTAATGCTGCTTTCATGGGTAGCCGTTGTAGCCTTGTCCAAGTAGTTTGTCCTTGTCTTATCTTATCTTATATAAAACAGACGTTACTTCAAAAAAGAAGATGATTACGTCCTACGCGTCATGCATTTAGTCATGTATATTAACCAATGACCTAAATTCTGTTAAGTCACTGGTTTTCCTAGACTGTACGTAATGTATTCTTGACATTAGACACAGACAATGCGTCGTTCCAAACAACAGGAACAAAACCAAAAATAATTTTTTTCAAATACATCGCCAACAACAAACCGAACGCCCAGAGCCAGGGTCTGAGATATTTGCAGTTTCATCAACAAAACAACCAACAGTCAATTCATGAAGCTGCTGCTGGTTTTTTTTTTCCTTTGGTTTGTTGCTGCTGTTGCTCCATTTGACTCCGACTGGGGAGAGGAATTTTCTTAAATCCTCTACCATCGTCATCTGGTGAACATGTTTAAATTATCTAGATCTATCACCGACCGTAACTCAGCAAGACGTAATCACATTTGATACGATGTCTGCACTCTTCTCTCTTGCTCAAAGAAACTTTCACATTTATCACATTGAAAGACAGCTGGCAAGCATTTCTCGTCCAGTGCAAAAAAAAGTAGCCTACTCTAGGCCCTAATTAAATATAATAATAACTATAATAATAATAATAATATATATATATCTATATATATATAAATAATAATTATGTGGAAATGAAAACAATTCGTCATGACTACCGTGCCATAGAATAGTTCACTTCCTTTATAGTGCAAATAATTGCAGGCCTATAATAAAGCGTACATGGTTCTTATCTTCTTATCTTATATAATACTGACGTGACTTCAAAAAAGAAGATGATTACGTCCTACGCGTCATGCATTTAGTCATGCATATTAACCAATGACTTAAATTCTGCCAGGTCACTGGTTTTTCTGGCTAGCTCAGGCAACCCATTCCATGCTCTAATAGCACTTAGGAAGAAGGAGTATTTGTACAAATTTGTTCTAGCATATGGGACTAGGAATGTGCCTTTATTTTTGTGTCTTTCAGAGTATTTTATTAGATTTTGTTTTTGTATTTGAAGATTATGGTTCAGTGTTTTATGTATAATTGCTACTTTACTTTTGAGTCTTCTGTCCTGAAGGCTTCCTAAATTTAGTGATTTTACTAATGGTGTTACTCTAGTCAAATGTGAATATTCGTTTGTTATGAATCTCACTGCTCTATTTTGTGTTTGTTCCAGTTTCTTAATGTTTTCTTCAGTTGAGGGGTCCCAAACGGTGGATGCATATTCTATTATTGGCCTAACCAAGGTTAAATAACATTTTAGTTTTATGTTCTTATTTGATTTATAGAAATTTCTTTTAATAAACCCTAATGCTTTGTTTGATTTTTTTATTGTTTCATCAATATGTGGATTCCATGACAGTTTTTCATTTATTATAACACCTAGGTATTTTGCGTTTTTAGTCTGTGTTACTGGTTTGCCATGAATAAGATAAGTGGAATTAATTTGTTTTAGTTTTTTTGTTACTCTTAACAACTGACATTTTTCTGGGTGGAAAGACATGCTCCAATTTGATAATGTTTTAATGATGGTTGGCCATCAACTCCTGATTAGCTCATTCTAGTTCATTACAATAATAGCTTATCCTTATAAGCTTATAAACTTATAATTCAGTGAAAGCACTACTTGTTAAATTTCTAATTAATTTGAAGGTGTAAAAAAATTGGCTCAAATTTTACTACTCAGAATCCAGAGGGGTACACGCAGGCCTACATGGTTCTCCACCAATTTCTGTTTATCCAAAGCTATTCATCTATATCATTAATTTTTCTTTATAACTGTACTTCAGCGGAAATACTGCTTTGTTCAGTTTCTACTTAGAAGTTAATTGATTTGATGGTGCAAAAAATGGCAGGTACTTGGTAGGCCATCAATTCCTAAATAGGCCAAGGGTAGTCTTATCCTTACAATTGTAATTCGGTTTTTTGTTTAGTTGCTACTAAGAAGTTTTTTGATTCGATGGTGCAAAAATTAGCTAGAAGTGAGCTACTCAGAATCCAGGGGGGTGCAAGTGCACCATCTTGCACCTCTTAGCGGGCGCCCATGATGATGTATGTGAATTATTGCCACTATATTCGGTAATTATTGTAAGATGGTTTGGGTATGATCGAGGTAGACCAAGAACTGTCTAGCTGAAGTATACTTTGTACATTACTTCGATCTTATAATGAATCAGCCAGTTAAACCTACATGTGGAGTTAATAGCCTAGCAGTCAGCACACTTGCAAACTGTTTAATAATTGAAACAAAACTCTGGAAGTAAAATCTAAACGTATTAAAATGACATTAGTTGGTTGCTCAGCAAATCGACAACAACAGGGCATCCTAACCTATAGGCAGTGACTCATTGTACTATTGCTCTCCCCATATTGTTAGACAACGGATAGCTGTAAATTGATGTAGTGTGACTGATGTGAGAACATCGACAACAACAGGGCATCCTAGCCTATAGGCAGTGACTCATTGTACTATTGCTCTCCCCATATTGTTAGACAACGGATAGCTGTGGATTGATGTAGTGTGACTGATGTGAGAACAAGCCTTGACAGAGGAGACACCTTTAACAAAATTAAATAAAACCCAGCTCGTCAGCCTTTTTTCAATTCTGATATTGGTAACAAATATTGGTTTTTAACCAGCAAGATTTCTCGATATAAGTTTAAATTTTTTTTTAAAAAGTGTAATGGCGTCGATGACAACTAGTAATGAGTTAAAATATTGAATCGAGCTCATAGCACATAGAACACAGAAACGTGACCTACACGCTAACCATCGTAGTTACTGAACTTCAAGAAGCCTTTACCCATTAAAAGAATTTAAGTTACTATTTTCAGACCTTGCAATCTATGGGGAACCGACGTAAAGCACAAACTGTTTTTAACTGACCGACGGTTAACAAAGGTTCTATATAGACAGCAAAACGACCAACCGAGTTAAGATCAAGATCTTCCATTAGGTTCCAATTAAAGTTGGTGGACTCAGCAGGTATCTAAAAATCACGATGTTTAAAATCCCATCCTTCACTAGGGTTCAAACACGGGACTCCCACCATTTTGTCGGTATTTAGTGTAGCTATATTTGATAAGTACAAGAAACCATAAAAGTTTGACCATTGGCATTTTCTCCCCCCCCCCCACATACATACAAAAATCGCGCCAACCACCTTAGCTAGCTGGGGTCTGTCAGAGCGATTACAGCTCACACAATAGAATCAGGGTGTTTAGGATGTAATGAAAAAGAAAGGAATTTTACAGACATAAAACAATTTTCCCTTTTTTTAGCGGCCCCCGAAAGGGGAAAAGACACTATTAGTTTTGTGTGGTTTGTCGGTCCGTCCGTTCGTTTCGTTTAGATTTCAGAAACTAGAAGAGAAAATGAAAATCGGACATCATGATATTTTAGATCATTCAAAGTTCTGATGCAACTTTTTCCGAAAGAGAACCATCTAATTTTTTAAAATTATCTAAGCAAACAGATTTAAAAAGAAAAATACACTTTTTAATGAAAAACTTCAGGGAAAATAATTATTTAAGAAAGCCACAAACTTCTTCATTAATAACTGAAGATTTATTCATAGATTCGCGCATTGGTAAAAAAAAATTGCATCTAAATGTCACAATGGAAAAAGTATCAATGGATCAAGATAAAATATATTTTCCATTTATTAACTAACTCATTGCAAGGAATATTGATTCAAATGTTGTTTTAAAAAAAGAATTTTGATACAAACCTCGTTTTAGTTATAAGTTTTAAGAAAATGAGCTACTTTTATAGCGCGCACTTTAGAAATATCCTCATTATATATTTGCAGTCCTGATCTAGATATATTTATAATCAGGGCAGCCGCTACCTATTGTGCAATGTGTGCGTTGCACGAAGGCGGCCGATGTTAGGGGGCGGCCAAATCATTATTCATTATTAGTTTTTAAATGTGTAGTTTTAAAAAGTACTTCAATATTTAAATATTGTATATTAGTTCTAATTACTCTATTATTCTTTAATAACTTTAAAAAACAAAACAAAAAAAAACGATATTCGTGCATGAAAGTTATTTTGGAAATTTATCAAAGAAAAAAATAATAGGGAGGCGCCTCCTCATTTTCGCGGGCTTGTAATATTTGTTTTGAATGACACTAAAAGAAGCAGATCAGTCAACACATTTTTTCTTTTTCTTAGTAGGCCTATCTACTTACTACATAGATCTATAACTACTAGTGTTTAGTCGAATTGCCAGCCCTGTAAGTAGATCTAGTGATTAAAAAGTAAATGTTTAAAACATTTTCACTTTTGTTTAAATGGCTGTTAAATCTCTGTGTATTGTTAACAGTTATATTGAATTTTTGTTCACAAGAGAAGTTTGTTCAAGTTATTTAAAGTTTATTTATTAAAATTATAATACGCCTACATCGGTTCAGCTTTAATAGTTGTTTGGAGCTACAAGCCAACTACCGACCAACAAATAGGTAAGGGTGGGGGCGGCAAATTGTTAATCCATATCTGAATATTAGTAAAGTTACATAATTACCAATGTTTTAAAAATCAAAATATCTTAAGTAAGAGACGTCGTTTCATTTCGTTATAAGACCTTGTCAAGTGTAGACCATTTTCTCGAGAGGTGTTTGCAACGATATGGGTCAAATCTTTTTGAAGAAAACATTGCAAAACGTTTCCGCGAGTGTGCTTCATCCTCCGGATTGTCTTGTCTCAGAATGGTCGAATCTATTCCGACCATAGCACTTTATTATAGTTTCGACTTTGTGTGGAAAAAAATGGTCCGCGACAGACATGTACTTAACACGAAGATGTTCTTAAAAAAGTTCACGCCCATTACAGACGTCCGTGCGCTATAAGTACCTAGAATGACCCTCACATAACATTATTGACCAGGGCTGCCTCTTTATTATTAGATTTAATATGGCACTCAACTTTTTTTTTACTAGGATGACTAGTGCGTTCTGAACGAAAACACGTCAATATTTGGCGTTTTCGGTATACTCTCTTCTTACTACAAGAAAAAATAAGTTGTAGACGCCAGGATAAGGAATTTCTGAAGATGAAAAAGCTGGAATGCACCGGGGCCCCGTCCCGACATTAGACCCCTTGCCGACTTAATCGGAAACCCTCCGCATCTTCACTTCTATCTCCAGGAAGAACGTTTTACAACCCTATAATAATTATATATGCAACACTATTTCTGAAAAAAAAAAAAATCAACAACGAACTCGTTTTGTGAAATACAATGATATACATTTCGATTCTAAACATAATGTTAAATTATTACAAGTGAAGAAAACAAACCAAGAAGAAGAATTGTAATTATGAATTAAGTTTCTTTTCATTACTTTAAAACAATTCACGGACCTCACTGTGGGAGGCTCAAACAAATCATTGTATAAGTAACTTGTACTTTGGATTATTTATGTTGTATTTACGAAGAACAAAAAGTTCAGCCGCTGTGTTGCTTCATTTTGTCCTGGTGGTGGTGTGTTGGATACATTTGTACGCACTTCCGAATCAGCGTCTGTCAGATGATTGTGGAGACAATGCACGTCTGTCCAAACTACAAACGTGATGATCCTTAGAATATGGCACGTTGAAAAAGACTCACCATCAATGGCTTTTGTATTTCGAGGAATTTATTCTGCATTTTATGGTCCTTATAAACTAATGTTGAAATACATGAACATTTTCTGGGGTCTCGCCCAATTACTTAGACAACTGGAGAAGGACTTTGTGACATTGTAGAAGAAGAATTGCAATTGGAAATAAAACATCTTAGAGGGCACGAGGGTGCGAATATGAAAAGAATGGTCTACACAAATGGATTTAAATCAAAGGGCGCTTTTGGTACAGTTTCCAGTTCAGTCTAATGATTTTTTTTTCTAGAACAAAAAAGGGGGGGGGGGGCGGCATTTTAAAAATTCGCACGCAGGCGGCCACAACCCTTGCGGCGGCCCTATTTATAATATACATATTTTAAATGTATTAATTTGAACAGAATTTTCAATTATAAGCTTATCTTCTGACAGTTTAGGGGTGCAGATTTATTTTTTATGTATTTTTATGTAAACAGTAGTATCTAATTAGAAGTGAATCGGATACGAAACAGCATAGTCCGCCATAGGAGAACTACACCATTACCCGGTACAAAAATACCTACTATTCCTGATCATAACATTGGCCTAGGTCTAGTAATTGTAAGATTGAGCATGTAAAATCATACGATTTCTAGTCTAAATCTAGATTCTATATCAAGATTCTAGTTCTAGATCTAGTTCTAGTTCTGTTATGTCATTTCTAGCTAGCTAGCTCACCACCTAAAGTAGGTTAAGGATTTTTTTTTTCGTGTTGCCAATTTATCTAATTTTGTAAGAAGAATTAATCTTTTTTCAGATCTCTTTATTACATGTAACATGTACGCCGGACACACCGAAAGAGATATGGCAGCGATTGAACAGTGCTCATCTCCCAAAGAAAATGGGTCTCTTGTCAACATTCAGACTTGCAGACGTGTAAATGTCGTAAGACCAGGAGAATAAGTAACGTAACTGTTTACAGTTAAGATTGATTGAAAATAATTAATTTAAATTCACGTATTATAAGCGAGGTCTTCAAAAGTATTATTTATATGTAAATTGTTTTTCCTATCCATATGGCAAATATTTTGATATCTACACAGCACTCTGAACTATGTCGTGTCAAAGACACATAGTATTCCATCTTTCTGTCACTTTTTCTCGCTCCAAATTTGTCTTTCCCTTTCTTTCTGTCACTTTTTCTTGCTCCAAATTTGTCTTTCCCTTTCTTTCTGTCACTTTTTCTTGCTCCAAATTTGTCTTTCCCTTTCTTTCTGTCGCTTTTTCTCGCTCCAAATTTGTCTTTCCCTTTTTTTCTGTCACTTTTTCTCGCTCCAAATTTGTCTTTCCCTTTCTTTCTGTCACTTTTTCTCGCTCCAAATTTGTCTTTCCCTTTCTTTCTGTCGCTTTTTCTCGCTCCAAATTTGTCTTTCCCTTTCTTTCTGTGACTTTCTCTCGCTCCAAATTTGTCTTTCCCTTTCTTTCTGTCGCTTTTTCTCGCTCCAAATTTGTCTTTCCCTTTCTTTCTGTGACTTTCTCTCGCTCCAAATTTGTCTTTCCCTTTCTTTCTGTCACTTTTTCTCGCTCCAAATTTGTCTTTCCCTTTCTTTCTGTCACTTTTTCTCGCTCCAAATTTGTCTTTCCCTTTCTTTCTGTCGCTTTTTTTTTGCTCGGACTTTGTCTCTTACTTTCGTTTCTAATTCTTTTCTCTTACTCTCTCTTTCTCTCTCTCTCTCTCTCTCTCTCCGTCTCTCTGCTTATCAATCATTCTCTCCAGCCGTTGTAACGTATTAAAACGTGAATAGAAATCCTATTTCATTTTCGACAAACATTTTGTTGTTCTCAAAATTTTAATTACATTATCATTCAAAAGGGGAGTAGCTCATGAGATCAAATGTACAACAACTGACAAATATAACAACAGTGAAACTCTTTCTCTAAATTAATTTTGTTTTTTTGATTCTACAGAAGCCAGTGGTCTCTAGAGAGCTCTGACACAACATGAATTCGTTGCTATAAATAATAAAATGAACATTATTGGGACTAGTACCATGTGTATTGACTCTTATTTGTGTTTTTGTCTGTCTGTATGCGTTTGTGTTTGTTAACTTTTTTTTATGTTTGTTTATTTGTTACGCTACTTGGTCTGGATCTTATGCCTTTACAATGGTCCCGGATTTGAACCCTGCCCACCGCAAAATAAAGAGAAAACTTATTATCAAATTTATATTTGAAATCAGACACATATATTTAATACACCTGTAATTTTAGGGAGTGTTAAAATATATGTAAATTAGACAAAGTAAAAAATGCTCAATTTTTAAAAAAATATATCATTCGTTAATAAATAAGAGCAAGATTCTACACTGAATTAAAATCAGGCGTCTGTATACAAAAGGAATTGTCTTTTTAAAGAAATGTATGTTTTGTTGTGTTTTTTAATATTTACTTGTCATGTCTGATCAAGATTCTCATGACACATGGAATGAAATTCTTTCAAGTGATATCAAATTTTCTCCCAAATCATTTATAGTTAAGCTTCGCCAGGTAATTATCTTATCTTATCTAATACAGACGTTGCTTCAAAAAAGAAGATGATTACGTCCTACGCGTCATGCATTTAGTCATGCATATTAACCAATGACTTAAATTCTGCCAAGTCACTGGTTTTTCTGGCTAGCTCAGGCAACCCATTCCATGCTCTAATAGCACTAGGGAAGAAGGAGTATTTGTACAAATTTGTCCTAGCATATGGGACGAGGAATGTGCCTTTATCTTTGTGTCTTTCAGAGTATTTTATTAGATTTTGTTTTTGTATTTGAAGATTATGGTTCAGTGTTTTACGTATAATTGCTACTTTACTTTTGAGTCTTCTGTCCTGAAGGCTTTCTAAATTTAGTGATTTTACTAATGATGTTACTTTAGTCAAATGTGAATATTCGTTTGTTATGAATCTCACTGCTATATTTTGTGTTTGTTCCAGTTTCTTAATGTTTTCTTGAGTTGAGGGGTCCCAAACGGAGGATGCATATTCTATTATTGGCCTAACCAAGGTTAAATAACATTTTAGTTTTATGTTCTTATTTGATTTATAGAAATTTCTTTTAATAAACCCTAATGCTTTGTTGGATTTTTGTATAGTTTCATCAATATGTGGATTCCATGATAGTTCTTAGACTTAATGCATGATCATAGGTTTTTGTTGTTATCTTTAGATATTACATTGTTTATGTATTCACTCTGCAGCTGTCTGCTTACTTTTTGGGTTAGGTGTTAAGTTTTTATATACTTTTTGTAAACTCTTTCTGCCTTTTTTTCTTTAAATTTCCTATATAGGTTTTCCTTCTGTTTACAAAGCTTCTTTAGTCTATTATTAAACCAGCATTTATTCATTTTGTTTGATGTGTATTTAGTTGGTATATGATTTTCTATAATGCTTTTAAGATGGTTGGTTAATGTCTTTTTCTAATAAGAATGTTTGTTGAAAGTTTAATGTAGCTTGGTGTAGTTGTGTTAGGTTACATTTATTCCAAAGTAAGATTTTTCTTTTGGGTTTTGTATTGGCTACTGCTTTTATCTGACTGTGTATTTTTATGATCTCATGGTCTGATAGACCAGGGATAATATCATAATCAACTACTAATTCAGGTCTGTTGGTTAAGAAGAGATCTAATGTGTTGTTTAATCTAGTTGGCTTTTTAGGTTGTGTAAAGTTTCTATGAAAAGCTCATTTATATCCTTAAGGTTTTGGTGTTTATCTATGGTTAGTGTTTTCCAATTTATATCAGGTAGGTTGAAATCACCCATTATCCAAAAAACTGCATTTTTATTTGTCTCTTTAAGTGTAGTAATCTGATTACATAGTTCCTGCATGTATTCTAAACTAGAATTTGGTGGTCTGTAAATGCTGCCTATTATTAGGTATGAGGTTGTATTAATTTTACAAAATGTAGATTCTATATTTTTTGAGTTAGGTAAGGTAATTTCTTCTACTATAAGAGTGTTTTTTATTGCTAAAAGAACTCCTCCATGATTATCAGCCCTATCTTTTCTAAAAATTTCATAATCACTATTGAAAATTTCTGCATTATAAATTTCAGGATGTAGCCAAGTTTCTGTTCCTGCAATTATGTCTGGTTTCTCATATTCTAATAAAATTTCTAAGTCTGCTGTTTTGTTCCTAATGCTTTGAAAATTTATTACTAAGGTTTTAAGGTATTTTGGTATTACTTCTTTAGCAGGTCTGTCTAGTGAGGCTGCTGTATTAATTTTAGTAGATTTAGGTTTAACAGGAGTGGATCTGGCTAGTGGTTGGTGAGTTTGTTTTGTGATGGTGTTTAGGATGTTGTATGGGTTAGAAGTGTCAGCATCAAAGGAATCAAACAGTTCTGATGTAAACTGAGGTAACCCACACGGTACACAGTGCCATGATGCATCTTTGTTGCCTAAGGCATAATACACAGGTGTATTCATATGGAGACATGATGCATGGTACCATTCATCACAGGTGTCACATTGAATGGCTTTCTGTTTCATGGTGCATACTTTTTTGCAGATGTTGCATCTATCTTTAGATCTAGGCCCTGGATTTGACTCTACATCTCCTGCTATTAATATTAAAAGTGATAGGTATTTATTTCTACTGTGTCTGATTGAGAACTTCCATTTGTGATGGGTAATCTTCTTTAATGTTATGGATGTGTATGTTAGGTTATTTTTGAAGTTGCATTGATCTAAAGTGTGATGATTGATTATGACTGTTTTTTCCTTTTTAAGTTTAGTGTTGACTGAGGTAGATCTAGTTCTGTGTTCAGCTAGTGTGTATTTAGTAATTATTAGGATAAATAGCCAGAGCAATTTCATGATGACTGTTGTTGATTTTAGTTTTTAAAGGTCTAGTCTAATTCTACTTTTAAGGTTAAAAATGCCTAAGATGGCCTAAGTTAAGTCTAAGTCTAAAGTGAAAGCTAATTTACAGAGACAATCAAATGGTTGATTTAAAGATATTAGTTTATTAGTTGAATAGCTTTTTATGGAATTTTGTTTGGTTTTAGTACGACAAAACAAAAATTAAAACTCATCTATGATAACTGTAAACAGGGAGCAGCCATCTTAGACTTAGATTCTCCATCGACGTTCGCCGAATAGGCCAGCAAAATGTACAGTTGAGTTAATGTATATAGAAGCCAAATATAACCTTTTGAGATGCACTGCACTGTTGAGTGTTTGCTAACAATAACTTACGCTAATGACTTCTGCACCTTTATTCTACAAAGTGAACGATGCGTTAAACTGTTCTGCGGGTTCCCTAAACGTACTGCCATTCTATCTGAACATTGTTATAATTGAGTCATGCGTGCATCTAACATCTAGCTCTAAAAAAAAAAAGTTTTCAATATCTAGTTTCCAAGACATTTACTTGTATAGCCCTATCACAGTATAGCATAAACACCGACTAACATGGTCAATAGTGGGATCTGTGGCTGAACGGACGAAACCGCTTGACTACGTCTTGGCTGACTAGCTAGGTTCGAGTCCCGAAATGAATAGAGTGTTGTTTGCTGAGCCCCTATGGTAGCAGGAAAACCCTCCCCCAGAAACCCACCACCTTACTGGTCCACAAAAGCTATCTGATCATAGCGTACTGAGCATGTTATACGCAATGGCAGATGCGCTATATATAACCAATTTTAAAAAAATATATGAAACATTTATACAAGAATTAAGGAAAATGCTTTCTGCCTCTAGAAATAAAAAGAAATTTGTGTGACTTGATCGACTCCAAAAACAAACACCTTCTATCAGACCTGTTAAGACTTGTTGTGTTTGTTGTCAAATAGTTTAAATAGATTATACAATTATAATTGTCAGTATCCAAGATACTGAGAGAACATTGTGTCAACTGAGAAAGTGAAATATCAGATTGTCAGACTACATCTGTCGTCTTCTGTCTGTTACTTTCTCTGTTAATTGTTCTCACTCTCTTTTTCTTTCCATCTATCTGTTCCTTTCTCATTCTGTCATTCTTTCTTCCTCTCTCTCTCCTTTCTCTTTCTTATTCTCTCCTCACCTCTTCGCACTTCTCTTTTCTTGCATTTCTCTCTCTCTCTGCTACTACCTCACACAATCTCTCCCCCCCCCCACTGTCTCCTCTCTCTCGCTGATTGTTGTATTTGTATGTCTTCACCCTCATCCCCCCGTCATGTATCATGGGATACTTTGTCCGTATAGACGATTGGATGATAGCGCCATGTGGGCACGTTATACAAGTCTGCAGCTCATGCGTGTCTTGCTGCAGTGTGAACAATAAAAAGATGCCCCCCCCCTTACGGATTGGTCTCTCGATAATTTTGTCACTATTTAATTACTCTTTTAATAAGAACTAAATTGACCTCTGTCCCGCTTTAGTTTTCCCAAAATGAAAAATGGGTATTTCCATTATTTGATTCAGAATTAATTTGACCGCTGACCCGCTTTAGTTTTCCCACGAGAAATAATGTTTTTTTTCACTCTAAGCTATGCCCACCATGTTTCTTGTGTTAATTCCTCAGCTATTATTACAACATTATAGCCATCAGAGACAGTGTCTCTAAATAAATTTATCTAACTAGATACTCAGAAAGATACAAAGATAGAGTCACATTTCTTATTTCCTAAACTAGGACGAATTCGTAGTAGTGCTCCTTCTTCTCTAGTGCCATTAAAGAATAGATTGGGTTTAAATCACTGATTAACATGCATGACTAGATTGACACATGAAATGCGTCGGACTTAATTACCTACTTTTTTTTTGAAGTAACGTCTGTAATCTATAAGAGAAAAAAAAAGTGTCAACATAAGATGGCTGGGGAATATAATCTATGCAGTTCATACGTGTAATATATCAAAGATGTATAGAATGACACCCATTATTACTAGTACAACTAAACCGATGTAGCGTTTTATATTTTTAATTAAATTCTGGAGCTTGAAATAACTTGAATAACCCAAACCAAATACAACTTTTATTACAATATAGACTACTTCAAATTGAGTTCAAATACATATTTCTTAATTTGAACCAAGTAGACAACATAGAAGATAAAGTAGTACAAGAAAATGGAATTCAAAAACTATTAGCCAACACCAAACCAAATAAAGCGTCTGGACCTGATGGTATTCCAGCTAGATTACTCAAAGAACTAAGCAATGAGCTAGCCCCAGTGTTCAAAATACTCTTTCAGGCATCGCTTAACCAGGGCAGAGTACCAAAAGACTGGAAAGAAGCTAATGTCGACCCCCTATTTAAAAAAGGAGAAAAATCTGATCCAGGAAACAGACCAGTATCACTTACCAGCATCACATGTAAAATCCTAGAACACATAATATGTAGCAACATCATAAACCACTTAGACAAACATAATGTTCTCACCCCATACCAACATGGCTTTAGGAAATATAGATCATGTGAAACACAACTAATAGGACTAATTGATGATTTTTCAAAAGGTTTAGTTAATAGTGAACAAATAGATGCTATCTTACTAGATTTTTCCTAGGCATTTGACAAAGTTCACCACCATAGTTTGGTTAAAAAATTAAAATATTTCGGCATTAATGGTCCACTGCATCAGTGGATTAAAGATTTTCTGATAGGGAGAGAACAAACTGTAATAATAAATGGCTCTAAATCAACACCAATAACAGTAAACTCAGGAACAGTCTTGGGTCCACTACTATTTTTAATTTACATAAATGATTTACCTTATTGCATTAGTTCAGGAACAAAAGTCAGATTATTTGCAGACGATTGCATAATAGATAGAACAATAAAAACAATACAAGACACAGATATTTTATAAAGAGAATTAGACGAATTACAGAAATGGGAATCAAATTGGAGCATGTCTTTCCACCCCAGAAAAATGTCAGTTGTTAAGAGTAACAAAAAAACTAAAACAAATTAATTCCATTTATCTTATTTATGGCAAACCAGTAACACAGACTAAAAACGCAAAATATCTAGGTGATATAATAAATGAAAAACTGCCATGGAATCCACATATTGATGAAACTATACAAAAATCAAACAAAGCATTAGGGTTTATTAAAAGAAATTTCTATAAATCAAATAAGAACATAAAACTAAAATGTTATTTAACCTTGGTTAGGTCAATAATCGAATATGCATCCACCGTTTGGGACCCCTCAACTCAAGAAAACATTAAGAAACTGGAACACAAACAAAATAGAGCAGTGAGATTCATAACAAACGAATATTCACATTTGACTAGAGTAACACCATTAGTAAAATCACTAAATTTAGGAAGCCTTCAGGACAGAAGACTCAAAAGTAAAGTAGCAATTATACATAAAACACTGAACCATAATCTTCAAATACAAAAACAAAATTTAATAAAATACTCTGAAAGACACAAAGATAAAGGCACATTCCTCGTCCCATATGCTAGGACAAATTTGTACAAATACTCCTTCTTCCCTAGTGCTATTAGAGCATGGAATGGGTTGCCTGAGCTAGCCAGAAAAACCAGTGACTTGGCAGAATTTAAGTCATTGGTTAATATGCATGACTAAATGCATGACGCGTAGGACGTAATCATCTTCTTTTTTGAAGTAACGTCTGCATTATACAAGATAAGAAGAAGATATTAAATGTAGTAGTAATAATATATAAAAAAGTACGTCTTTACTTTTTTCAAATCTCGGGGTAGTCTGCTTCTTTACATATGCATTACGCCAGACGCTATTGTAATTTCCCCTTCATTTTGTGAACATATACATATGCACACTTCATATCACTTCTGACTGGACAAAAACAACATATCCCATCGTGTCCCTAACCCCCCCACCCCAAATAAAATGCAGCGAAAACGTAGACAATAATGCTATAGGACCAATCTAGTGACGGCAACAGGTATGGAGTTAAGTCGGCTTTTCAAAACATGGATCAGACTTCTCAGCTGTCAGCCGTCTTCGAGCTCATGGGACGGCAACAGGTCTTTGAAGGAGGACCTTATTCTTCCCACCATCAAGCGAGCCGGTAAAAAGACACACCTTAAATGCTTAGTCATTTACAGGTGATACTGTTGCTGACAAAATGTCTCCACGACTAGGTATTAGTAAGTAGTTACCAATTGGTTACGTACTGCCATCTCTGTTGTAAATTTTTGACTGCTACAGGAGTTTGACAAATGCAAAAATGTATTACAAGATTACAGTGGCGTCAGTAGATTGTAGGGCTGGCGGTGCAAAAGCATAGAAACTCTATTTTTTTTAAATAGCCTAGTAAATACAGACTTGGTTTTGAAACAATAAGCACTAGTGGTTACATGGTATACACTTTAAGATTACTGTGGCGTCAGTAGATGGTGCAAAAGCATAAAACCTCTTTTTAAAAACAAATATATCCTACTAAATACTGACTTGGTTTTGAAACAATAAGCACTAGTGGACACATGAAATACACCTTAAGGCACTTTCCAATTTGTTTTGTGTTGTTTAAATAGGCCTTCATCTTTCCTTAAGTCTGTTTAACGTCTGTGATGAAGAGTCAAACGTTTTCAAAATTGTTTCATGTACCTGACAATACAAGAATACATTAAAACAATTTACCAATTAGATGTGGTGCTTTAAGTTGAATTAGTTCCCTTGTGGAGTCTTGAGCCCTTGAGTTCGAATTCAAGACATACAAGTTTAAGTAATGTATTTAAAAAGCGACCACGGAAACATTTAAAAGAAAGCTCATTGTTTCCTCCCCCCCCCACCTCCCCTTTCCAACTTGTATAGACAAGTGATAGGTTCATAGTGCATTGCTAAAGCTATAAGCTGAAATTGCGCTAAACAAAAACAAGTGGTGAAAATATTTCTGATCACACATTGTTTACTGACATATTTCCTGTCAGTAATAATTGAACCGGGGGACCCGAGGTTCGAATCCTGGTGAAGACTGGGATTTTTTATTTCGGGATCCTTGGGCGCCTCTGAGTCCATAAAGCTCTAATCTATACCTGACATGAGTTGGGGAAAAGTAAAGGCGGTTGGTCGTTGTGCTGGCCACATGACACCCTCGTTAACCTTAGGCCACAGAATCAGATGACCTTGACATCATCTGCCCTAAGGTCTAAAAGGGGACCTTTAGTAGTAGTTTGGTTTAATAACTTGCTGGTGATTTTACTGGCAGAAACAAAAGAGGTAAAAAAAAAAAGAAGACAAATATTATTCTTCCTATTTCCAGGAAGAAACGAGAGGTCAATGCTGTGTGTACATTGATAGTTTTTTAAAGCTGACCGTCAACTTTGACTTGAAGTAGCAAGTAGCAAGTATAGATTTGATGCATTTGTACCAATAAGATTTATTTCAGCAAACAATGACAAATAAATGTAGATGTCCGTTTCAAAATTACTCGCTTTTATGATAAATATATCACAAGATGAAATTTGAACAGAAATGCCAAGTCTGAGAAGGCACATCTATAGGCTGCACAAGTTGATCTTGAAAAACTAAACAAAAACCAGGGCAATATTTAATCAATAAGTTTTTCACAATTTATATTCCACTGGGACTTCCAAGAATTTCTATCAACCTTTTAATTAAGGCTTAAACTGTTCTTTCGCCTCCATGGCAAACTATACAACTATACAAACTTAAGTGGCAATTGAGTGGTAAAGCGCTTGGCATCCGAATTTAGAGGTCCTGGGTTCGAATCCTGATAAAGATCTTTCGGGATATTTATGGCGCCACTGAGTCCCCCCTGCTTAAATGGATAGCTTACATTAATTAGGGACAAGTAAAGGCGGTTGTTCGTTGTGCTGGCAACATGACACCCTCGTTAACTGCAGCCACATAAACTAATGACATCATCGTCTCTATAGATCGCAAGGTCTGAAACAGATACTCTATATACCCACTTACTAATAATTAATAAGTTAATTAAGAATTATTTAAGATCATTATTGGGACAAACGTGACTGCATCTGAAGCCAATCCCAACAATTGTTTTTCGTCTGCATGCGAAAAACCTTCATAAATGTGATCTATTCAATATTATTTCTTTAAATCAGGGAAATAGTTTTTCAAGCTCCTTGGCGAACTGTTCAAATGCTGTGTTATGTTACGCGTACCCCACTTTGGGAAACACTACTATAGTATTTTGTTTCTCTTGCCCCTTTGATGTATTGTAAAAAAAATGTTGCGTTGTTTCATTCGTCTTATAAACCTTAAAGTATACATGTGAAAGTCAACTAAATAAAACGTGTTCGGTGAATGTGTCGAAATTAAAGTTTTAATACAACTGAAAACTTTTGATAAAATGTCATAAACAACAACAATATTATATTATTTTATAAAATAGAGAATTTTTTATTTATTTATTTATTTTATTTTTTTTTTTTATTTTAAAGTCGTGTAACAACTAATTAATGCAGATAATTAGCTTATAATATCGTAGTTTAATAAAAGCAAAAACCAGAGATAGTTTTTATGGGAATCTTACTTTGGAGGAGGGGGGGTGTTATCATGAGATAACCGCACAAAGTAGTACTGAGCCTAGTGACGCCTCTGCAAAATTAGACAATGGCTAACCAGAAATCTATTGAAATGAACACGCGCTAAACTCCAGACGTGAATGAATGACACATGGGCGTATCTCCTAAACGATCAAATGAGCTCTTCAGTCAAGTAGTGTATAAGAAATGGCGCAAGCTTTCATGTACCACTGATAAGCCAATGGATAAAATAGGATAAAAACATTAAATGTGTATTTGTTAGACTTTTGTTTTTTAAAAAGTTAGCCAAAAAAAAAAAAAAAAAAAAAAGAAAGGGGCCGTCCATAAAGTACGTCACGCTCCAAGGGGGGGGAGGGGGTGTAAGAAAGTGTGACAGTTTGTGACAGGGGGGAGGGGGGGGGGTCAGGCCAAGTGTGACGTCACATTTTATATATTTTTAATTTTATTACTAATTTTATTTTTTATTTTTTTAGTAAAACTAATAGTTTCAAAAATAACTTTCAAAAATTTTGTGAAACACTTGAATTTGTTTTATGTCAAAATAGCATGAAATGCGTATCTTTCAATGTGTTGTTCCCAATTCCTCATGCTAGTTAGGAGCGCTAGTATATACTGTTGCGAAGCCTTGTTTTATGTGACGGTAGCCTTACCGGAAGTGGTTTTATTTCTTTGTTGTCTGCTGCATAATTATATCACTGATCAAGAAATTCGGAATTTGTATTATAATACAAAATATTTAGGATTCAGAGGTAATATTTGTATAATATAATCATTATTATCCTGTGTCAATAGAATCCATAATCGGAAGATTATCTAAAAGTTGACCTCACCCATTTTAAATGAAAAGGTAGCAGATATAAATTGATGTTTATTATATAATTGTCAAGTCTAATTTTTGCAATTTTTTTTCAAATTCAATTGATTGGGTTATTGTTTCAAAGAATAACTGTGACAACTGTTGACAATAGTTATTCTACTATTAAAGTCATTTAATAATCTGATAGTTCTTTTAATATTTATATTTTAAGGCAGTTTAATAGTGAAGTGCGTTTTAAGTTTTCGATTAAATTTTAATTAGTTGTTAATTAAATTTTTTTTAAAGTGTGACGTACTTTAGGGGGGGGGGGTCCCGAGATTTGTGACACTTTGTGACAGGGGGGAGGGGGGGGGGTCAAAAATGGCCTAAAATAGCGTGACGTACTTTATGGACGGCCCCAAAGGATTCATAAAACAAAGTTTTTTTTAATGCCGTCCAAACATAGAAGCAGATAAACGACTTATTGCAAGACTGAATGTCAAAATGATGTTATACTAAGTCTAATAGGCTATTTCTGTTCAAGTCACACAATACAGAAAACAAGGTAAAATATCATATCCACTGTTTATTTAAGTCACTTGAAATTGCATTAAACAATCCAGTACCTCATTACTTAAAAAAAGAAGACAATTAATTAAAATGTTATCAATCTTCCGTACAAGCTGTTTCTAGGTCTCTACATACCAGCTACTGGGTTTATGTTACAATCTTTTCATGGCCTATTTGTCCACGTTTTAATTTTGTATTCATTCTAGAGGCCCCCATAAGTGGAAAAGCGATAATATTTTTTGTGTTTTTCTGTCCGTCCGTCACGTTTAGATGTTAAAAGTTCATTGGTAATGACATCTTTTACTACTGACTCACCAATTCGTTAATGATGAGTAGTTGTCTAGAATTGATGTCGCTCTGTTCACCCCTTACCCTTTCTTTTTTTTTCTTTCAGTTCAGTTCAGGTCAAATTATAGACAGTGCGAAAAGTTTGGAATTCGCTCTCAGAATTAGGCTCAGTAGAAACGTTTCTGTTTTCGTGACAAATGAGTTATATCAATGTTAAAACAAAGTGCTCTCTTGTTACATACAAATAGGTTCTAATGTCTGTGTCTGTTTTCTTTCTTTTTTTTTCATTGTTGTTGTATCTGTCTAGTTTCTCTGTTCTCTCTGTCTTTTATCTAGGTTTTTATTCCCAGCTATTTCCATCTCTCTTTTAGTTCTCTCTGTTATTTCACTCTTTCTATTCTCTCTGTTAGCTCTCTCTTTCCATTCTCTCTTTTAGTTCTCCCTTTCCATTCACTCTGTTAGTTCTCCCTTTCCATTCTCTCTGTAAGTTCTCTCTGTTAGTTCTCTCTTTCTATTCTCTCTATTAGTTCTCTCGTTCTATTCTCTCTGTTAGTTCTCTCTTTTAGTTCTCTCTTTCTATTCTCTCTGTTAGTTCTCTCTGTTAGTTCTCTCTTTCTAGTCTCTCTATTAGTTCTCTCTTTCTATTCTCTCTATTAGTTCTCTCTTTCTATTCTCTCTATTAGTTCTCTCTTTCTACTCTCACTGTTAGTTCTCTCAGTTAGTTCTCTCTTTCTATTCTCTCTGTTAGTTCTCTCTATTAGTTCTCTCTTTCTATTCTCTCTATTAGTTCTCTCTTTCTATTCTCTCTATTGGTTCTCTCTTTCTATTCTCTCTATTAGTTCTCACTTTCTATTCTCTCTATTAGTTCTCTCTTTCTATTCTCTCTGTTAATTCTCTCTGTTAGTTCTCACTTTATATTCTCTCTATTAGTTCTCTATTTCTATTCTCTCTGTTAGTTCTCTCTGTTAGTTCTTTCTTTCTATTCTCTCTGTAAGTCTCTCTGTTAGTTCTCTCATTCTATTCTCTCTGTTAGTTATCTCTTTCTATTCTCTCTGTTAGTTCTATTTGTTAGTTCTCTCTTTCTATTCTCTCTGTTAGTTCTCTTTGTTAGTTCTCTCTTTCTATTCTTTCTGTTAGTTCTCTATGTTAGTTCTCTATTTCTATTCTCTTTGTTAGTTCTCTCTGTTAGTTCTCTCTTTCCATTCTTTCTGGTAGTTCTCTCTGTTAGTTCTCTTTTTCTATTCTCTCTGTAAGTTCTCTCTGTAAGTTCTCTCTTTCTATTCTCTCCGTTAGTTCTCTCTGTTAGTTCTCTCTTTCTATTCTTTCTGTTAGTTCTCTCTTTCTATTCTCTCTGTTAGTTCTCTCCGTTAGTTCTCTCTTTCTATTCTCTCCGTTAGTTCTCTCTATTAGTTCTCTCTTTCTATTCTTTCTGTTAGTTCTCTCTGTTAGTTCTCTTTCCATTCTCTCTATTAGTTCTCTCTTTATATTCTCTCTGTTAGTTCTCTCTGTTAGTTCTCTCTTTCTATTCTCTCTATTAGTTCTCTCTTTCTATTCTCTCTCTTAGCTCTCTCTTTCTATTCTTTCTGTTAGTTCTTTCTTTCTATTCTCTCGATTAGTTCTCTCGTTCTATTCTCTCTGTTAGTTCTCTCTTTCTATTCTCTCTATTAGTTCTCTCTTTCTATTCTCTCTGTTAGTTCTCTCTTTCTATTCTCTCTATTAATTCTCTCTTTTTCTGTTAGTTCTCTCTTTCTATTCTCTCTGTTAGTTCTCTCTTTCTATTCTCTCTGTTAGTTCTCTCTTTCTATTCTCTCTATTAATTCTCTCTTTCTATTCTCTCTTTTAGTTCTCTCTTTCTATTCTATCTGTTAGTTTTCTCTATTAGTTCTCTTTTGCTATTCTCTCTATTAGTTCTCTCTTGCTATTCTCTCTGTTAGTTCTCTCTGTTAGTTCTCTCTGTTAGTTCTCTCTTTCTATTCTCTCTGTTAGTTCTCTCTTTCTATTCTCTCTGTTAGTCTCATTGTTAGTTCTCTCTTTTTATTCTCTCTGTTAGTTCTCTTTGTTAGTTCTCTGTTTCTATTCTCTCTGTTAGTTCTTTTTGTTAGTTCTCTCTTTCTATTCTTTCTGTTAGTTCTCTATGTTAGTTCTCTCTTTCTACTCTATTTTTAGTTCTCTCTGTTAGTTCTCTCTTTCTATTCTTTCTGTTAGTTCTCTCTGTTAGTTCTCTCTTTCTATTCTCTATGTTAGTTCTCTCTTTCTATTCTCTTTGTTACTTTTCTCTGTTAGTTCTCTCTTTCTATTCTTTCTGTTAGTTCTCTCTGTTAGTTCTCATTTTCTCTTCTCTCTGTTAGTTCTCTCTTTCTATTCTCTCTGTTAGTTCTCTCTTTCTATTCTCTCCGTTAGTTCTCTCTATTAGTTCTCTCTTTCTATTCTCTCTATTAGTTCTCTCTTTCTATTCTCATTGTTAGTTCTCTCTTTCCATTCTCTCTGTTAGTTCTTTCTTTCGGTACTGTAACTTTTTTCTTTCATTTTATATCTGTTAATTGTGTCTGTCTTTTTTTTTTCTGTCTGTGTCTCTGTGCATTGATTAGTTCTCTTCAATGTGTCTTTTCTCTTATATAGTTCTCTTTTCTGTTTCTCTTTATCACCCTTCACTCTATGTTCTCTGTTTTGTTCTTTTCATGTTCTAACTATAAATAATAATAATAATAATAATAATAATAATAATATCGATAACGGATTTTAAAAAAATGCAGTTAAACATTTTGGGGGGGGGGGGAGCGTCAAACATTTATTATATAAAAAATTATGTGTGTTCTTTTAAAGTATTAGTCCATTTTGTTGTGCATCGAATGAATACCTTTCTGTGATAAAATGAATAAGAAAAGAAAATTAAATACAATATAACATAATTTGAAACCTTGACTATTAATGCAACAGCTACCCTAGTTAATACTATTCATCTTATTCAAAACCATTATTCTTTTCAGAACAGAACATGCATCAGATAGGTGTGATAAGTAGACCTGTTTGAAAGATTGCACAAAAGAAAACGCAAATGACTTTAATCTGAACAACAAAATTTACAAAGCTTATATCAGCTCACTATCTCTGTCTGTGTGTGTGTCTGTCTGGCCAAAAGTATGTACTCATTATTTCTCCGACACCCAATCTCGGATCAAGCTGAAATTTCGCATAATTATGTATTTTTACCTAGGAGGCGCGGTGGTCAAGAGTTTTGCTTCCGAATTGGGGTCTGGGGTTCGAATAATGGTGAAGACTGGGATTTTAAATTTCGGTATTTTCGGGCACCTCTGAGTCTACCCAGCTCTAATTAGTTGGGGAAAGTAAAGGCGGTTGGTCGTTGTGCTGGCCACATGTCATCCTTGTTAACCATAGGCCACAGACCTTTACATCATCTCCCCATCTTTTTATTTACCTGACATCACAAGAATCAATAAAAATTTGTTAATTAACTATTGGTAATAAATTACTTAGCTTGGTATCTCTAACAAGAAAATGAAATAGTACTTGACTGTTGTGATATAATCTAAATTAGTTCCCTTTATATTAGGCTGCCGTCTCAGGCTTAGTGAAGACGATCGTGTGTAGATAACATTATAACAATAGATAACTGTTCATGTTCATAAACTCTCTGTAGTAAAGTTGGTTACCGTATTAGCTTGAGAAACTTGAGAAGGCTTTAGCTCAAAAGTTCGAGTTTAGGTCGTTCCCTTTTTTATATATATGCTTTTTTATTGTTAGGGTTAGGGTTAGGGTTTGGGTTCATTGATCTTTACAAATTTAATTACATGACTGATCCTTAATAATTGATAAAAATATCATTAATATAAGCTTTTTTTTTTAAAGTATTTTTTTTATTTTTCTTGTTTTCTACCTTGAGTCATCGCCTCTGTAGCCACCACCTAATAGGTAACCGCGCCAAACAGGCGACTCGAAAAGATGGTCTCGACATGGGGTGGACAAGCTGTCACCAGGCTAGAGTACTTTTAAGTTGGTTGCTATTCTGTTCACCCAGATCCTTTCACTATAAAAAAGGCTGGAGATAGTGCTTAGGGTGTAGCCTCTGTGGAACAAGGTAGATTATTAAAAAAGAGTGAGTAAAGTACTTATAACTAGATGAGATAACTATTTTAACTTTTCACTAACGCGTAGTACTTAGATGAAAAAGACAGAAGCTATCATTACGTGGTTCGGCGAAGGACTTGCGGTCAAGAGGAAACGCTTTAATTGATACTGCTTGTCTTGTAAAAGTGACTATTTTTTGGCTGAGACTTTGGAATAAAAAGACATCTTGATAGCATGTATCTCGCCTACAGAGAATCACACAACAGATATTATTATGATACAGGATTGACCGTAGACCAGAAAAAGTTGCCTTAACTTTTGGTACTTCCAAGCAGATTCGCGGAAACACAGACGTTTTATGAGAGAAGGAGTCAAGACCCAGCTAAAAGTGTAAACAGAAACCGAGCTTTATAGACTGGCTTCCGAACCGGAGGGTTCCGGGTTTGAATCCTGTTGAACAAAAGGATTTTTAACTTCGGGATCTTTAGGGCGCCTTTGAGTCCACCCAGCTCTAATGGGCACCTTAATTTAGTTGGAGAAATGTAAGGGTGATTAGGCTAACCAAATGACACCACAGAAATAGATGACCTTTCCATCATCTGCCCTTTGGACCGTATGGTCTAAAGGGGGTGGGTAGAACAGTTCTTTATATATAAAGTCTTTTTTGTTTAAATGTACATAAAAAAATACTCATTTAAAATGAAATATAATGCATTAAATTAAGATTAAATGTCGCCATATTGTTCACTTGTGCTCATTTGTAGGCGTGGCTAGTCGTGACATTTCGTTCACACTCGACTGGATACTGTGGTCGATGTGCACATGTGCTTCAGCCAATACTCTAATTCAGTTTATAAGCCTTGATCAACGAAAATGTCTTGTTACTTAACGCACTTATTACTATATATTCCTCATCTTCATTTAGCCACCTTTTCGCTGCTTACCTGGAGGCTCTTTTGCAGTCTGTGGTATAGGAAGTAGCGTGCAGTTCTTCTCAGCTGCTCCACATTACCATACAAAGTGGTGCTTATGCTGGGTTTTAGAGAACATAGGGCTTGTCTGGAGTGGATTAAATCTTGACATCCTAAGAGAATACCATTAGTGTTGAAGACGGACGTTGACTTGTAGCACCAAACTGCTGGTAGATAACTAAACCGCTGTCGGCGTATTATAAATTTAATATAAACTTATATAAAATTAATATGCAATTCTAACTTATAAAACTTGAACTTGAATAACTTTTTAGTAAAAAAAAAACAAACAAAAAAACAACTAAATAAAAGTTTTATAACAATATAGACAAATTCAGCATGAGATGAAATGACATAAATGTAGGAGACTTAAATAATTATTTCACTACCAAAACACGTCTTTTCACACAGGCGTTCTGAATCGTCTAAGATAGCTTATGACTGTGCCGCTTATCTTGCATCATTTACACTGCGTAGTCACCAACCAATCGCTAACTTCTTCTCACCATCAACAATGAAACACACACACACCATAACAACTAGCGGTTTATCAAACGTGAAAGCACTACTTCCGTAGCAGCGGGTGTAAGGGGTACATTCTATTTAGCTGAAATGTTTAAAGATGTGTGTTTTGTTGTAAGTTGAACAACTATACATAAAATGTGTATTAATTGTGTACCCTTTCGTCTGGAAACAGAAATACGAGCTGACTATCAAAATGTTTCAGCTGGTGGCCATTGCGTTATCGCTCTTATCCATGGCGTCATTTATTGAAGCGGGTAAGTAGTTGAAAGTTATGTGGTTATTTCTTAAACATCCTTAATAGTTCTATGTCAGATATTTACATATTCCAATACCAACTTGACTGTTTAAGTAGATCTATATCTAACAGTTTGATGTTACAGTTGCCCGTTTATTTTTCCTTATTTACCATGTGTGCTTGAACTTCCCTTAGACCTTCAAAATAAGGTCCTCAAACTTATGATTCAAACCACTGCACAGTTCATCTCATATATTGGTCTAGTCATCTGAACGCCTCAATAGTTCATCTCATATATTGGTCTAGTCATCTGAATACACCAACAGTTCATCTCATGTATTGGTCTAGTCATCTGAACGCACCAACAGTTCATCTCATGTATTGGTCTAGTCATCTGAGCGCTCCAACATGAGAACGAGGAAGAAAAAGAATGGTTTAAACTGTCAGTCATGTAGACCATAAATACGTACCCTATCTATATGACCTCTTTTTTAAAAAGTGCTTATTCAATATGATACTCCCTTCATTTGATCTATTGATAGATAGAAAACTTTAGTATGAGAGATTTGCATTGCTCCATCACCTCCTGCAATACTTCTTAACACTTACACTCTTTCCAGTTCATCTTTTCAACTCGCTATTACTTTGTGAAGCTAAGACTATAATGCAATAAATATACATCTTATATTGGCTATATAGTAACATTATATTAATTTAACTCTTTCTCTTCGTAATTATTTACCACATTCTGGTGAAATCACCGTTGGTATCTTCAGTTAGGTGAAAAAGAGTCAATCACTAAGTATTAAATGACTAGAACTGCTTTTTTTTATCCATACTAAATTGATACCTCGTATGCTAATAGACTAGTAATTTTATATCTGACTTTTATCATGGTCATCATTATCATAAAACTCTTCCTTTTTTTTTTCGAGGTCCTAGCAGTGATCTATATATTTTGCAACATCCAGAGCAGACATTAACATTGTCTGCCGGTGGTCGGTTTAAATTTTCTTTCCGCCGTCTACGCCTGTAATTTTGGTCTCAAATGTGTAGGCTACCTATGGCCTTTGTATGAGATACGAAGGCCAGATCTTGTTTGGCGCTTATCTTTAAAGCTAAAATTAAAATACTTACTATGAAATCACATTTTTAAAAAATCATCCGTTTCCTTAATATTTTTACAGGTGTTATTAGAACCTGCGATGTCAAACTTGGAGACATTATAGTTGTAATGGATGCCTCGTCCTCCATCGGTAACTTGAACTTTGACATTCAGAAGAACTTCGTAGCCAATGTAACTGGGGCTTTTAGTGTCAGTCCAACTGAAGTTCGCTTTGGCGCTCTAATATTTGACACAAATCCAACCAAAAAGTTTGACTTGAAAGATTACTTGGACAACGATTCTATAAGCAAAGTAAGTAGCTCATATCAACTTGAAAGTCTAGATGGTAACAATATTTGCTTTAATACTTTCTACAGAAGCTTCCCTATCAATCGAATTCTCGGCTGACTGGCACTTTTTTTTTTGTCAGGAGCTGGGCCAAGTGGGTGCCAAATGCACTGTCGTATATAAAGAAAGTTTAGTGAGCAGAATAAATGACTCCTTTTGTCTCGGAAGGCAATGAATGCTCCCAGATGAGTCACTGGTTTTTTGTTTCGTCTTGAGAAAGGGCAGAATCTGGTCTGGCTAATTAAACCGATTGAAAAATATTCACATTGACATTGAAAGCTTTGTGAAATTATGAAATGGGAAGTAAGAAAATATAATTTGAGAACATTTAAGAAAAGCATAGAGATATAAATCAAAAACTAATTAAAGCAGGCTTTGCAGATATTGCCTTTACTTTCTCCAACTTGTGTCAGTTTGGCTGGACTTTATGTAAAATGAAAAAAATCTACGACACTCGACCAGAGACATTTTGGTTTGGAGGGCAAGGTAGGTCTTTAACACTCGGCCAATAATTTCCTAAGGAGGCGGGGGGTCCCGGGTTCTAATCCTGGTGAAGACAAGGATTTTAAAATTTTGGGATCTTTGGTCGTCTCTGAGCTCACCCAGCGCCAAGGGCTACCTGACACAGCGCTAATGGCTACCTGACACAGCGCTAATGGCTACCTGACATTAGTTGGGGAAAAGTAAAGGTGGTTGCTCATTGTGCTGGCAACATGACACCCTCGTTAACCGTGGGACACAGAAACAGATGACCTTTACATCATCTGCCCTATAGATCTATGGATCACAGTGTCTTAAATCGGAACTTTACCTTTATTTATCCGTAGAGTCATGATTAAAATATAAAATAATGTATACAATTTTCATTGAGTCACTCCTGCAATAATCGATAAGAGACAGTGAGTTTCTGTGAAGTGTTTAATGCAAGGAATAAAGTTAATGTATCAGTTTTATTAATCCACTACTCTCTATCTCTCTCTCTTGATCTACAGGCAATCCTGTCAATAAAATATCCATACCTTAATGGTACTCACACTCACAAGGCTCTTAAAGAAATTCTAAGTCAGAAAATGTTTGGCACAGAAGCTGGCGGTAGAGACAAGGCGCCAAACATTGTGATAGTAGTGACTGATGGACTTTCAACATATCCAGAGAAAAGTATGTCTGAATACTATCTATCTATCTATCTATCTATCTCAGCCTTTCTATCCATCAATATTGTTTATGTTTACATGCATTCATTTTAGCACTAATGTATCTACTGTAGCTCTGTTTCCCCAGTCTACACATGTCATTGAACTATATCTCTCTCTTCGTTCCCAGCTAAACTAGCTGTACAAGAAGTCAAATCTCAAAATATCACCATTATAGCCATCGGCATTGGGCCTCATCAATCCAAAGCTGAGCTTGGGATTATAGCCAGCGATCCATCTTTAGTGTTCTCTGTAACTGACTACAGCGTGTTGTATAGAATAGAGAAAGATCTTTCAAAGATAGCATGTAAGGCTCATTACAAGTGATTCATATTTATATCTTTCTTAGCAACACAATCAAATTGAATTTTTGAAATTTTCTGACTTTTGATTCACGTCTGAAAACATAGGTAGCTAATTATATAGTTGATGCAACATATTTTTATGTTTACTTGGGAAAATGATCCACACCATTACTCATAGTAACATTAAAAAACTTAACGATTCCTTATATTATTATATGACATAATTTGACATTGGTTGGTATTATATGACATAATATGACATTGGTTATAGTCAGTTGGTCGTTGTGCTGGCTACATGTCATCCTCGTTTAACTGTGAGCCACAGAAACGGATGATTTTTACAAGTTCACCATGTATGAAAGTTGATCTTTACATTCTGTACTTACGTACTCTTGAAGCGTGACAACGAGAAGTCAGACGAGAGCTTGTTGCCACGTCACAGGTCTACAGTCAGGCCTGCTATAACGACTGGTCTCGGTTATGCGAAGGGAACTTAGGTGACGGTTGGTAGGTAGTGTTAGTCAAGAAAACTTTGAGAAGTCCTTGAAGACATAGCTAGGTACTTAGGGGAAGGTTGGTAGGTAGTTATTCAAGAAAACTTTGAGAAGTCCTTGAAGACATAGCTAGGTACTTAGGGGAAGGTTAGTAGGTAGTTAGTCAAGAAAACGTTGAGAAGTCCTTGAAGACATAGCTAGGTACTTAGGGGAAGGTTGGTAGGTAGTTAGTCAAGAAAACTTTGAGAAGTCCTTGAAGACATAGCTAGGTACTTAGGGGAAGGTTAGTAGGTAGTTAGTCAAGAAAACTTTGAGAAATCCTTGAAGACATAGCTAGGTACTTAGGGGAAGGTTAGTAGGTAGTTAGTCAAGAAAACGTTGAGAAGTCCTTGAAGACATAGCTAGGTACTTAGGGGAAGGTTAGTAGGTAGTTAGTCAAGAAAACGTTGAGAAGTCCTTGAAGACATAGCTAGGTACTTAGGGGAAGGTTAGTAGGTAGTTAGTCAAGAAAACTTTGAGAAGTCCTTGAAGACATAACTAGGTAAACAAATGCTAGGGTCAATACAAAAAACAAGCAAAATATAAAAAATCCTACTTATAAAAATTATCTAAAGAGGAAGAAGTCCGTTCTTAAACTATATCTAACAATAATGTACAAGCCTTACCCCTTGATCGAGATCAAAACATATAATTAATTACCATTAATAAATTGACTAATTGAGTATTTTTGTTTATTGATTCATGTTGTGTTAGGTACAATACATAAAATTTAAAGTATTACCTTGATTGGAGAATGCGTGAGGGAGAACTAGGGGTAACCATTATTTAAGGGGACTAAACCCAACAAATTTAGCCATATCTGTGAGTACTGAAGCGTACACACTTTTTACCCGACAGACAGACAGACAAAATGAGCTGACATAAGCTTTGTAAAAAACCATAGCTTGCTATCACTTCCTTTATTCTAGACACCGGATACACCAAAAAGCTATCCGTTTATAGTTTGAGAATCTCTATTAAGAACGCAACTTTCAAATCTGTTTATGCATCACAGTCATGCCTTGCTCTTAATGTATGACTTCCAGGTGAAGTAGTCACGTCAACTACTACAACGACGACAGTAGCGCCAACCACAGAGAGGCCGACCTGCCCCACACAGCCAACAACTACCACCACAGAGAAGCCGACCTGCCCCACACAGCCAACAACTACCACCACAGAGAAGCCGACCTGCCCCACACAGCCAACAACGACAACAACCACAACTCGTAAGTATTGAACAGCTCTTAAAGCATTTCCTTATCTGTGTATGTAAATGAAACAGTATCGTCCAATTAGTAGACATATTGTCAAATAGAGTCTTGATATTGTTTTGCTTTCTTGGTTTTAAGCGACACCGACTACAACAACCACCACTACAGAGGAACCAACCACAACTACAGAGGAACCAACTACCACTACAGAGGAACCAACTACAACTACAGAGGAACCAACCACCACTACAGAGGAACCAACCACGACTACAACAACTACTGAGGAACCAACTACAACTACAGAGAAACCAACCACCACTACAGAGGAACCAACCACAACTACAGAGGAACCAACCACAACTACAGAGGAACCAACTACAACTACAGAGGAACCAACCACCACTACAGAGGAACCAACCACGACTACAACAACTACTGAGGAACCAACTACAACTACAGAGAAACCAACCACCACTACAGAGGAACCAACCACAACTACAGAGGAACCAACCACAACTACAGAGGAACCGACCACTACCACAACAACAACAACCACAACAACAACAACTACAAGAACGACAACAACACGTAACAACTGGCTAATTTTTCATAAATAGTTAAACTTTTATAGCTTATTAGTCTACCGGCGGCGTAGCATACGCCGTTATTTGCAGGGCGGTCTTAGGTCACTGCAACCTATGCGACCGTAGTGCGCCCCGCACTTTCATAGGACCCGCGCTAAACCTAGGTGTATAAATTATTAAATTAAAACATTTTTAAACTTATAACGGATTTTTGGAAATCTGAAATTGCAAAATATACGAAAAAGTCATGAAAATATTCGAATAATCTTTTGAAAACTCATACAAATCTCCTGAATATATAAACAAAAATTGTCAATTTGGAGTGTCATTCAATATTGAAAACGTCAATCCTACGCGCGATTTAAAAAAACGGCATTATGCAATACTCGTAATTGTGAAATCTAGTGAAAGAATCTTCTCGCGCCTCAAACTAATGAAGAATTACTGAAGGTCAACAATTCTCGTAGATTGAAACATTTGTTAATTCTTGCAATTGAGCGTGATCTATTTAGGAAACAGAATTCTTATGATATACTGTATGACTTCGCTGTAGTAATTCTGTGCGTAGTAAAGATTGAATTAAATGCAATAACGAATATATTTTCTAATACAAACTTTCACTTATTATCTTTATTCCTACCCAAACTTGGCCCGCGAAATCCTTTTCGCATAGGGCCCCACAACGGTTTAAGTCCGGCCCTGCTATTTAGTGACGGGTGAATAAAGAGTAGATTACTTGTTCTCCCCCCCCCTCTTTATTTCGCCTCTAAAACTACCTGGGTTAGAAATTAAAAAAAGTGTGATCTTTCCATGACTTCTTGGTCACAACGGTTAAGTCCGGCTCTGCTATTTTGTGACAGGGAAATACTACTTGCTCTCCCCTACCTATTTTTTTTATCGTAGGGTAACTCTAGTTCAACTTGCAGAAATGAAAGAGTGATCTTTCCTTTACTTATTGTCCATACTCTTTAGCCATGAAGATAATTATAAATATATAATTCTAATGGCTAAAGAGTATGGACAATAAGTAAAGGAAAGATCACTCTTATATATATTAACTGCTGAATAAGTACAGCCAATGACCTTAATCTTGAGTTTTTCCTAGCCAATTGGACCGTTGCGGTGCTTTGCAATATCTCTCGACCGTTTCTGTTATTTCCTGTTTGTCTTTTGCCAGAATTAAGATTATCTTCTAATTGATCTATCTTCTTATTGATATAAGCTCGTCTATCCCTTGATGTTATCCTAGTCATCGATTCAATTGTCTGCATCTCAATTTTCCTTTGTACTGTTCCTTACACAAATGTCTTTAGTTGTAAAATGTTTTACATGTTTTGGATGTTCCTTCAGAGTTGAAGATAGTTTACTTCCTAGTCCAAACCTCCCGCAGACGACGGGGGATGTTAGTGGACAGGGTTTGAACCCGGGACCCTCGATAAATTCAAACGACAGTCCAGCGCACAAACCGCACGACCAAGCAGCCATCCTTTCCTTTGCGAACTCTGTGGAGCTCCTGATATGGCTGTAAAACCTAAATTTGCGTTATTTGACTGGTAGAGAAGGATTAGGAATTAGTTATTTCTTTTAAAATTAGGGGGAAGTTTTGACTTAATTACGCGATTAGTATAACTAGCTAAAGTAAAAATATAAGCAGAATACTTCTGAAGGCTTTAGAGAGAGGCAGTTTTATGGATAAAAGATTTAGCTTGAAGACATTCTACGGTTCCTTTTGTTATTATTAAACGTCTTGTTCGACATTTAGTATCAGCGTCGACTGCCTTCTAGTGTTGCCCTTTCGACTGTGTTATTTGATTTATTTATTTAAGTGTTACCTCCGTTTGATTTAGCTGCGTAAGACAAAGCGCGGAAGCGCCTTACAGACAGTTATTAAAGGTCATCATTTGGGCTTAATCGCCTTTAACTTTTGTAGATAAAAAATTCTGTATTGGAATACAATTTTAAACGTGTTTGTACTTTGAATTTCAAATGTAATATAACTTTTCTGATAAAGGGACATCTGATATAAAGTAAAGACGCGGTAGAGCGCTATTCTGATCGGGTGATGCCATGGTAAAAGGGTTTCCATGGAAACGGTTAATATTTTTTTTATGAATATCCCGAGAGGTCCAAACAAAAAATAAAACGTAAACCAAAAGTGTTTTGTCTAAGAAAAATGTTTTTGTATAAATATAATGTTTCCTAATTACGCTAATTCATTTTCTGCATATTCACAGCTTACACAAGACCCCCCATCCCGCCATCCACACCGACACCATGTAAAAACAACACTAAGGCGGACATCATCCTCGTCATCGACGCCTCCACCAGCATTGGATCAACCAAATGGCTGAATCAAACTCTCTTCGCTTCTACTGTGACAAGCTATTTTAACGTTGGACCCGAGGAAGTCCAGTTCGGAGCTTTGATTTTCAATGCTGCTCCGGTAAAACTATTTGATCTGAAGACTTATTCAGACCATGCTGCACTCAGTAAGGTAATTCACTGATGTCTTTATTTCCCTCACAGCAAAAATTTATATTAATGTGATAAGTATATTATTATTATTATTATTATAGCTTTTATATAGCGCTACTTTTATGCTTATAGCATGCTCAGAGCGCTTTTGGTCCAATCTCATTTGTGGACCAGTGGGAGGGGGTATCTAGGAGTTGGTTTTCCGTGCTGCCTTTAGGCGCTCAGTAAACACAACTCTGCCCGAGTCGGGTGTCGAACCTCGAGCCCCCTTCTAGGTAGCCAAGCCAAGTTCAAGCGCACTTGACCACGCTTCCCACTTTCGACACCTAGATCTAAGGGAATTTTACATGCTTAGCTACAAAACATGGGCCCTAAAAATACTTGTAAACTAAATTTTATATCAGACTAAGCTATGAAACTAGTCTCGGAGGAAAAAGGCACCTTCTTTCTAGTATGAAAACAAAATTATTATGAGACACATTATTAGCTGAGTGGGTAAGAGATCTTGGCTTCCAAACCTGGGATCCTGGATTCAAATCTCAGTGAAGACTGGAATTTGTAGGACGCCCTGAGCCCTGATTTTAGTTGGGTAAAATTAAAGATGGTTGGTCATTGTGCTGGCCACATAACACCCTGCTCGTTAAGCGTGTGTCACAGAAACAGAGTGACCTGAACATCACTTGTCCCATAGATCACAATGTCTGAAATGTGAACTTTACTTTACTAATAACCTGAGAAAATAAATTTGAGTTATAGGAGTCAGTGATATGTTATTTAAAAAAGAAGTCTTAGAATAATTTGAGAACTAAGAAAGAAAGCGCTCATGGACAATGTCAGGCAAGAAGAAGTAAGGGCGGGAGCAAAAGGGTCGGAAGAAATGAAAATTCCCGTTTCCGGTAAAACATTTCACGATTAAAATTGTTCAACCAGCTATGTTTTATCTTATATGCTTGCGAGTCTTAGACTCTGACTGCAGAGCTAGAGAGGAGGATTTTAGCAATGGGGTTGAGATGCTAGAGAAGGATCCGAGGTATCATATTTAAAACCACATCACAAAACGAAGCGATTAGAGACTGGGCTACAACAGAGAATAGACCCCATGGTGACTTGTTACCTATTGTAAAAAAAAAAACACGATAGGCTCGTTAGCATTTAGTGTAATAGTTGACCTACGGAAAGCATTCGTTCAAGGTCAGAGGACGTAAATTAAATATGCTCTCTTTGCAGGCTTTGCTGGACGTCAAGTATCCAAACTATTCTGGGACGTTTACACACAAGGCCCTTGATGCTGTCCACGACTGGAAAATGTTTGACGAGGCTGCAGGTGGTCGAGCTGATGCACCCAACATTGTTATCCTCATGACCGACGGGCTATCACAGAACACGACAAAGAGTAAGATACAATTTTACCAGTCCTTTTTATGCATGTTATTACAATTTGAAGCTTGCTAGCTCTTCAGGGGTTTATGTGTACAAAGAAAACTGTGTTGAAGCTGACTGGAAATTGAACAGGTATTTTCAAAAAAGGATTTAACTATTTTCATATAAATTACGTCATTAGCCACACAGTGAAATTTCTGGTTTAACGTAACATTTTTTTTTTCAAAATATAATCAGCTTAAAATTAATTTAGCCTTAAAGTCTTTTTACAAAGCTTATACCAACTCTCTCTGTATGGTTCTGAAACATGGAGAACAACTGAAGCGACAACAAAAAAAGTACAGACCTTCATCAACAGATGCCTGAGAAATATCCTAAAAATACACTGGTATGACAAAGTAGAAAACACCAAACTGTGGGAGATGAGTGGACAGAAAAATATAGAAGTGCAGATCTTAGAGATGAAGTGGAGATGGATTGGTCACACCTTTAGAAAAGATACCAGCAACAGAGCTAGGCAGGCCTTAGAGTGGAACCCTCAGGGAACAAGACGCAGAGGAAGACCAAAAAGAACATGGCGACGCAGTGTACTAGAAGAAGCCGAGAAGACCGGGAAGATCTGGGAAACCATAAAAAAAACTAGCAAGAGACCGTGGAGAGTGGCGTGTTTTTGTCGAGCCCCTATGTTCCATGAGGAACCCAAAGGAATGATGATGATGATGATGATACCAACTCCCTCTGTCTGTTAGTCTGGTAAAAAAGATTGTACACGTTATTTCTCCGACGCTCCATCTCGGATCATGACACTTTCGTTAACCGTGGGTCATAGAAATAGATGACCTGTACATCATCTGCCCTAAAGATCGTAAGGTTTGAAAGGGGAACTTTGTTAGCTGTTTATAGAAATAATATGTTTATTATTATTAATAAATAACCGTCAGCCACAGAAACAGGTCACCTTTACATCATCTGCCCCGTAGATCACATATTATGAGAGGAGAATGTAACTTTTACATTTTTTTTTCAGCCGTGCAGGCAGCCAACAACTTAAAGACGTCTCTTAATGCCACCGTCCTTGCGGTGGGCATAGGTAAAGACGTCAATAAAGAGGAACTGAAGGAAGTGGCCAGTGACAGCAAGTACGTCTTCTTCTCACAGGACTACATCGTCCTGGACTATATAAGCAGAGACCTGATTAGTATCACCTGTAACACAGCGACACTCCTTCAATCTCTGTACCGAGCAAAAGTAGAGCCCAGTGTGAACTCATAACAGAACTGCCGTAATTTCATTTTGATTTATTATTGGTTGAAATATTTTAAAGATAGAATTTTAAAATAAGATTATACGCCTCTAAAAAAAAAATAAAGAATAAAATATTATTTGTATCTGGATAATCGTTTATTGATTCTGTAGTAAAATCACACGTGGCTGTGCAAAAGAATATTTTTTTTAAAATTATAGGGGACAACAAACATTACGTTGGCTTGAAGCCACTCCTCTTGGACATAAGGACAGAGTTATATTCAGTCCCGTTCCTCAATCTCAACTAAGGATGTTAATAGTAGATACATAGTCGCATCTTGTCAAAAAGTGTCCAATTTACAAGTGTCTATATTTCCAGGTGCTTAATTAAATTATCTGTGCCAAAAAGTGCCAGTGCCTAAATTTCCTGATACACACTATTTACAGACTACTTTTAAATGAAATCCCTCATCCTAATCACTTCCTTTGTATAGCCAGTAGAACAGCTAGTATTTCAATGATATTTCATAATTGTTTGGCATTCTCCACTAGAATTCCTTCATTCCCCCAGCCACGAACGTTTGAGCCACCTATTTTCTTTTAAAACACATTTTATCGTCGAGGGCAAGAAGAAGACTGAATGAGTCAGTGATCAGGACTTGAATAATGTATCTTAGATACACAATATAATAAGCATTTAATTGATTTTAAACAAATGGTGATTCTAAGAAAATATTCCCTTTATTACATGAAACTATCATAGCAAATGATTGAGAAAGTATTGCAATTAATACAATATAATTAACATAATAAATAATGCTTGTAATATCAAAAAGGCAGTAATAATATTAAAGTACACATAAAGTAAGTTATTATATATTTTATATTTTGAAACTCTGGATGATATGATTTTATTTTTATTGAACCTCTTTGACGACAACGAATGTGTCGAAAATAGGTAGTTTTTAATTCATCAGAAGAGTTATTAGATTTCTTTCCTATTACTTAGAAAATTTGAAATCACAACCCAGAGTATCAAGAGTTTTTTTTTTTTAAATAATGTAATAAAATATAAGAGCGAACATATAAAAAAAAACAGAAAACATGATCCATTTTAATTCAATAAGTAACTAGAGTATATCATTCTCTTTCCAACGGTAGTAGAGTATTTTGTTCAGATCATTACATAAAACAAATTATAGAGTAACGTTAAGGTAAGAAAATAAAAGAAAACATTTTCTTACATCTAATTGAACAACAACCAATAGCTTTATATGCGAAGATCTGTTTAAAAAGATTACTACTGCTTGGGAAGTAAAAGTGTTAAACTATAATATATATATATATATATATATATATATATATATATATATATATATATTGTTATAAACCTGGTGGTGGCACGGATGGGGGTAGTGGTGTGAGTGTAGTCAGCCGACGCAAATCGCCCCAGGCCAGCGCTAGACGAGCGGTCAACCGTGACGAGTTACGACGGTCAGCCGAGACGAGTGTCAACATGAAGGTTCGAGTAGGATCGGCGTCGTGAACAGAGCTCAGGAGCGTCACGAGGAATGTAGTCATGTGACCACCCAGAATGGTCGAGCGACGTTCTGCCCGGTTTTAGAAGGCCAGCAGGGACCCTATAAAAAGAATGGAGGTGTCGCAGTCAAGACGGTTCACGACAGAAGGTTCACGACAGGGCTCAGAACACGGTGACTACAGCACAGTTCAACGGTGTGGTTCTGTACGGAGCATTACGACGGTTCAGTGCGGAGTACTGTCAAGTACAGTTGAGACGACTGGCGTCTTGATCTTGGTCTGCGATCGAGTCCGACTCAACGAGCCTAGTGTGTGAAGTCAGTCCTGAACTGTTGAATCCAGTGCAAGCCGGGAACGAGACGGAGAGGCCCGTGCAAGAGTTAATACGGCGGTACGGTGTTATCGGAGAGATATTTGTACAGTGTTCGTGTGCCAATTGTACAGTATTTGGCTGTTATTTATTCAACTATTAAAGTTATTAGTTGTTTAAAATTTTCTTTGATAGTGAAATACGTAGAAATCAATGGTAATTTATTTTATCATGTCAAATATTGTATCAAATGTATGAACTGGGTGTGGGAAAATATGTAGATTCTTACTTATTGAAGCAGATTTCTAAATTAAGTCCTTTGAGTTATTTTATACTTTGTACATATCAAGCAACAATACAAAGTTTATTATTTAAGCAATTTTTATGCGTCTCCAATTCCGTTCATTTGTTTCTAAACAATTTTCTTTAGAACTTTCTATATACCGCATCGTCACGAAAGAAATACTTGAGATGAACTCCTATTCAAAATTCAGAGCTGGAATGACTCAATCCTCCCGTAGTGCTTTGGCTAGAAACTGGTAGTTTCCTGCGGGGCAGGAGTAGGGTGGTACACGTTTCTGATATTCCAAGTACTGGAAATACAATTTATCGCGGCGTATTCCTCCACTAGCGCACCAGGGAACGAGCTAGTTAGAGCCTAGCGAAGGAAATACCAGATCAGTCCAAAGTCCGCTTCCAACTATTGAATCATTATAGTGTCTAATGTGTGTTCCAGTAATAAGACAAGAAACCGTATAGGTAATGATGCATCTATATAATGAATGACATGGTCCATGCAAGGGTTGACTACACTTCCCCACGACTTTCTTACGTTAGTATAGATTGCATTACCTCCCTTTATTGAGTGATCCCACATCCCTTGCCTCCTATGTCAAATGAAGTGATTTTTTTGGTGAAATAAAAGATTTTCGTTTTACAATTTTTCGCCATTGATAGTTGGGTCAGTGTTTTGTTTAAAGACAGAGTAAATGGATAATGTAGCCGAATTAAGTTTAAAGTAATCGGATGAACTTTAGAGTAATCGCATACTTTTTAGAGTAAGATATCTGTATCCCACTAAATAAGATTTCTGTATCCCACTAAATAAGATATCTGTATCCCACTAAATAAGATATCTGTATCCCACTAAATAAAATATATGTTACCCCCTTAAATAAGATATCTGCATAGCACTTACTAAGATATTAGATAAGCTCTAAACAAGATATTGGCTTTACACTAAATATAATATGGGTAGCGCTAATAAGATACCTATATAGCGCTTAATAAGATATCTTAGCGATACTAGTGATGGGCAAAAGTTAACTGATAAGCTAGAAACTTTTAGTTTCACTAAAAAAAAATAATTAAGGCCAAAGTTTAACTAGAAAAAAAAAATTGTTCAATCAAAATCGTTGTTTAATTTTTTAGTAACCTTCTTATCTTATTTTATATAATACAGACGTTATTTCAAAAAAGAATATGATATCGTCCAACGCGTAATGCATTTAGTCATGCATAAAAACTATAAACTACAAATTATAATTTGTAAAACTGTTCAACATTCCTGTTTTCTGGCCATGTGATATCAATAAATTTGATTATCAAAAAACGGTGCAGTTAACAACTATTTTGTCAATCTGCATTTGAAGAGGCTGAAGTAGAAGTGATGGGAGTCAATATCTGCACTTTATGCCAAAAGCTTCTATGCAATATTATGAACGTGTGTTGTTCTGATTTGTTTCAAGTCACCTAGTGGTGTTTCATTTCTGTTTCTTGTGGGAATCTGGTTTGCGAGCTCGGTCAATATTTAGTAGTTTTAATCAATACATTTGCTGCAAACAATAATTTATTAACTGCAGGAACATCAAGTAGCCTACACCATTTTTATAGCTTAGACTTTAGAGGAAGCAAAAAGTATAATATTTTTGAGATCTAGGTCTTAATTGGTCTATAGATCTAAAAGCATTAGGATAACCAAATCTAGAAAAAAACATCTTAATACACACACTCCATGACCAAAAAAATAAACAGAATGTGTTTGACTGATTTTAACAACCTGTAGGCCTATAGTGTAATATACGCGTATAGTCGATGATATTACAAGACTACCCTTTTTTTCATTGCGCGTTATGCAATAGTGTTTCCTAAATGTCGAGTGGTCAAACAAGAAAAGAACACATTTTGGCGTGACATTCAATATGAAAAGCGCCAATCCTACGCGCGAGAATAAAAAAAAACAGCAATATGTAATACCCATAATTGTGGAATCTGGTGAAAGAAGCTTCTCTTACCTCAAACTAATGAAGAATTACTTGAGGTCAACAATTCTCGAATATAGATAGAGACATTTGGTAATTTTTACTATGAGCATGATCTAAGTAGAAAACAACATTTTTATGATAAACTGTATGACTTCGCTACACTTAAGACTCGTTAAGTAATTCTGTACGTAGTAAAGAATGAATAAAAAGAAAAGACGCATTTATTTTTAAATACAAACTCTTAATTTTCTCCTTATTATCCGTATCCCGACCCAAACTTGGCCCAGTAAAATCTGTTTAACATAGGGCCCCACAATAGTTATGTCCGGCCCTGCTTTTTAGTGATGTGTGAATACAGAGTAGATTACTTGTTGTTTCCCCCCCCCCCCCATTTTTTTTTGTTTTAGCCGCTAAAGTTACTTGGGGTAACTCTAGTCCGCCTTGCAGAAATAAAAGAGTGATCTTTTAATGACTTCATGGTCACAATGGTTATGTCCGGCCCTGCTATAGAGTGACGGGTGAATACTTCTTTTTCTCCCCCGCCCCCTTTTTTTTTGGCCAGTAAGTAGTGTGGGGTAACTCTAGTCTAATAAAAAAGTAATCTTTCTTTTGCTTCTTGGTGCCTGGTATGGTTGAGCCATTAAGAGAATTATGTATATAGATGCTTTTATACCTTTGCGATGGGATCACTCCATATATCCCTCAGAGAGCATTTTGTTCAATAAACTCAACGCTATTAGTGGTGCCACGTTTCTCCCTCAAAGGCTACGGTCCGCGGGCTTTTTCAGTGCACGGGCCTAAGCTTCGGAACTCACTCCCCATGCTACACTATCAGATTAAAATTTTTGGGGGTTTTTCATTTAGTTTGTCATTTTAGCTCTCGTGTTTATGTTTGTAGTATTATTTCAGCGCCTTGAGTCTACATTTTGTTAACAGCTCTCTAGAAATTAAATTGTTATTTTTATTATGATCAGTGAATTCGGCCTGTTGAATTTGTATACAAACTGGTCACGCTGCCCGGTATCTTTGTTTACAAACAAAACATCAGGACCGTTATCCTTGTCTACTAACTGAACAGCAGACGGGTACATGGATAGCATTTGTAGTTTTTTTTATTCTTATTGGCGTAAAATTGTTTTTTTTATGACCCAACTGACCAATTGTCAAAACAATGTTTGAGAACCACTGTGACACGAGGTGACTCATGTTCTCTAAAGTATAATTCGTGTTTGATTCACATGAAAAGACTCTTGGTCTGAATATTACCATGTGGTCAAAAGGGCTTTTTTTTTTTTTGGTCAACAGAGAGAAAGGACATATGATTTTGTTCTACGAAAAATAGGAGATTAATACTATGTGTCTTTTGGAGATGTTTTAATTTAAAACGTATGATATGCGAAACATGATTTGTTCTGTATTCCAACTGCTCAATAAGCCTTTACGGCTGGATTGCCAATATATAGTTACATTCTGGAGGCACGGTGGCTGAGCGGTAAAGCGTTGGCTTCCGAACCGGGGTCCGGGGTTCGAATTCTGGTGAAGACTGGGATTTTTAATTTCGGGATCTTCGGGCACCTCTGAGTCCGCCCAGCTCTAATGGGTTCCTGACATTAGTTAGGGAAAAGTAAAGGCGGTTGGTCGTTGTGCTGTCCACATAACACCCTCGTTAACCGTAGGCCGCAGAAACAGATGACCTTTACATAATCTGCCCTATAGACCAGAAGGTTATATTCTACTAATGGATACGTTCTCTGCTGATACGGTGTTATGTTGTGAAGTTCAATGTTTTTCGTCATGTAAAAAGCTGTTACGAACCTAGCCAAGCAAAATACCCCCCCCCCCCCCAAGACATTTGAGGGCTTAGTCCGATCAGGTACATCATGTATTGTACCTAAAGTTGGATGCAAGGCAATTTATCATTGTCACCTAATAATCGTTTACATTTTGGAACACACGAGAACACGGAAGTACTTGACATTATTTACATTTTGGAACACACGAGAACACGAAAGTACTTGACATTATTTACATTTTGGAACACACGAGAACACGGAAGTACTTGACATTATTTACATTTTTGGAACACACGAGAACACGGAAGTACTTGACATTATTTACATTTTGGAACACACGAGAACACGGAAGTACATGACATTATTTACATTTTTGGAATACACGAGAACACGGGAAACTATCGTCTAGCTCCGGTTCTTTGGTGGCGTAGCGTCTGGTTCCAGTTGCTGGTTCCGACGCAGGCACGGTTATTCCAGGTGTTCGTCTGTACAAGGTGAAACTGGAACGGACCATCAGCAGCTGCAGCGACAAAGTCAAAGTCCAGTGATAGTCCAGTGATAGAATAACGGCTATCTGGCTATCTAGCATGTAGCACAGATACAACCGATTTGCAGAGCAGTATAATGCTACTGTACTTTTGTGCCGTAGGTAGTATAATGACTCCCAAGTCAAGGTTTTCTGGCGTAACCTTAACGGTCGATCTTGGCCTTGCGTTCGTTCTAAAGATGCCGGGCGGGCGATATCTCTTCAGTACGGCTTCGACAGGACGGTTTTCTTCCCTTCCACAAAACTGTTGCCTTCTCGATACAGAACTGCTTCCGGCTTCAATACGATGCCCCAGCGTATGGGCATTTATAAAAGTTTATAAAAGTTATATCCTAGCTCTAGATATACGAGTCCAAAGCCCACTGACTTTATTTCGCCGACGTGGCTGTACACTCAGGGTCTAGCTGCAGACTAGGCCGATGACTTGAACTTCTGCCTCCTCCTAACAAGAGGGCTTTTAAACTTCTGAATGATGATGCCACTAAGCTCAGGCGGAGTCGCCAGTTGTTTTGCGCTTCCGCGTTGAAGAGTACTTGAACTAAAAAAAACAAACTCAAAAGGAGGTAACTCAATGCTGGAACAGTCACACTGACGAAAGGCCAACAATCGGTAAAAGAAGTCGACAATAGTGTTCCAACAAACAAAAACACCTTTAATACTAGATGAGGTAACAGTCGGATGTCATCTAGTTCTAGCCGTCCATATAATTATTCTTCTTATTAGCGTAAATAAGAACGCGTCTTGATTCTAGCGTCTCCTCGAGCGTTCTTACTTTTTAAAGAGCTATCACGTCATTCGACACTAAGTAAAATGTTCCCCTATTTACGAAACAAATAACTAAATCCTAATCATGTCGTAAAAATATATAAGTGTATATACATATGCTGTATTCGCGTTTACGCTTAGGGTTTGCGTGTACTGGGCGTTAGGGTTAGGGTTTGGAAAGAAATGGCCCCCACACTCCAAACTTATGGATCCGCTAGTGATTAAATGATTAACCAGCCATAGCAGGTGTTACACCAATCCTATTAAAACATACCAACTGTCTCCCACAGACGCTATAAAAATGTGTATAATATCCTACATATTAGGATGATGTCATGATTTATGTCAGGATTTCGGATCAAACTGGGCAGATAATTTTGATGTGAAGGACAATAGGCTAAATCGATTCTGATGTAAATTAAAAGGAAGCCTGTCGTACTTGAGGTTATAAATAGTGAGTGTATTATTGGGAAAGGGCACACAATAGACGAGCACCAACAGAAAGGCGAGTTGTTTTTTAGGGTGAGTTTTTTGTTTTAATTGTTCAATACGAATTTCACATATTTTTTTGTCCATTCATCTATATTGAAATTGGATTCGTTCAATATACTGTCAGTAAGTTAATTGTAAGTTGATTTTGTTAACGTGAGTTTTTTTGTAAGTTCTACATTTAGAATCAATACGCCAGCAAAAGTTTAGCTGGACAGACTGTCTGGATTTCATGGGCGTAGCCAGGCGGGGGTTGGGGTTCAATCCCTCCCGAAATGAAATACTTCCCGCAAAAGGGGGGTGTCGGAATTCAGTGACTGATTTTTTGCTTTCATTTAATTTATTTGAGCTGAGATTTTCATAGTAAATCATCATTTGCTCCAGCACAGCCAAGGAGATTTTGAGTTTAACCCCCTACCAGGGGATTTTTAGTTTAAAACCCTCTACCAGGGGGTTTTGAGTTTAAGACCCCCTACTAGGTTGGTTGAGTTTAAAACCCGCTACCAGGGGGGTTTGAGTTTAAAACGTCTACCAGGGGTTTTTGCAGTTGAATTCCCCTCTTCTATAAAACTAAAAAAAAATGCAAACGACAATATCCCTAAATTCGAACAGCTAAGGAAGATTTTGATTTTAAAACCCTTTCAAAACTCACGATAAACCCCCTCTTCGATATAAAAAAAAGCAAATTACACACTCAAAATTCTATGAGCGTAGCAAAAGGGGTTTTGAGTGTAAACCCCCCTTCAGCGGGGTTTGAAACTAAACAACACCTCTTCAATATAAAAAAAAGAAAATTACGCACTCAAAATGTTATGAGCGTATCTAAATGAGTTTTGAGTTTAAGCCCCCTTTCAGTAGGGTTTAAAGCTAAAAAAAAGCCCTTTAATACTAAAAACAATACAAATTATACACTATAAATTCTATGAGTGTTGTCAAATTGTGTTTTTTAGTTCAACCTCCCAACCTCCAGCTTGGGTTCGAAGCTAAAAAATACCTCTTCAATATAAAAAAGCAATTAAATTACACACTCTAAAATCCATGACCGTAACCAAAGGGGTTTTGAGTTTACCCCTCCCCCCCCCCTGACTGCGGGATTTGAAGCTAAAAAATGCCTCTTCAATATAAAAAAAAGGGAATTACGCACTCAAAAGGCTATGAGCATCGCCAAAGGTGGTTTTGAGTTTAAATCCCCCTTCAGGGTGTTTGAAGCTAAAAAATTACCTCTTCAATATAAAAAAATATGCCGACCCCTTAGTAAGGTTGTGACAGAACGTCGCTTAAGGTTTGTGGATCATGTTCTACTAAAAAATGATTGTGCAGTTCAACTTGGCGCCACACTTTCATTGAAGTCACCAGAGCAGGTGGTAAGAGACTTCAGACATTGCAAGTGGAAGATTTTTGTGAAAACAGCTTGCCAGAAAATGCGCCGAACGGCACGGGAGGGTCTAAGTCAGAATAGCAGATTAAGTTTTTGAAATAAAACTTTTTAATAGCAAGATAATGCTCTATAGATGCCTCAGAAAATGCATTTTGCTGGCTTTCAATACCAGAAATTGCGCCCCAGAGCCCCTTGCTAATAAGGGCGGGAGTCTACAAGTTATCCACTAACTCCAGGAAGAACCTATTCTAGGACACAATAAACGTCTTCTGAAATAGTGGAGGGTCAGAAATGTAATAAAGATTAATTATGTACACACACACACATACATACATATTTCTTTTTCGTGGGGTCGGGGGGGGGGGAAATCCCTCCAACCCCCCCCCCTTTCAAAAAAAATCCTGGCGACGCCCATGCTGGATCTACTACTCAACGACAGAGTATTAACAAAGGTGTCAGGGGTCAGTGATAATGAATGAAACATTTGGCAATGTTTAGTTGACAGGTTTTCTGATCACTTGAATGTCTTGGGCAGAAACCTAAAGCTCTCGAGGACTAACAAAAAAGAATAATGGTCATTTAGAGTTTCCCAAAAGTGAAAATGGCGGGATGATTTATCTTTCCGTCGACACCAATTGTCATAGAAGGTGTGAACACTGATTTGTAATGTCGCTAGGTGTCGGCACTGGAGACCAAAGTTTTTATGCAACAAGGCACCGAGACTGCTACGACGCAGATCAATGTTGTTGCATTCTATAACACTTGGTCTCATTTCCCTCTGTCCATCCATCCATCCATTCAGGCACCAACTGTTGATGATTAGTCATTGTTCCATTTCATTTGGTAGCTAATAGAACTAAATCGAGAGCGTATTATATTTTAAATGAATTTTAAATATATGAACTCTAAATAACTTTAATAAACTTGTGTTTTAAACAAAAAACATCAATATAACTTTTAATATACTATTCACAGATTTAATTTGAAATGAGATAATAGATCTTATAGTAATGAAATAAACTTATATTTAAACAAAACATAACTCCTAACAAAACATCTATCTTTTTAACAGTTTGAAATCAAAAGAAAAAACTGAAATGAGAATTTTGGTATTGACGACCACAATTTTTATCCTTCTCTCCTGTATGATACAACCAATACAGGGTAAGTTTAACAATTGTTAACATATATAGGACATATCCGATACAATGCTGACCTGTCTGATACATTCCTAATAGAAAATGACGTGAAGCAAGGCTGCGAAACCCGAACTAGTGGCCCGAATAGCACACTTCACAGCAGCCTTTTCAAAACTTAAAATAATATGGAAAGAAAAGGCTTAGCCCTCGGTACCAAAATCATTCTAATGCGCTCCCTGGTCATGGCCACATTTTATATGCTTGTGAGTCTTGGGCGCTGACTGGGGAGCTAGAGAGGAGGATCCAAGCAATGAAATTGAGATGCTACAGAAGGATCCTAGGCATCACATTCAAAGACCGCATCACAGACCAAGAAATTAGAACAGGGTTACTGCAGTGATTGGACCCTAGGTGACCTATTATCTTTCATAAAAAAAACGCAAGCTTAAGATCTATGACCATATTACAAGATCTTCGGGGCTCGCAAAGACCTTCCTTCAGGGAACAGTATCTGAAAAAAAGACGAAGAGGCAAATAGAGAAAGCGAAAGGAGGACAACCTAAAAGAATAGACGGGCCTCCAATTAAAAGAGGTTCTAACTAAGACAAAAGACAGAGAGGTATGGAGAAAGACGGTCGACAAGTTTTGTATTGTGCCCCAGCGGTCCAATAGACAAAGGGGTTTGTAAAGGTAAAGATAAAGGTAAAAAGGTTGAAGTTATTCGTAATCTAAATAACTGCATTTTTATTTTCCTCTAAGTGTAGTTAACTGAATGCATAAATCTTGCATGTACTCTATACTAGAATTTGGTTATCTGTAGATACTGTTAATTATTAGGCATGCTGAGGTGGTGTTAATTTTACAAAATGTTGATTCTACATTTTTTCAGTCAGGTAAGGTTATTTCATCTGCTATGAGAGTGTTTTTTTAATTGCTAAAAGAACTCCTCCATGATTATCTAGTCTATCTTTTCTAGCTATTTCATAATCACTATTGAAAATTTCTGCATTAGGATGCAGCCAAGTTTCTGTTCCTGCAATTATGTCTGGTTTCTCATATTCTAAAAAGAGTTCTAAGTCTGCTGATTTGTTCCCAATTTTTTGAAAAATCATTACTAAGGTTTTAAGGTACTTTGGTATTACTGTATTAGTAGATTTATTTAATGATGGTGTTTTATTAGTTTTAGAAGATATAACAGGAGTGGATCTGGCTAGTGGTTGGTGAGTTTGGTTTGGGATGGTGTTTAGGATGTTGTATGGGTTACAAGTGTCCGCATCAAAGGAATCAAACAGTCCTGATGTAAACTCGGGTAACCCACACGATACACAGTGCCACGATGCTTCTTTGTTGTCTAATGCATAACACACAGATGTATTTGTTTGGAGACATGATACAAGGTACGATTCATCACAGGTGTGATGTTTCATGGTGCATACTTTTTACAGATGTTTCATCTATCTTTAGATCTATGTCCTGGGTTTGATTCTACATCTCCTGCTATTAATATTAAGATTGATAGATATTTATTTCGTCTGTTTCTAATTGAGAACTTCCATTTGTGATGGGTATTCTTCTTGGATGTTATGGGTGTGTGTGTCAGCTGATTTTTGAAGTTGCATTGACGGTTGATAATTACTGTTTCTTTCTTACGTTTAGAGTTGACTGAGGTAGAAATGTGTTTAGTTAGTGTGTATTTATCTTATCTTATCTTATATAATACAGACGTTACTTCAAAAAAGAAGATGATTACGTCCTACGCGTCATGCATTTAGTCATGCATATTAACCAATGACTTAAATTCTGCCAAGTCACTGGTTTTTCTGGCTAGCTCAGGCAACCCATTCCATGCTCTAATAGCACTAGGGAAGAAGGAGTATTTGTACAAATTTGTCCTAGCATATGGGACGAGGAATGTGCCTTTATTTTTGTGTCTTTCAGAGTATTTTATTAAATTTTGTTTTTGTATTTGAAGATTATGGTTCAGTGTTTTATGTATAATTGCTACTTTACTTTTGAGTCTTCTGTCCTGAAGGCTTTCTAAATTTAGTGATTTTACTAATGGTGTTACCCTAGTCAAATGTGAATATTCGTTTGTTATGAATCTCACTGCTCTATTTTGTGTTTGTTCCAGTTTCTTAATGTTTTCTTGAGTTGAGGGGTCCCACACGGTGGATGCATATTCTATTATTGGCCTAACCAAGGTTAAATAACATTTTAGTTTTATGTTCTTATTTGATTTATAGAAAGATATGAGAATAAATAGCCAGAGCAATTTAATGATGGCTGTTGTTCGGTTTTAGTTTTTAAAGATCTAGTCTAAATCTAATTGAATGTAATGTCTAAGACTAAAGGGAAAGCTAGTTTACAATTGGTTTAATGATTAGTATTTATTAGCTAAATCTAGTCTTCTAATATAATTCTAGCTAGATCTAGATCTAGATCGGTAATGAAATCTATTTTAAGTCTCTTATAATTTTAGATCTAGAATTAAACTATTTATCTACCTATCTGACTATCTAAGTAACTATTACTAAGCCTAAATTAGAAGTATATTTTATGGATCTATTTTTAAAACTATATTTGATGCTATTATATAGACCTAAATCTAGTTCTATGTCTTTACAATTTAATATATATTGTTCATTTATTGCTATAGTAACTATTATTAGTAACAATACTATATGTTGGTATTAGTAGTCAGTGGTGAGTCAAAGTAGCCCGAAAATAAAAGTTGTTAATTTAAATTAATTAGTGGGAAAAAAAGCTGATTTAAGTTGTATCTATAATTTAAACTTCTTAATTTATTATTTTTTAATACAATTTGGTTAGATTTTAATATACGAAAAAAAAAAAATCCACTCATCTTTGATAACTAGATATGCAAGGCAGCCATCTTGTCCAGTGCGCGTAACTCTCAGCTAGATATTTACTTGCATCTCAACAAAGTAATTTTCTTTGAGATACAATTAGGTTCTCATTTTATTGTCTTAGCCTACGCATTACATTTGATGTTATATTTAAATAACGTTTATTTAGTTCATCCTCTTATATTACTAACAAAGAAGAATACTGTTAAATATACTTATAAATACATTATTTTTAACGTTTTTACTTGTATTTTTTTATTACGCAGGAAGAGGATACCCAGGGTTAGTATGGTGTAGTAGCTCTTCTTTCCTATTTGGCATCTAAAAACTATTTTTTTACGAAGGTTATAATTGATAGTTTTAACAACGCCAGGTAATTATATTTATCAATTCTTAAAAAGGAAAGAATTTTTATGGCCATGATTGTGACAATGTTCGTGGTGTGAGCTCATTGAGTGCCACAAAGAGATTGTATTTGGTTCCTAATTTTAAACGATAAACTTTAACCATAAAACCTACCTATCTTTGCCGCGAAGCGATTTTGGATCATCTCATTGAAATTATATGAATGCCTGTGCAAATCCTTTAATTCGAATTCTTTTAATAGTCATATATATATATATATATGCAGTCGACGCAGATACTGAATATTTAACAAGTTTAATACCGATGAATAGAACAGTTCTATGCCAGCTAACGTTTTATCATAATGCTACTTATTTCCACGTTGTCCAGAACGTATGCCTGTTTACGTCGACTTCTTATTTCGTTCTGTCTTTAAAACCCTAGCCTTGTTTTACTAGTCACATCATTGTCACTTACTTAAAACGTCCCCTATTAATTAAGACAAATAATAAATTCCTAATCGTGCCAAATGATTTCCAAAGCTGTCATTGCCGGAAGTTATAATAAATATAAGCACTCCACTACCTATAATACCTTAAATAGCCTCTAAAAACCAAAGTCCTGACCTGTACGTGTGGTTCAGATATTAAACTCGATGCAACTGTTTTCAATGACAGAAGAAAGGGCAAAGGCGAGTATTTGGAGTCTATACCAATAAGCTTCTGGCACGAAAGCTCTTTAGCCATGGCCAACCCATATAGTAAAAAAAAAAAATTTGAATTCAAACCTTTGTAGCATTGCAACTATACCCACTCATGGGGAAATTTTTGAGAATCAACCCTTAGTATCACCAGAGAATGCCGACCACGTCCTCAAAAATGCTCTCTTTACCAAGATGCCGTATACGACATTGGCCCCAAATCGCCCCAATAGAAAGAAAACTATACGGAGAGCTCCCTGATTTGAAAACCACTGCGCAGTTCATCGCATGTATTGGTCTAGTCATCTGAACACTCCAACATAACAATGAGAACGAAGAAGAAGAAGCCTTAGGAAAAAAATCAGGTGCCTAGTATCCTTACGCATTTCGCAGCATTCAGTGTTGCACACTGACAGAACTTGCGAGGAAACTGTATCGCACTTGCCGTTCTTTTGAATAAATTAGAGGGGCGGAAAGTTATGTTGGCGACATTATTCCGACCACAGCTTACGTCCATTTATTTATCTAATTTCTATGAGATGATCCTAATTCGCTATGAGCTATAAAACACGATTTATAAAATGTGGCCCAGTTATTACAAAAAAAGAAAAGAAAGGGTGTTTTACACAAAATAAAAGAAAGGGTGTTTTACAAAAAATAAAAGAAAGGGTGTTCCGGCCATAATTATCAATGAATATAAAGCTTGGAGCGAATCAACGGATATATATATATATATATATATATATATATATATATATATATCAATGTATACATTAAAAACTTTTTAAATTAAAAAGTCACAAAAGCTGCGGTACACACAGTTGAAACCCCAAGGAAAGCCCGTGGATACAAACTTTAAAGTTTTTTTTAGCGTTGTAATGCGTTCCTTTTTATCGCTGACTTTAGAAGATTTCATTTATACCTACTATTTCAAAAAAAGGTAGCGCTCTGAAAATAAATTAATGGACATCCTTTTCATTAGAATATACAATGGCCAAACTGTTGGGTTATGTGTTTATTTTGTATGCATGGCCTCCTTCACTCACAAAGCGGGCTATGTGTCATCTCATGGAAACTAGACCAATGCCCGGTCATTAACTGCGGTAGGAACGATGTCGTCCTTAACTCTTTCTCTCCGTAATTATTGACCACATTCTGGTGGAATCAACTTTGGTATCGTCTGTTAGGAGAGAAAGAGTTAAATCAAACGCCTACTTTTTAAATATAATAATATAGTGTGATGGGGGGGGGGTTGTTGTAATACAAGACCTTTTCTTTTCTTTGGTTTTAAGAGTGTTCCAAACAGAAACACATATATGCGAGCTAGTAGAACCGTAACGTAGCACGGGTATCATCTAGTCAAATAGAGTAGCCTAATCTAGTACAGCGCAGTTACTAAAACTTTGTTGCTTATTTTATCCTAAAGATGCCTATTAGAAAACCAACGCTGTACTTATAGACCTTGCTGCAAAAATTTGACATGCACGTGAGTTCAAACGTTTTCTACAGTGTTTTCATTTTGCTCTCTCTCTTGCCTCTTACTGACTTTTTTCTTTGGGACGATTTTTTTCTTTTTTTTTTTCATTCATTGTTGTCAAAATCTCTGCATGGGTCAATATGAATGCATACGAATGCTTAAACTTTGACCTCTGCATTTTAATAGAGTGCGCTAATTCACAAATTCATTAAAAAAAAAAATCCACAACGTGAAAACCATAAAAATAAACACAATTTCTAAGAAAGACCATTCTTCCTCTTTACATATCATAGTGCATTGCTCAAACATGTGTTTTGCCTTCCACGTTCCCCAATCCACTCGAGAAACAAATTATTAAAACCGATTTTTTGACTAGCTGTGTAAAACCTGCTTAAAATTCGAATGTTTTACTTGAAATTGATATCACTATCTTAATAGATGTATTAAATTCCTATGATAGTAAGTGTTGGCTATTTAAAAAAGTATATTAAAATTAAACACCTAGGCATAAAAAGTAAGCAGACATCTGAAGAGTGAATGCATAAACAAAAACATATGGTCGTACATTAAGTCTAAGAAAAAGGAAACAACAGGCAAAGCGCCATTAAAATAAGAAGATAACTTAACACATAAAGAAAATAAAACTAAAGCTAACATACTTCATAAATATTTAGCATCAGCAAATTAAGCCCCAGGAGATAAAGACATATTACGTAATTTGAACCAAGTAGACAACATAGGAGATATAGAAGTAGAAGAAAAGGGATTACAAAAAACTATTACCAAAACTAAACACGTTAAAGCATCTGAAGCTGATGGTCCTCCAGCTACATTACTCAAAGAGCTGAGCAATGAGCTTGCACCAGTGTTTAAAGTTTTAATTTAGACATCTCTTAAACAGGGCTGAGTACCAAGGGACTAGAAAGAATGTCACCCCTTTTTAAAAAAAAAGAACAACAATCTGAGCCAGGAAACTACAGACCAGTATCACTTACCAGCATCACATGTAAAATCCTAGAGCGCATTATATGTAGATACATCATAAACCACTTGGACTAACATAATGTCCTTACTACATGTCAACATAGCTTTAAGAAATATAGATCATGTGAAACACAAGTAATAGGACTAATTGATGATTTTTCGAAAGGTTTAGATAATAGTGTGCAAATAGATGCTATCTTATCAGTTTTTTCTAAGGCATTAGACAATGTTTACCACAATAGTTTGCTTGAAAAATAAAAATATTTCGGCATTGACGGTCCATTGTATCAGTGAATAAAACATTTTCTAAAATGGAGAGAACAATCTGTAATAATAAATGGCTCTAAATCAACACCAAAAACAGTAAACGCAGGTGTACTTCAAGCAAGAGTCTTAAGTCCACTACTTTTAAATTTATTTAAATGATTTACCAAATAGCATTAGTTCAGGAACAAAAGTCAGATTATTTGCAGACGATCGCATAATATTTAGAACAATAAAAGCAATACAAGATACAGAAATTTTACAAAGAGAATTAGATGGATTAGAGATATGGGAATCAAATTTGAGCATGTCTTACCGCTTACACAAATGTCAGTTATTAAGAGTAACAAAAAACAATTAATTTCTTGTATCTTATTTATGATAAACCAAAATCAAAATAAACTAAAAGATATAGGCACATTCCTCATCCCATATGCTAGGACAAATTTGTACAAATGCTCCTTTTCCCTAGCGCTATTAGAGCATGGAATGGGTTGCCTGAGCTAGCTGGCTAAACCAGTGACTTGGCAGAATTTATGTCATTGGTTAATATGCCTGTATAAATTCTTGACGCCTAGGTCGTAATCATCATCTATTTTTTGAAGTATCGTCTGTATCATATAAGATGAGATTTGTGTTTTGAGTGGCTAGTAGTGCAGTGTGTTTGCCTGTGTATGAAATGACCAGTTGACTTTCATTGTACATGGTTGAGTGTACAGCATAGAAAGTGTGTAAGTCAGGAGCGTGTGTAAAAGGTGGGTCAGATTCATAACAAGAGGCCGAAGTTAAAAAGAAGAATGGAAGACTAATAAAATGAATTTGCTAATTAAAACTCGTATAGTTTTAGTGCCTCTGTACATGGTGTTAGATGGACCGACTCCACCCGCTACAATATTAAATGAAAATGTAGCAGAAAATTGGAAAATGTTCCAGCAATCCTTAAAGATGTATACGAATACAAGTGGATTAGATACAAAAAGCAGAGAAATACAGTCTATGACATTATTGCGGCACTACGTTAGGATATAAAAAAACGAATTCAGATGAATGTAAAATGAGGGTGTCCTAGAAAAAGTAGATCATCCTACTGCAGGATTTGTCTAGACCCCAGAGACCTCAACAAAGCAATACAAAAAGAACATTACCATTAATTACCTACTATTGAAGAAATAGCTAGCCGACTAAATGGCAGTCATGTGTTTACAGTGTTAGATGTCAACTCTGCCTTTTGGCAAATTAAACTAGACAAGAACTGTACAAATCTGACAACTTTTTACACACCTTTCGGTAGATGCAAGTTCCTTCGTCTACCATTTGAGCTAAACTCTTCTGCAAAAGTATTTGCAAAACGTTTCCACCAAGCTTTCAACATTATACAAAGGGTTGAGACATGCATAAACGAAATACTAATGGCAGGTAGAACTATAGAAGAGCATGACGATAGACATAGCCAGATGGAAAGGAATCAAACTGAAGCCATCTAAATGTAGCCTAAGATTACAACAAGTCAAGTTTGTAGGACATATCATTACAAATAGTGGTATACAGCCTGATGACTCAAAGATAGAAGCAATACAATTCATGCCATACCCTACAAATCGCAAGCAACTAGAAATATTTTTGGGTATGATTAATTATCTTGGTAAATTCTAGCAGACAAGTGGATATGGTTGGAACAACATCAGAATGCTGTTGATTATTTTAAGAGTTTGATCACAACCGCCCCTGTTTTAGCCTTGTTTGATGTTTCACAGCCAGTCAAGCTGCAGTGGATGCTTCACAGGAGAGACTTGGAACATCTCAGAAGCGTAGATTTTAATGGGTAAAACTAACGAATGGGGTAATATACCGAAGAAATAGAAGAATGCTAAGAGACGCAAGATCAAGGGTCATGCCTGATATTTTTTAAATGGACACCCCCAGAGACAGTAATAAATAGTCAACTTACATAGCCAGAGAAAATGAGCGATACAAACATGTGATACAAACATGTGATACAAACATGTGATACAAACAGACTACTACTACCGATCTGCCGCCAGAGATAACTTGATATTACAGGCAAGTTCGGCCACCAGTACGATACCCTGATTCAGATAATGGACCTCATTCACCAATCGTAAGCAAAAAACTTTTAGCCACCTGATAATATTGATAAAACAATGACAGCCTTTATGGATTACATAATTTGTATAGAAGAAATAGAGAATCATGTGGCTAAATGTTGTTTGTTTCAGGTTGGTGTATGAAGTCATTTAGATACATGCATTTCTTTTTATGATTTGCAATTATGATATAATTAATCTCTATATTTGTAAACCTAAAATCTTTTTTTTTACTACACATTTATTAATTTATATGATTACTATTGATAATATTATAAATTGAACATTCTATTGTGTTTATTGTGTATTCAGTTTACTCATTTATATTTATAGTGAGACAGAGAAATAATTTGTATAGTCGATTATTTTCTGAATGTTTTCAAGAAGGAAGATGTGATAGTAACTGTTGAACACGTGTTTTGAGTGGCTAGTAGTGCAGTGTTTGTGCCTGTGTATGAAATGACCAGTTGACTTGTATTGTACATGTCGAGTGAACAGCATAGAACTGTGTAAGTCAGAAGCGTGTGTAAAAGGTGGGTTAGATTGATAACAAAAGGCTGGAGTAAAAAAGAAGAATGGAAGACTAATTAAAATGAATTTGCTAATTGAGATTCCTGTTGTTTTAGTCCGGTTACAGAACAAGATGAGGGAAGGACTGTGGACACTAAAAAGTGTAAGCCATAGTAAGTATTTTATATTTAAACTCTGTGTTACTATTTTAAGTGTTTAATTTTTTTTCTTTTATTTTATATATGCTAAAACACACACACACACACAAAGAACGGATGGACATGAAGAAAACAAACGACTTTGTACATTTACCTGTCGGCAGATTAAATAAACGAGCCTCAACAGTGTAAATAGAGGGGGGGGGAAAGTAAAATTCCCCTTTTAGACTTTGTGGTCATCTGCTTCTGTGGCTTACGTTTAACGAGGGTGTAATGTGGCCAGCAAAATGACCAACCGTTTTTACTTTTTTCAAAACTAATGACAATGACCCAGTAGAGCTGGGTGGACTCCTGAGATTAACTCCGTTTGAAAAACAGGAATGGAATAATAAGTCTTCCCATAGAGCCCCTGGCACTGAGTGGACTCAGAGGCGCCCGAAGAACCCAAAATTAAAAATAACTTTATTTTCACCAGGTTAGGGTTAGGACACTAGTTCGAAAGTGCTTGACCTCGCCTCACCGGTCCTATTGTAAGACTCACTCTTTAAAGTTAACTTGGTACAGTGCTAGAGCAGGAGGTTCAACTAGCCAACGCTGCTGCCTCGTGTGAACTGCCTTAAAAAAACAGCAACGGAGATCATGCTAAAAAAGTCCTAAAATAACACTAACTCAGATTGTCAATTCAATGTGAATGGTCATCTATTTAATTATTGTCTATCTCTTTACCTAACTGGGCATCACAGTTCTCTTCGATGCGTATGTATGAATACATCACTTTTCATAGCCTTCAATTTAAATTATGACTCGACTTTTGCAACATTTTTGTAAGACCAAACAAAGCAGAGGCATTATCATCTGGGGCACAATGGCGCCTGAGTTGATCTTGATAGGCCTATACTTTTCTTTATACACCTATCCCTTTATAGGCTGGCAAGGTGTATTTTTCCATATGGGATGGTATTCAAATGGTACGTAATGCTTCTATGATGTCCAAACCTCAGTAAGTTCCCTTTCTGCCTTAGGATTTAAACTCCCACCCCGGTAAGGCATCCAAACGTTTTAGCGCTCGGCCACCTCGCCTCATCAGTCCTATTGTAAGACTCACTTTTTTAAAGTTATTTTGGTACAGTGCTGGAGCAGGAGGCTCAACTAGCCAAAACTGCTGCCTCGTTTGATCGACCTTAAAAAAAACCCACTAAAAAACAATAACAACGGAGTACTAGGTAAGAGAGAAAGACAGAGAAAAAGCTTGGTGAAGAAAGTTGTAAGTTGAATTACTTTGTGCTAGAAATGCAAGAAATGGTGAACTCGATAGACAGATATACATTGACTAAACAAATGGTGAAATAGTGTCATTCACTAATTAGTATCTTGTTGAAACGTGGTTCATAGTCCTTAAAGTAAGTTAATAGCATAATATGTATACAAAAATCTCATACCAGGCTATATTTAAAATTGCGACCAATCTTCATATTTGACAGTCAATCAAAGCCCTACATATTCAAAACATGATAAAAACCTGTTGAACAATGCAGTTCTAGAAAAATCCGCACCATTTTCTTTATTATCGACAATAAATAATTACGCAAATTTTCAACTTCGTCGAGGAATGGGAAGTGGGAGATAAAACGTTGGGAAGTGGGAGATAAAACGTTGGGAAGTGGGAGATAAAACGTTGGGAAGTGGGAGATAAAACGTTGGGAAGTGGGAGATAAAACGTTGGGAAGTGGGAGATAAAACGTTGGGAAGTGGGAGATAAAACGTTGGGAAGTGGGAGATAAAACGTTGGGAAGTGGGAGATAAAACGTTGGGAAGTGGGAGATAAAACGTTGGGAAGTGGGAGATAAAACGTTGGGAAGTGGGAGATAAAACGTTGGGAAGTGGGAGATAAAACGTTGGGAAGTGGGAGATAAAACGTTGGGAAGTGGGAGATAAAACGTTGGGAAGTGGGAGATAAAACGTTGGGAAGTGGGAGATAAAACGTTGGGAAGTGGGAGATAAAACGTTGGGAAGTGGGAGATAAAACGTTGGGAAGTGGGAGATAAAACGTTGGGAAGTGGGAGATAAAACGTTGGGAAGTGGGAGATAAAACGTTGGGAAGTGGGAGATAAAACGTTGGGAAGTGGGAGATAAAACGTTGGGAAGTGGGAGATAAAACGTTGGGAAGTGGGAGATAAATCGTGTTATATACATATATGTAAATAATTAATCACCAGCAAACAATTTACTAATTGTTCATTTTTTAAAATGTATTCATGTGTTGTCAGATGAATTAAATATTTGTGCAATGTTTTAACTTGATTTGAAAATGGGAAAAGGGAAAACAACATGTTCAAACTTTTTTACCAGACAGACAGACAGAAAGACAGACAAAGTGAGTTGATATAAGCTTTGCAAAAAAAGTAGAATTTATAGTGTACTTCAAGTTATGTCTTCTTTTAAAAAGATACTGGGAAGATCGAAATCGCGAGCCCTAGAGAAGGTCAAGATACATTTTCAACCTTTTTGAAGTAGCGAGGATTGCTACCTTTTTGTGCAGACATTTCGGCAGGCCGGATTGGTTCTGGCCCGTGGACCGTACTTTGGGCATCACTGGCCTAGGGCATCCAACTATCTAAGAGGTGAACCCTGGGCGGGTCAGTGAACAAATCAATCAGGGATCTCAGAAATTTAGATTTTTCTGATCGGATCTCATTAAATGCAGTATCTATTAGTTCATTAATTGACCTAATTTGTTGATATTAACTTTTCAATAACTAACAATATTGAATACTATTTTTCAATGACGTTAATCAAGTTTATGTTTCTGTCTTACAGAGAGGATGCGAAAAAAATGGTGAAATCCAAATGATTTAAAAGAAGTTAATTATGGGCCGAAATAAATATTTCCCCTTTTGTTTTGCCTTTGTGTCAGTGTTTTGTTGGAAGACTGAGTAACTGGATGAAATATAGAGTAATCGGTTGAAGTTTAGAGTAATCGGTTGATGTTTAGAGTAATCCGTTGAAGTTAATAGTAAACGGTTGAAGTTTAGAGTAATCGGTTGAAGTCTAAAGTAATCGGTTGAAATCTAGAGTAATCGATTGAAGTTTAGAATAATCGTTGAAGTTATTGGTTGAAGATAAGAGCAGTAGGTTGCAGGGGGAAAATGGGATATCGGCATTTGGGCAAATGGTCGGTGGGCCGGTACTCAAATGGGTTGGCAGGGGCACCAGAAAGCCGGGATGGATGCCACTGTGGCAAATATTATATTTATAAAGGTTGTTTAATATCCCCTAAAAAACGATCATCTGAGCCTCATATTAAAACAAATCTTTTTAAAGACTTTTCAGTGTAATTCTTATTTAATGTAACACATTTTTCGAAAAAAAAAATCGAATAACCTCCATCCGTAAACATTCCTAGTAGTAAAGCAATTTAGGCCCTAAGTATTTTAGTCATTGATTAACATGTATGACGAGCTTGACACAAGAAATGAGAAGGAATTAATTATCTTCTTTTGAAGTAACGTCTGTAATATATAAGATAAGGTACGATAAGTTCATCTTTTTAGGGCTTACACACTTGACGATTTAAAAGCAACATAAGACATATATTTATTATCAGGATATAGTGTACATTATGAAATGTAAAAGTGACTTTTAACAGGTAGACCTAGAATTAGAGGTCCATCATATGACTTACACGTTGTGGGCCGATGGTATGAAAATGCCGAGGCCGATTTCGGCACCCAGTGGGTCCCTAGTTGGTTGAGGTTTAGAGTAATATAAAACATTTTATATTAAGATATATTCAAGACAATAAATAGAATATCTGTTTGCCGCTAAAAAAATAACTGTATAGCGCTTAATAATAACAATAATAATAATAAGGCTTGTCTTTGAGTCCGAAGATTAGTAAGGAATGCAGTATTTCCCGTGGCTGCGCAGCCCCACCTGTGACCTACATATTTTGCCACAACCAGAGCAGCGCTTTTTAAGATATTAGTTAGGAGCTAGAAAAGATATCTGCATAGCGTTAAATAAGAAGATAGCTTAGCGATACATACGAGTTTGTATTGCACTCAAAGTATATAGAAGCTATTTTGTATATTTATTTTGATATGTAACATAATGACAATATAACAGGTTAAACATCAATAACAATTTTCTTCAAAAGAATAAACTTCCACCACTGAAAATTTAGTCAGTGATGGAACCTATTGCCTATGTACAAATGGAATTTAATAATCAGTATTTAGAACATGAAATGAATTATATGTAGCGTGTACAAAGTATGATATAATGATTATCATCACTGCATTCTGAGTTGAACACAAAATATTAAAATATACAACAATATTATACAATATTCAAATTAAATATGATGGGTAGGTGAGAATTTAAAATTTTCGCAAACATCACAAAATGGATTGAAATTAAGACTTAAATTATGTAATAAATGTTTTTTTCCATATCAAGATTCTACATTGTACGATGTTGGCGTTATTATGAATAATTACCACAGTCAGGACGAGGCAGAGTGTCAAAAATGATCCCCAGGTATACCCTAATATCCAGCCCACAAATGGTGTGCCATAGGATGTGCATACATTGATGCCTTTCAGAATATGTTAATGTTGAGAATGAATCAAGTTTACGTTCAGTAATTATTGCTACTATGTAGTTAGGCAAAGTACAAAACGTAATGAGACAAAAAATATAGGTCCACCCTCATCCTGACATACTTAGTGTCTACAAGAGTTACTGCACTTGATATTGCTGATTTCGGCATGTTGTTCATTAATTTCTCAAATCATAAGCGCTACAACATGACACAAACAAATTAGTCATATACAAGTGTGTATTCGAATGTCTACGGGGTGTGAAGCCAAGAGGCTAATTAAGCGCTCTGCATCTAAACTGAGTTTTCTGGTGTTCAAATCCTAGTAAATACTGGAATTGCGAGTCAGGATTTTTAGGACGTCAAAATTCCACACAGATTTAATGGTTGGTAGATAGCTGAGCTGGGCTAATGAATTTTTAGTTAACCCTTGGTCTAAGAAATACATGTGTTTTTCATCATCAGCCCACATAGACCCGAAAGGTTTGAAATGGCTACCCTTTTTTTTAAGGAATCTTATGGATTTCAGTAAGCCAAATACACTTTACATTTTGAGTCATGATAGGAACTTAAAATTAATTTGAAAATATATACATTCACATATGTTATGTACAAAACTCGAGAATGTATCAGCATTTTTTATTTAAAAAATACATATTTCTGCCTAAATCATCTCAGGGAATTTATATTCATATAAAACAAACATGGCGGCCAAAGTGTAAAAACGGTTGACTTTTTAAAAGTCAATTAAATTATTACTCATGACAAAACATAAACATAAAGAAATGTCATATAATCTCAAGGCATAAATGACAGATGTCAGCAGTAACAAAAATGAAGTTGATTTCAACGGCAGAGAAGAGTTCGTGATATCTTTCTTCTCTGGATTGAATAAAATAGATCGTTTTGAAAACCATAGTAATAGACTTACACGCGACGTTAACATTATTAGATCATCACATTTCTAAAGCTATTTAAACAAAAGATTGCGGTCTAAACTGAAGACAGAGAAATTGGTCCAGTAGAAATAATGCAAAGAAATTTTAAAGTCAGGTACTTTCATTCAAAGAGAGAATTTGTAAGGGTGGTAACCAGATGGATTTTTGAAAATACAATAGTTTCAGCAATTTTTTTCCACTGTAGCCACATTGGACCTCATTCACCAATCGTTAAACAAACAACATTTATAGCCCACTTGGTTTTCTATCTCTTCTATACAAATTACGATTTGATTTAAAATACACGTTGGCCATCACGTGACAGTTTTTTTTTCGTTGTTTTATCAATATTACCATGTGACTAAATTTTGTTTGTTTACGATTGGTGAATGAGGTCCATTGAAGCATTTGTTTTACAAATGTCACTGTCTTGTAAAATAGTGTGTACACGTTATTTCTCCCGCACCTATTCTTGGGTCAAGTTGAAACTTTGCACAATTATTCACTGATATAGACAAGACATGAATCAACTGAAAAAAAAATGTAACCAATGATTCAATTAATTACTGGTAATTCATTAATGTGTGCAAGAGCAACAATAGAGACTAATACTTCTGTATTTGTTTGGTTTAATCAGTTTAATCCCCCTAAACAATTGTTAAGGCTTTTTCTTCCTCCCCGCATTCTCAGATGAAGTTGATGCTTTAAACAATTATTTATTGCAACTAACAAAACATGAATCAATAAGCAAAAATAGTCAATTATTCAATTAATTTTTGGTACTTTTGTTATTTGATATCGTCAAGAGAAAAAAAAGCGTATACCTTATTGAAAATATAGTTAAAGGTCGGAGTTCTTTCCCATTAGATAAGCTTTGTTTGTTTTTTCAAAGATTTGGTAGATTTCGCTTGTCTCAAGTATATCGTGATGCCTTTACCTAGTGCAACGTAAGCTGGTGGACTCTTTCTATCCATCGCCTCCAATGCAGTAGCCTTGAACCCTGACCTTGTACACGATATTTCACTCCACGTCATGGAGCACACCAGTTGGCGTTGCGCCTGGAAAAAAATAATTTTTTTTTGGTGATTGGATGTCTTCCCTGGCGTGCCACCACATTGCCTGCAAGATAGAACACGCTCAATCAACAGAAGCAAAAAAAAAGAAGAAAAACAAATGAAGAATTTCGATAAAAACAAACCAAAATATGGTAGAGATTTGAAGGCAATGAACTCAGGATATATTTCTCATGACGTACGAGTCCAGGAAGAGTCAGTAGAGTTTAGCACCGCAGTAAGGTGATGTACAATGTCATATTTTCAGTAGCTTTTTGTGTTGCCAATTATGTCAAATTGGCTGTTTTGGTTACTAATTATTAAAGTACCTGAATATTTGGAACTCTTGTTGTCTAATTCTTTATGTGTTTGATGTGTTGTGTGTTGAGCAGTGGTTACAGATTAGCTCCTGGGTGGGGGTGGGCAAATTACGAACCACGGGCCACATGCCGTCCGCGGACACTTGTAGAAAAAAGGTTTGCCTACAGATACATAATTTTAAATATCTTTATAAATTATTGAAACGTCTTATTCTTATCACTTATGATGAAGGGGCTTACTTTCATGTCTTTCTAATAAGTTAAAGGTTATTCTTATTGGCAATATGTCAAAACATTCAGTCAAGAACACAAACTCAGGCCAGTATAATAAAGATTATTCTTATTGGCAATATGTCAAAACATTCAGTCAAGAACACAAACTCAGGCCAGTATAATAAAGATTATTCTTATTGGCAATATGTCAAAACATTCAGTCAAGAACACAAACTCAGGCCAGTATACATAATGCTTTGAAGAACTGTGTTAAAAGTGTTGGCTTGGGAAAAGTGTAACAACCGATGGAGCACGAGTTTTAATGAGAGTTTTTTTTTTTTACTAACTTTAAGGGTTTTAATTCAAACCATAAATTCGAAACGGAGTAAAAGGGAAGTTTGGGCTAAGCTGCACTGAATATCAAAACTATTGTTGACCCTAGTATCTTAGTAATCAGACCTATCAGAGCAAGGAGTCTTAAGCACAGGCAGTTTCGAAAAGTACTTGAAGATTTGGAAACAAAACATTCTGATGTTCGGTGCCGCAGTAGTGTCTGCTAACTATTTTTTCGCCATCAACAAGTTTTTCGTGAGGTAAACCAAACCAGTGTACAAGAACTCTAAGAAAGGTCATCGAAGTAATCACTAGTCGGAGCCTGAAATTTGTTTTGATTGTAAACCCAATATAGAATCTGAATGAGATTGTGTGCTCCAATATTGGGTACGTCAACGCAGAAAACGCCTATAGATAAGTACACACATGTTTAATGAACTCTACGTTAAATGACAATTTTAATCCGATAGTCCTTTTTGCTCCTTCACAAAATTCGCTGATGATGCGGCTCTTCTTGCCCTGCTCTCAGAGAGCTCAGACGTAAATGAGTATTTCAGAGAAATAGAACACATTGAGAAATACTGTAAAGATATTTTTTATTATTAAATGTAAAAATAACCCAAAGAAATGATATTCGATTTTTGTAGGGAAAAGAAGGAAAATGATATTGTTTCTGTAATTGGAGAGACTATTGAAATAGTGCAAACCTTTAAATACCTTGGTACTATCATAGACAATAAACTAAATTTTACTGCAAATACTGATTATAACAGCAAAAAAGGGCAGCAAAGATTACGATTACTAAGAAAACTGTCCTCGTTTAATGTTAGCGAACAGGCCTTGTCTATGTTTTATCAGGCTCACATCTGCAATATTTTAAGTTTCAATATCACTGCCTGGTATGGCAATCTGAGCATTAAAAATAAAAATAAACTTTATAGAATCCTAAATGCTGCTGGTAAAATCATTGGCTAAAAAACAAACCCCATTTGGGCAGTTGTTTGAGACAAACATCTATAAAAAAAGCCAACAACTTTGTGCATTCCTATTTCCAAATTCATTAACTTTGTTTTTTTTTACACTGATATGCCATGTGGCCCTTTTCCCTGACATTTAAAACACGTTACTTCGCGTCGGTTTATATCACCGGCTTTAGGTCTATCACTTCTCCTATCGCAACTTTCAGTATTACCTATTTGTCCTATTATAACTTTCCTTACCACAGTTCTCACGTTCCCTGGACCTATCATTACCATCATTTTTTCTACCAGAATCCCTATCATTACCATCATTTTTTCTACCAGAATCCCTATCATTACCATTATTTCTTCTACCAGAATCCATATCATTACCATCATTTCTTCTACCAGAATCCCTATCATTACCATTATTTCTTCTACCAGAATCCCTATCATTACCATCATTTTTTCTACCAGAATCCCTATCATTACCATCATTTCTTCTACCAGAATCTCTATCATTACCATCATTTCTTCTATCAGAATTCCTATCATTACCATCATTTCTTTTACCAGAATCCCTATCCATCATTTCTTCTACCAGAATCCCTATCATTACCATCATTTCTTTTACCAGAATCCCAATCATTATCATCATTTCTTCTACAAGAATCCCTATCATTACCATCATTTCTTCTACCAGAATCCCTATTATTAACATTATTTCTTCTACCAGAATCCTTAACATTACCATCATTTCTTCTACAAGAATCCCTATAATTACCATCATTTCTTCTACCAGAATCTCTATCATTACCATCATTTCTTCTACCAGAATCCCTATCATTACCATCATTTTTTCTACCAGAATCCCTATCATTACCATCATTTCTTCTACCAGAATCCCTATCATTACCATCATTTCTTCTACCAGAATCCCTATCATTAACATTATTTCTTCTACCAGAACCCTTAACATTACCATCATTTCTTCTACAAGAATCCCTATAATTACCATCATTTCTTCTACCAGAATCTCTATCATTACCATCATTTCTTCTACCAGAATCCCTATCATTACCATCATTTCTTCTACAATAATCCCTATCATTACCATCATTTCTTCTACCAGAATCCCTATCATTACCATCATTTCTTCTACCAGAATCCCTATCATTACCATCATTTCTTCTACAAGAATCCCTATCATTACCATCATTTCTTCTACAGAATCCCTATCATTACCATCATTTCCCTATACATCACGTATTGGGTCAATGACTTTTCTGTGGTCTCTGAGAGTGGGTTGTTTGGGTAAGAGTTTTTGAAAGTCCTAATGATCTTTACAATCTCCTCAATTACTTAGGGTTATTTTCCTTTATAAAGGACTGTAGCTGAGGGTCACATTTGTTGATAAAGTTGTCGATAAGGATGAAGTTCTTCGGACTTTCATAGGTGCTCTCCACATTCTCGAATACGAGCCTTTTATTGAAGAAGTCTAATTCTGGGTTGACGATTGGCTGCGGCTATACCTGACTGGATGGTATATATCTCGTAGTACATCTTTCAGAATTTTGACGCGTTGTCCTCGTACGCGTTTAGCAGTTCCTTTTTCTGGTAACTATTCTGCATTGAGTGGTCGTGGGTTTGGCAAATCGTCAGGACAAAAATTTTATGATGTCGGATTTTCACTATCTTTTCTATTTTACGAGATATAAATGGGACGACGGACAGACAAACCGACAGACAGACATTTTACACAAATATAATAGCGTCTTTTCCCCTTTCTGAGGCCGCTAAAAATGCTTAACTTAATGATTCACATTTACATACACGACGATTTAACAGCTAACCATATATGTGGACCTCTTGCTATATATATCCCCAATCCACCACGATTTAACCTGGTAGTGATAATCTAGTAAATGGTCACTTGCCTATAGACTCTAATTATTTTACGGAGAAAGAAGCTAAATGACACTTACCTGTCAAAGAAGCGGCGATAACTCAGTAGTCAGTCTCTGGTCAAAATTTCCTACGCTAAGGTATGTTCCTGCGGCAAGGCTCACGGCGATGTCTTCACTAACGCTCTGGTTAGGACAACGAACGTTTCGGCTCTCCAAGGTCCTTTGGTAATTGTCTGCAACGACTCCGGATCTTCGGTGGTTTGGCGTCTGGTTCTAGTTTTTGGTGATCTGTCGTCTGGCTCCATATCTTCGGTGGCGTAGTTTCTGGTTCCGGTTGCTGGTTCCGACGCAGGCACGGGAATTCCAGGTGGTGAAACTGAAACGGAAAAACAGTAGGTGGAGCGACAAAGTCAGAGTTTAGTGATAGAATAACGGCTATCTGGCTATCTAGCGTGTAGCACAGATTCAACAGATCCGCAGAGCAATAGAATACTACTGTACTCAAGTGCCGTAGGTAGTAGGATGACTCCCAATTCAAAGTTCTCTGGCGTTACCTCAACTGTCAATCTTGGCGTTGCAGAGATGACCTTCACGTTCGTTCTCAAGATGCGGGCAGGCTGTCTCTTCAGTACGGCTTCTACAGGGCGGTTTTCTTACCTTCCACAAAACTGTTGCCTTCTCGATACAGAACAGCTTTAGGCTTTAATACGATGCCCCCCAGGTATGGGCGTTTATAAAAGTTTAAAAAGTTATATCCTAGCTCTACTGACTAGCCCACTGACTTTATTTTGCCGACGTGGCTGTACACTCAGGATCTAGCTGCAGACTAGGCCGATGACTTGAACTTCTGCCTCCTCCTTAAAAAAAGGCTTCTACACTTCTAAATGATAATGCCACTAAGCTCAGTCGGGGTTCGCCAGTTTAATACTCAATGAGGGAACCGTCGGATGTCCTCTATTCCTTAACGTCTATATTATTATTATTACTGTAAATAAGAAAGCGTCTTGATTCTAGCGTCTCTTAGTGCGTTCTTACTTTTTAAAGAGCTATCACGTCATTCGTCACTAATTAAAAACGTTCTCCCTATTCCCGAAACAAATAACTAAATCCTAATCATGTCATAACAGTATATAAATAAATAAATATATCCTGTAAAAATACTTGACTATACAAAAGGCGTGATTTATTACAAACGCGAGCTCTTGGAGCATGCCAGTCTGTCACAAAGATGAACTGGTATTAACAGGAACACACAGTCAATGACTAAGTTAACTCAAGATGAAAATTCAATAACGTTTAATACAGAATGGGCCACAGTCTAGTCCGTCACTAGTAACGATGTTTACCCCTCAAGAGTCTAGCAGAAACTGATTTTCTAAACGTCAATCTTAACCTCTAACCCCAAAGTCTATGTTGTCACTGTAATATGTACGTTCACTGTCGGCCCAATAAAGTGCGAAACCCAACCAACTAAACTAGCTATCTAACAGTCCATATGATGTACGCGCGTTTATGCTTAGGGTTAGGGTTTACTGGGCGTTAGGGTTTGGAAAAAAATACCCTTTCCCACTCCAAAGTTTAGATTCGCTAGTGATCAAATGATTTACCAGCAAAAGCAGGTGTTACACCAATCCTATTTGGTATTAAAAGGTACTTACTCTCTCCAACAGAAGCTATAAAAATGTACATAATGTGTGTTGAATGAGGCTCAATTCCTACGTAAAAAGTTGTTTTACGGATTTATGTCAGAATTTCGGATAAAACTAAGCAGATAATTTCGAGGTATAGGACAATAGTCTAAATCAATAATGATTGTAAATCAGTAAGGAAGCCTGTCGTAGTTGAGGTTATAAATAGTGTGTGTTTTATTGAGAAAGGGCAGACAAAAGACGAGTTCCTAATAGAAAGACGAGTTCATTATTAGGGTGAGTTTTATTTTGTTTCAATTGTTCAATATAAATTTCAAATGTTTTATTTTTTCCATACATTTGTATTGAAATTTGATAAGTTCAAAATACTGTCAATAAGTTTAATTTAATTTCATTTTGTTAGCGGCCCCCGAAACGGGAAAAGACGCTATTAGTTTTGTGTGAAATGTCTGTCCGTCTGTCCGTCTGTCCCGTTTAGATCTCGTAAACTAGAAAAGATAGTGAAAATCCGACATCACAATATTTTAGACCATTGAAAGTTTTGATGCAACGGCTACTTTTTTTTTTCTGAAAGCGAAAAATCTAATTTTTAAAATCAGTTATGCAAGCAGCTTTTTAAAGAGAAAAAGCTACTTAGTATGCATTATAAGTTAGACCTAATTTAAAATGAAGAGTAATCTTATAAACTTCATAATACTTTTGTTTTTTATTACATTGGGTACAGGAACACTTTAGAATTAGATTACACAGAAGAAAGGTTAGTACGCTGGAGTAGTTTCTCTGTTCTACTGGCAGCTAAAACTTTTTACAAAGTTTATAATTGATAGTTTTAACAATTCCAGTTTACTTTGTAGATACTTTGTATGTATGTACTGCCTCCTTCCCTCATAAAGCGGCTATGTGTCATCTCATGGAAATTAGATGAATGCCCCAGGCATTAACTGTTGTAGGAAAAATCCTCAAATCACGCGCATACTTTTTAAATATTATAACTGGGGGGTATTTAGCCCTTTTTGTTAGTAGACTGAAGTAGATAAAAAAAAAGGACGACTTTGAAAACGAGAAAATTGTGATGGGGGGGGGGGGTGGGAGTGTTGTCATGCAGAACGTTTTTTTTTTTTTTTTTTTTTGGGGAGGGGGAGGGAGCTTTAATAATGTTCCGAGCAAAAACACATATATGCGAGCTATTGAAACCGTAGCGTAGCACGGGTATCATGTAGTCTAATAGAGTAGCCTAATCTAGTACAGCACAGTTACTAAAATTTATTTGCTTATTTTATCCTAAAGCTGCGCTAATCATCAAGAGGAATATGACTATAGAACTTGCTGTGAAAATATGAGATGCATGTGAGTTCAGACGTTTTCTACAGTGTTTTCATTTTGCTCTCTCTTGCCTCTTACTGACTTTTTTCTTTGGGACGATTTTGTTCATTTTTTTTTTTCATTCATTATTGTCAAAATCTCTTCATGTGTCAATATGAATGCATAGAAATGTTTAAACTTTGCATCTGCATATTGATAATGTGAACTAATTCACAAATTCATAAATATATCCACAACATAAAAAACATACAAAATAAACATAATTTCAAAGAAAGACCATTCTTCCGCTAGATATACCCCGTAGCCTTTGTTTAAACATCTTTTACCTTCGCTATTCCCCAATCCACTCGAGAAACAAACAAAATGAAACCGATTTGTTTGGCTAGCTATGTAAATCCTGCTTAAAATTCGAATGTTTACATCAAATTGATGTTTTATCTTCTTACATGTATTAAAGTGCTTTGATCGTAAGTGTTAGCTATTTAAAAAATTATATTAAAATTAAACACCTAACCCAAAATGTAAGCAGACAGCTGAAGAGTAAAGGCATAAACAAAAATAATATGTAAAGATAACAACAAAAACCTATGGTCATATATTTAGTCTAAGAGAATGGATAACTTAACACATCAAGATAATGATACTAAAGCTTACATACTAAATAAATACTAAGCATCAGCAAACTAATCCACAGGAGAAAATTACTTAATCTGAACAAAGTAGCCAACATAGGAGATATACAAGTAGAAGAAAAGGAATTCCAAAATTTATTAACAAAAATTAAACCCAACAAAGCATCTAAACCTTATGGTATTCCAGTTAAATTATTCAAAGAACTAAGCAATGAGCTAGCCCCAGTGTTCAAAATACTTTTTCATGCATCTCATAACCAGGGCTGAGTACCAAGGGACTGGAAAGAAGCTAATGTCACCCCTCCCTTTTTTTAATAAAGGAGTAAAATCTGATCCAGTAAAACTACAGACATGTAAAATCCTAGAACACATAATATGTAGTAACATCATAAACCACTTAGACAAACATAATGTCATTACTCCATATCAACAGGGCTTTAGGAAATATAGATCATGTGAAACACAACTAATAGGACTAATTGATGATTTTTCAAAAGTTTAAGATAATAGTGAGCAAATAGATGCTAACTTACTAGATTTTTCAAAGGCCTTTGACAAAGTTCACCACCATAGTTTACTTAAAAAATTAAAATATTTTGGCAAGGATGGTCCATTGCATCAGTGGATTAAAGATTTTCTGATAGGGTGAGAACAAACTCTAATAATAAATGTCTCTAAATCAACACCGATAACAGTAACCTCAGGTGTACCTCAAGGAACAGTCTTGGGCCCACTACTTTTTTTTAAATTTACTTGAATGATTTACCAAATTGCATTAGTTCAGGAACAAAAGTCAGATTATTTGCAGACGATTGCATAATATATAGAATAATAAAAACAACACAAGACACAGATATTTTACAAAGAGAATTAGATTAATTACAGAAATGGGAATCAAATTGGAGCATGTCTTTCCACCCAGAAAAATGTCAGTTGTTAAAAGAAACAAAAAAACTAAAACAAATTAATTCCACTTATCTTATTCATGGCAAACCAGTAACACAGACTAAAAACTCAAAATACCTAGGTGTTATAATAAATGAAAAACTGTCATGGAATCCACATATTGATGAAACTATCAAAAAATCAAACAAAGCATTACGGTTTATTAAAAGAAATTTGTATAAATTAATTTAGAACTTAAAACTAAAATTTTATTTAATCTTGATTAGGCAAATAATAGTATATGCATCCTCCGTTTGAGAGCCCTTAACTCAGGAAAACATTAAGAAACTGGAGCAGACACAAAATAGATCAGTTTGATTCATAACAAACTACAATTCACATTTGACTAGAGCAACACCTTTAGTAAAATCACTAAATTTAGAAAGCCTTCAGGATAGAAGACTTAAAAGTAAAGTAGCAATTATACATAAAACACTGAACCATAATCTTCAAATACAAAAACAAAATTAAATAAAATGCTCAGAAAGACACAAATATATAGGCACAGTTCTCGTTCTATATGCTAGGAATAATTTTTACAAATGCTCCTTCTTCCCTAGCGCTATTAGAGCATGGAATGGGTTGCCTGAGCTAGCCATGAAAACCTGTGACTTGGCAGAAGTTAGGTCATTAGTTAATATGCATGACTAAATGCATGACGCGTTGGACGTAATCATTTTCATATTTTTTTTTGAAGTAACGTCTGTATTATATAAGATATGATAAGATAAGATAAGATATATGCTTTGTGTGTCTAGTAAAGCAGTGTGTGTGTGCCTGTGTATGAAATGACAAGCTGACCTTCCTTATAAGATTGTTGAGTCTTCAGTGTACATAATTGAGTGAACAGCATAGACAGTTTGTAAGTCAGAAGTGTGTGTAAAAGGTGGGTCAGATTGATAACAAGAGGCTGGAGTAAAAAAGAAGAATGGAAGACTAATGAAATGAATGTGTCAGTTGAGACTCTTGTTGTTTTAGTGTGTCTATACATTGTGTCAGATGGACCGACTCCACCCACCACAACAGTTGAAATAAATGGCAATGTAGCAGAAAATTGGAAAAGGTTCAAGCAATCCTTTCAGATCTATACGATAGCAAGTGGACAAGTGGACTAGATACAAAAAGCAGAGAAGTACAGTCTATGACATTATTGCAAGTGATCGGCCAAGAAGCAGTGCATGTCTATAACTTTTTCCAATGGACGGATAATGAATGTAATGAATGTGAGATTAGCAAGTCCTTCCACACACTTCACTGCATTCTTATGAAGTTCAAGCAGTTCTTTCTACCAAGAAAAAAAAATGTTACTATTGAAAGAAATGTTTTTTTTCAGCAATCTCAACAAGGAGAGTTATTTGACAGCTCTGTAACAGACTGGCCAGCACCTCTACCACCAAAACAAAAGCTACCCTGACATGCAATATATGCGGACGGGAGTGTCTCTCCAATATAGGGCTCCAAAGTGTTCGAGATGAACCATGGTGGTTTCACTACTAAAGGAGGCCAACGATGATGTAACTGACATTAAACTCAAAGCAAAGACATGTGAGTTTGATTTGCTAAACGATTCCCCAATAAAAGATAGGATAGTTCGTGGCAAATCGAATGAAAACAACCGAGCAAGACTTTTGAGAGAACCAGATCTAGACCTTGACAAGGCAGAAAATGTATGTCGGGCTGCTGAGGCAACTGAATGGCAGCTTAAGCTCATGAATGAAGAAAGCGGGGTACAAGTTGGGAATTCAGCCACCAATAGCTTTAAAATAACAAAAAGGATTTGTTGTAGCTATTGCGGGAAGAAACACAAACCTCATCAGTGTCCAGCTTATGGTGAAACATGTCACAAGTGTCATAAAAAATGTCATTTCTTGTCGGTGTGAAGATCAAAGCCTGTAAGTATAGTGAAGTCAGAAGTTTAAGATGACGCCATTGAGGAAAAAATATTTTCACGGCAGTATTGGCTCTCTTAGTCTAAGCAACGAATAGAGCTCACTAATTACTGTTGAAAATAAACAAATCACATTCACGTTGGATAGAGGAGCACAAGTCAATATTCTCCCATATAGAATGATTGGAACAACATCAGAAGGCTGTTCATTATATGAAGAGTTGGATCACAACCGCCCCTGTTTTAGCCTTCTATGATGTTTCACAGCCAGTTAAGTTGTCAGTGGATGCATCAAAGGAGGGACTTTGAGCAGTATTAATGCAGAATGAAATACCGCTGGCTAACGCATCAAGATCTCTTACAGACTGTGAAAAACGATATGCACAAATAGAAAAAGAAATGCTTGCAATTGTCTTCGGAGTTGAACATTTCCATTACAATGTGAATGGACGTCCAATAAAGGTTGAAACAGATCACAAACCTTTGGAAGCGATTATCAAAAAGCATTTAGCATCTACACCACCCTAGGCTTCAGCGGATGCTTCTTCGTCTAATGAAATATAAAATAATGCTAGAATACAAGCCAGGCACTTTCCAGAGCATCTCTACCAATAAAATATCTATCAAGTGATGACTGGGATGCACAAGTTTATGTCATCGTCAATAGTTTACCCGTGTCAGATTAATAGATGAACATTTTCAGCAGGCCAGTGCAGTTCAATTTTAGCTTTGTCATCATAGGAATCCTTGGGCCTTGGGCCCCTTTTAACCTCTATTTTTGGGCTTTACGTGCCTCTTTTTGGGCCTTCCTGCCTCTTTTAAAGTTATTTATATTCTAAACTCAGATATCCTATCTGTACCGTGTATGTACCTACACTAAAACTGAAATAAAAAAAAAACTATTAATCTAACATAGGAGTTAAAGACAAAAATAAGTAAAAGTAATCAAGGACAAAAAATTGGAAAGGATATCTACAACTCTAAAACTAGTAAACAATTTTAAAAACTACTTTACAATTAGGAGTAAAGCACAAATGACAAAATGCTAAAAGTAACCAAAAGCGAGAATTACTATCCTATTCTGCACTGGCCTATACAAAAAGAAGACACTAAATTACATACAACCTAACACTAGCCTAGATAAATTACACAAATTTAAAAAAAAATAGACTTTAGAGCGCAAGCTCACAAATGGAAGACTAATAGCATGAATGTTTTAATTGAGACTCTTGTTGTTTTAGTGTAACTGTTAGAATACCGAATGTAACGGTTGCTCCGGACACAAAAAAGTGTGAAACAATGTAAGTATTTTATTCAAACTCTTTGTTAATATTATAAGTGTTTTGATTTTATTCTTTTATGTTATTTATGCTCGAAAAAAAAACCAATAAGCACATATAAAGAACGGATGGACATGAAGAAAACAAACGACTTTGTACATTTACCTGTCAGCAGATTAAATAAACGAGCCAATCCTCAATAGTGTGAATAGAGGGGAAAAAAGTAAAATTCCCCTTTTAGACTTTGTGGTCATCTGCTTCTCTGGCTTACGTTTAACGAGGGTGTAATGTGGCCAGCATAATGACCAACCGCCTGTACTTTTCCCCAACTAATGTCAGTTACCCAGTAGAGCTGGGTGGACTCAGAGGCGCCCGAAGAACCCAAAATTAAAAATCACATTCTTCACCAGGTTTCGAACCCCGGACTCCAGTTCGGAAGTGCTTTTACCTCGCAGCCACCGCGCCTCATCGGTCCTATTGTAAAACTCACTTTTTAAAGTTAACTTGGTACAGTGCTGGAGCAGGAGGTTCAACTAGCCAAAACTGCTGCCTCGTTTGATAGGCCTTTATATAAAAAAAAGGATTGGGTAAAAGAGAAAGAGAAAAAGCTTGGTGAAGAAAGTTGTAAGTTGAATGACTTTGTGCTATTGTAGGGAATGGTAAAAACGGTAGATAGATAGATATACATTGACTAAACAAATGGTGGAATAGTGGCATTCCCTGCTAAGTATTTTGTTAAACTTGGTTCATAGTTCTTAAAGTAAGTTAATAGCATAATATTTATACAAAAACCTCGTATCAGTCTATATTTAAAATTGCGATGAATCTTGAAATTTGACAGTCAAGCATCAAACTGAGGACAAACTTTACACAAATTACACATTGTAATTACATAAATAAAAATAATCACATTTATTTGTATTGGTAATTTATATGTCTTATATTCTTTATTAAATAAAATTAATTGTAACCTGTAGACCAGTTTGAATCAAATTTGACTAAATGTTTAAAAATCTCTGAAGGCAAAGTACTTTAATTTTTTATTTTTTTTTAGCCTTACATGTTGTTACTTCATTGTTCAATTCACTGGTTATGGACATGTTTATAATGGTTTATTATTGTTATTACTAAATGGTTAAATCTCTTATGTGGACCAGTGAGAGGAGGAGGAATCTGGGAGAAGGTTTTCCAACCGCTCAGCAAACACAAAGCTGCTAGAGTCGGAATTCGAACTCAAGCTCCCTTGTTTAAGAAGAATTGGAAGTACAAAATCAAAGAAATATCCTGGATTGAAATAACTATCCAAGTGCGCTCCATTCCTGTGAGACAGAATACGTAGGCCTACAAGTCCAAACAAAATAAAAACGATTTTATGGTAATATTAATGCTCACGAAAACAAAACATAAATCATACTGAAAGTATAAAAAAGCTAATATTTCTCGATTATTTTGCACAGTACTCCAAACATCTAAAATCTAGATCAAAACTTTATGGCACATTGTCTTGCAGAGCCTCAAAGACGTATTGGCCACAAGAAAAAATTGCCAGGCGCAAAAACAAAAGATGAAAATAGATATTCTATCAACACACAAGAAAGAGCTACTGATGGAAATATCTTCCTAGGATCGTAGTGTTCAAGAAAAAATAACCCCATAAGAACAACGTCGTGAGAAATATTAGTTTTAGTCCCTTTTATTGAAACTTAAGATGGAAATCGATCTCGATAGTTCTCCCAGTGACATAGACAAAAACGAAATTTGTCTTGGGGCTTCAGGTGATTGTCACAGTTTCTCCAGAAGTCTCCGAACTTCCAAAAACAATAATCTATTGAGCTTTAGAGTTTTATAAAAAAAAATTTGTTAGTCCACGAATATTGCCATCTTGATTTGCATATATTTTTTTTACTATTGTGGTAAGTGTGGCTACATGCAAACGAAGTTTTTCCAAACTTACTTTGATGAAGAAATACTTACAGTCCACGATGACGAATTTACGTTTCAATAATTTGGCAATTTCGTCTTTTGTACAAGACCTGGTGGAAAAAACTGATTTCGATAAAATTATCGATAGTTTGCAGGCGGGAAACCACATGAGATTGACTTGTATTATCTTTTATGTAAAATCGATTCTTTGCGATTCTTTACTTTTGCGTTTTACCTTTACCTATCCCTTAGTCTGTTGGGGCACCATGCGAGAGTCGTCAACCATCCTTCTCCATTCCTTTGTGTCTTTTGCCTTACATAGAACCTCTTACAATGGCAGGCCTTCTTTATATTGTCTTCCCATCGCTTTCTCTGTCTGCCTCTTCTTCTTTTTCCTGGTACTGTTCCCTAAAGAAAGGTCTTTGCTATCCCCGAAGATTTTAGCTTGCGTTTTTTTTTGTTTTTAAGAATTAGCAGGTCATCATGGGGTCCAATCGCTGCTGTAACCCTGTGTCTAATCACTTGGTTTGTGATGCGGTATTTGAATGTGATACCTAGGATCCTCCTGTAGCATTTCAGTTCCATTGCTAGAATCCTCCTCTCTAGCTCTGCAGTCAGCGTCGAAGACTCACAAGCATATAAAAATGTATCATATGACAAGAGAGCGCATAAGTCTGATTTTGGTGTCGAGGGCTAAGCCTTTGTCTTCCAAATGTATTTTTCTTCCGTATTATATCCTTTCGAAATAGCAATACTTAAATAATAAATACACTTTATTTCGAAATAAAAAACTTTTCGCTGTTTTAAAACTTTTTTGGAGGGCATCATGGGGAACTGCCGCACAGGGCATCAAATACCCTAGCTACGCCACTGGATGAAGCGAACAAAATTTGAAATCCTAAAAGAAGTTAATTATGGGCCGAAATAAAAGATTTTTATTTCCCCTTTGTGTCAATGCTTTGTTGGAAGACTGAGTAACTGGATGAATTCTAGAGTAATCGGTTGAAGTTTAGAGTAATCGGTTGAATTTTAGAGTAATCGGTTGAAATTTTGAGTAATCGGTTGAGATTTAGAGCAATCGTTGAAGTAATTGGTTGAAGATTAGAGCAGTAGGTTGCAGGGGCGGACTGGCTATATGGGCATTTGGGCAAATGCCCGGTGGGCCGGTACTCAAATGGGCTGACAGGGACACTAAAGGCGGGTACACATGGTTGCCACTGTGACATTAAATTTTTAATGTTTTTATAGTATTTACCTATAAAAGATCCTCTAAGCCTATTAAAACAATCTTTTTACAGACTTTTGAGTGTAATTCTAATAAAATGTAACACATTTTTTCAAAAAAAAAATAAATATGTAATAGCCTACATCCGTAGACAGTCCTACTAGTAAAGCTATGTAGGCCCTAAGTATGTTAGTCATTGATTAACAAGCATGACTAGCTTACACGTGAAATGCGTAGGACGTAATTATCTTCTTTTTGAAGTAACATCTGTAATAAATAAGATAAGATAAGCTTCATCCTTTTAGGGCTTACACACTTAGCGATTAAAAAGCAACATAATACCTATATTTCTTATAAGGATATAGCGTGCAGTTGTCGATACATTATGAAATTGAACAGTAGCTTTGAATGCAGGTAGACCTAGAATTAGAGGTCCTTCATATGACTTAGAAGTTATGGGCCGATGGTATAAAAATGCCCGGTCCGAAATCCAGTTCGTCCCTGGTCGGTTAAAGTTTAAAGTATTTGAAAACATTTTATGGCAAGATATATGCAAGGACAACCAATAGGATATCTGTTTGTCAGCTAAAAAGATATCTGCATAGCCCTTAATAAGGTATTAGTTTAAGAGCTAAAAAAAGATATCTGCATTACGCTAAATACAATATCTGCATAACGCTTAAAAAGATATATGTATAACGCTTAATTAAAAAGATATCTGCATAGCGCTTAATAAGACGTCTGCATAGCACTAAAAGTATATAGATACACACAATCTAACACACACGCATGTACACAACAGCGGTAATTTGTATGTTTAATAATGAATTAAAATATCATATGTATTTTGATATGTAACATAATGACAATGTAACATCGATAACATTTTTCTTTAAAATAATAAACTTTTCACAACTTAATATTTAGTCAGTGATAGAACCCATTGCCTATGTACAAATGGATATTATTAATCAGTATTTCGAATATGAAATGAATTGTATGTAGCATGTACAAAGTATGATATAATGATTATCACAACTGCATTCTAAGCTTAACACGAAATATAAAAATATACAACAATATTATACAATATTCAAATTAAAATTGATGGGTAGGTGAGAATCTAAATATTTCACAAGCATCACAAAATCGCTTGAAATTAAAAGACTTAAATTATGTTATAATAAATCAATATCAAGATCATACCTTGTACAATGTTCGCGATATTGCGAATATTTACAAAAGTCAGGGCTGGGCAGAGTGTCGAAAATGACCCACAGGCATTACCATATAATCCAGCCCACAAATGGTGTGCCATAGGATGTGCATATATTGATGCCTTTCAGAACATGTTAATGTTGAGAATGAATCGGGTTTACGTTCAGTAATTATTTCTACAATGTAGTTAGGCAAAGTACAAAACGTAATGAGACATTAATATAGGCCCACCCTCATCCTGACAAGAGTTACTGCACTTGATATTGCTGGTTTCGGCATGTTGTTCATTAATTTCTCAATTCATAAGCGCTACAACATGACACAAACAACTTAGTCATATACAAGTGTGTATTCGAATGTCTACGGAGTGTGGGGACAAGAGGTTATTTAAGCGCTTTGCCCCCGAACTGAATTTTCTGGAGTTCGAGTCCCAGTGAAGACTGGGATTGTGTGTCTGGATTTCAGGGCGGTCCAGAGTCTACATAGCTTTAAGTGTCGATAGGTCGTTGAGTTGGCCACATGACTTTTTAGTCAACCTTTGGCCATAGAAATACATGTGTTTTTCATCATCAGCCAACATAGACCGAGAGGTTTGAAATGGCTACCCTTTTTAATGGAATCTTATGGGTTTCAGTAAGCCAAATAAACTTTTCATTTGTAGTCATGATAGGAACTTACAATGAATTTTAGATAACTACATTCACATGTAATGTACAAAACTTGAGAATGTATCAACAATTTTTAACTAGAAAAAATAGTACTTCTACCCAAATAATCTTACGAAATTCATATTTATGTAAAACAAGCAAGGCGACAAAAGTGTAAAAAAAAAAAGACTTTTTAAAAGTCACTTAAAATAATGCTCATGACAAGACATAAACAATAAGAAATGTCAGTTTACTAAGATGAATCTTATGGCACAAATGACAGATGTCAACAGTAACAAAAATGCAGATGACTTTAATGGCAGAGAAGAATTCATGATGTCTTCGGTCTCTGGGTTGATTAAAATAGATCCTTCTGAAAACCACATCATTAGACAATTCAATCAGTAGGCTTACACATGACATTAACATAATTAGATCATCCTATTTCTATAGCAATTTCAACAAAACATTGCGGTCTAAACTGAAGGTCGAGAAGGTTTCACTGTAGAAATGTCAAGACATTTTAAAGCCAGGTTCTTTCATTCAAAAAGAGAATTGGTAAAGGAGGTAACCAGATGGATTATCGAAAATACAATAGTTTCAGGGGTTATTTTCCACTTTAGCCATAATTCACCAATCGTAAACAAAGAACCTTTAGCCACTTGATTCTCCATCTCTTCTATACAAATAAACGATCTAATTCTAATACTCAATGGCTATCACGTGACAGTTTTTTTCTCGTTGTTTTATCAAATATTATCACGTGACTAAATGTTGTTTGTTTACAATTGGTGAATGAGACCTATTGAAGCATTTTTTATGACAAAGCTTATATCAAATCACTCCCGCACCTATTCTTTGGGCAAGTTCAAACTTTGCGCAATTATTCACTGACATAGAAAAGACATGAATCAATTGAAAAAGAATGTAACCAATTATACAATTAAGTACTGGTACTTCATTAATTTGTGTCAGATCATCAATGGAAACTAAAACTTGAGTATTTGTTGGGTTTAAACCCCCTAAAAAATTGTTAAGGCTTTTTCTCCCTCCCCGCATTCTCCGATGAAGTTGATATTTTAAACGTTTAATTATTGCGCCTAACAAAACATGAATCAATAAACAAAAATACTCAATTGATCAATTAATTATTATTAATTATTTCGTTTGATATAGAACCAGGGAAAAATACGAATACATTATTGAAAGATATAGTTTAAGGTCGGAGTTTTCCCCCTTTAGATAAGCTTTGTTTTTTTTTTGTTGTTTTTTTTCAAGGATTTTGTATATTTGCCTTGTTTTAAGTATATAGTGTTGCCTTTACCTAGTGTAAAGTAAGCTGGTGGACTCTTTCTACCATCACCTCCGATGCCGTAGCCTTGAACCCTGACCTTGTACACGATATTCCGCTCCACACCATGTAGAACCCCAGTTGGCGTTGCGCCTGGAAAAACTGAAATTTTGGCTGATCGAATGTCTTCCCTGGCGTCCCACCACATTGCCTGCAAGATAGAAGATGCTTAAACAACAGAAGCAAATAAGGAGAAAAAAAAAAAAAAAACAATTAAGAAGTTCTATAAACCAAACCAATATGTAGTATTGATTTTAGGACAATTAACTCATGACCAGACATACACAGAATAATTCCATTTTTTTCTAAACTTACAACAAACCTTCATTAATTTAACCCTAGGAGCTGCTACGTTGCTATCAATTTGCAAATTATGTACAACTCATCAGAAGAATATTTTACTTGAATTGAAAAACTGAACTTAGTCTCTCGACCACGCTTCCCATATATATAATTTTTTTTTTTTTCGTTTGGTGATGTCGTTTTACTTTTTTTTAAAAAACACTCTCGGTTCACAGTACAAACAGTACACTGCTTGACCACGAAGTTTGATCAAGAAAACAAACTTCACCGTCCAGTTTCACCGTTCAGTTTCACCGTTCAAAACATGACATCCATCTTCTATTTTGTCTTAGAAACGTTCGCAATGAAAGAGTTTTATTTTCAAACGTGCATCTCCAATCCAAATCCTTAACCAGGAAAGTTTCTGCAAAGCTGCATCGAAAATTAAGCATGTTATTGACCATAGGGATCAACTTTATCATGGCTCGGGGTTTGTAACAAAAGGCAGTTCAGAGAACTACTTCAAGATTTGGAAACTGAACATTCACACAAACACACACACATACACACATTCATATTAAATGCGGCCTCTTATACCAAAAACAAATTTTTATGCGCCCCTCTAAGCAAAAAGGTTGCCCACCGCTGATCAAGATTTTACTTACAGTTTTATAGTTAATGAAAAAAAAAAAGGTAAATCTAAATGTTTGGTAATTAAATAAAACCAAAGTATTGACATTACTTAGGACTGGATTTTTAAAAAAATTTTTTTAGGTGTAAGTGGGGTTTAGTTTAATTTACATTCAAAGCGTTAACAAAATGAAAGGAAACTAGTAAACAATCATTGCCAGTGGACCAACTAAATGATCGATGGAAGAAACATATGCTGTTCGTTGCAAGGTTAAAGGACAATGTGTGATCAGGGCCGGCTTTAGGCATATGCAAGTAGGCAGCCGCCTTGGGCCTCCGATTGTTTGGGGCCTCGTACAGGACTAAAAAGAATTTCGAAACTTGTATCATACCTCAAATATAGAAGAGCACTAGGGCTCTACGGCTACTAGCCTAACTCTAAGTCTCTTCTATGACTCAAGGTTTATTGGCTAATGTTTAAATCTAATTGTTTGACTTGTTATATTAGTTAGAAGACCTTTGTTGGTCATTATTTTTATTTTTTTGCCAATTTATCTGGAGCCACCATATTTATTTTGCCTTGGGTCTCCAATTTCTGACGCCGTCCCTGATGTGAGGTTAAAAGACAATATGTGATGTTAAAGGGCTATAGATGAGGTTAAAGGGCAATAGGTGAGGTTAAAGGGCAATAGGTGAGGTTAAAGGGCTATAGATGAGTTTAAAGGGCAATAGGTGAGGTTAAAGGGCAATAGATGAGGTTAAAGGGCAATAGATGAGGTTAAAGGGCAATAGATGAGGTTAAAGGGCAATAGATGAGATTAAAGGGCAATAGATGAGGTTAAATGGAAATAGGTGAGGTTAAAGGACACCTTCTAGAAGTATGTTGACTTCTACCTTGTATCCTTGCCTGGTCTCCTCGCCAAGTTTCACTGTCACACCTCGCCACATGATTCTGACGCTGTCATTCTCATGTGACATTACAGTCACATACTCGGGATAGTAGGCAGGCGCTGAGAAACACAGAAAAAAAAATTGAACTCTGGCTCCAATTGTTACAAAACTTTTTTTTCTTTAAATTTAAAATTATAACAATATCGCACAAGACACAAATGTTAATGATTCGCGTCCAGACCACAAACACTGTGTAGCAGTCCACGTTATCAAGAAGTTGTATAATTATAGTTCATGATCCTTTGCACTGTCTATTGGAATATAACCGCCTTAGTTCATGAATTATGATTTCATCGTATTAAATATTAATTTATTTGTATCACAAAGAATGAAAAAAAAATCTCGGAATGTGACTTCAGCCTTAAGGTAAATCAGAAATTTTTCATGGTTCATAGTTTTACTTAGAATTATTTTCAAAATTAACTCCTCAAAAATACTTTAGTGTGTATTTAAATAGGTATTCATAAATTCTATGCTTATATAAACTGACAGACAAAATGCTACACTACATTCAAAATGTTTTTTAGATTAGTTTCTCATTTTATCTCTCGTGATTATGGTTATAATGTTATCACAGCGCCTTGAGCCTACATTTTGTTTGTTAACAGCGCTCTATAAATTAATTGATTATTACTATGTTAAATGTGACGAACGAGTATTCATTCTCTGGCGCTGCCAGGGGTCTAGTTTCACTAAAGAGAAATACATTTCATTGTAGTCCCTTTATCAGTGTCCATTAAGGAATGTTCTGGTTTATTATTATTATTATTATAATTATTATTAATGTAGAAAGAAACCTACGCCTTAAGTTCAAATTGAAGTTATAGTTGTCAGTCTTGGGTCCCATGCCTGCGTGGTTGATGAATTGAAAGTTGAAGCAGTAATGCCCTTCTGGCTCCATTCCTATGAGAAGCCCACTGCTTGCGTTCCCATAGTAACGGTTAAACAAAGCCTCCCTCTCATTCTGTCCCAGACATAGAGTTGTAGGCTCCTCCCAGTAATTCACCTAAACAACCATAATAAAAGTACAATATAAGTACAAATAGTGGCGCCGTGGCAGAGCGGTAAAGCGCTTGACTTCCGAATCGGGGATTTTTAATTTCGGGATCTTCGGGCGCCTCTGAGTCCACCCAGCTCTGATGGGTACCTGACATTAGTTGGGGAAAAATAAAGGCGTTTGGTCGTTGTGCTGGCCACATGACACCCTCGTAAACCGAAGGCCACAGAAACAGATGATCTTCACATCATCTGCCCTAAAGACCACAAGGTCTAAAAGGGGAACTTTACTTTACTTTTTTTATAAGTACAAATGAGTACACTGTAGCAGCCAGTGTAGCTGGTATATTTTCAACTGGAATGTTTCCATTGCATACAAACCCCCGGTTTATTGTAAAAAATGTTTGTTTGTAAAATGTTTTACATGTTTCGGATGTTCCTTCAGAGTTGAAGATAGTTTACTTCCTAGTCCAAACCTCCCGCAGGACGACGGGGGATGGGAGCGGGCAGGGTTTGAACCCTCGACCGTCCATAAATCCGAACGACAGTCCAGCGCGCAAACCACACGACCAGGCAGCCATCCACTTTGTTCAGTAATCTCTACTGCAAGATGGAACATAATCACAAGTCTATATGTAGAAACAATACTTTTAAGTGAAACGTGGTTTATAAAGGGAGAGAACAAATCACTTTTTGCCACATAAATCACTAAAACGTAACTGCCATCAATGGTTACGTTAATTGAAATTTTAAATAAAGAAGTAATATATTATGGAAATTAAGATAAAGAACTAGTTGAAAAAACAATGATGGAGACATAGTAGAATAGTTTAAATTAGTGAAAACACAAAACAATTCATACGATTAGAAGTACCTTTTTTTTCCTTGCACTTATACATAAGGAATATTTTTTTATTTTGTAATTTGAACCATCAATCGCTGTACACAGGATATAATAAAAATTGTTAGAAATTCATTATTAGACGAGTGTTTAAAAATTATTTTTAAAAAAAGGAAAGTTCTTCTTTCAGACATCGTGATCTATAATAGAGATTATGTCTCATACGTCATTTCTGTGCATGTCAAAGTTCACTAGGTAAGTGATAGCAGTATAGGTACCTAGAACGATGACTGAATATTAACATATTACACAAGTCTTACTTTAGCAAAAAATTGTTTAAAAAAAAAAAAAAAAAAAAAATTAATCAGCAGACGTCGGAACGTATTATGATGATATTTTATGATTTGGCTTAAAAACATTGTGAATGCGAGAATCCCCATACGCATATATATGGATTATGGACACACAACACGAATAACGAATAACTTTGGCAAGGGCAGTAGTCCTACCTGATAAGCAAACACTGTTCCCCGTGCTGCCTCCCTTGTGTTAGGAATGGGCTTCCAGAAGACTATGGCGGCTGTTCCGTTGAGAACCTCAAATGTGTCAAAAATTGGTAGCACATTGGATGGCACTGGAGCATAGACGATATACATTATAATAAAAGTCAGAGAAGTAGGTGAACATTTTAAAGTTGTTTTTTTTTAAACACTGTCTATTGCTTACTTTCCTAGGTATCAAGATCTTTGCATCACATTGCTACAAAGCTTATATCAACTCTGTCTGGTACAAATCCCACGGATGAAGAAGAAACTTTGTATAATTATTCATTTTCGAAGACTATCCACCACCACCACCACCACCACCACCTATCAACTGGTGAACAGTTGGGGCACCATACAAGATATAATGACTACATTTCTCTATTTCTCTCTGACTTTGGCCTAAGATAGAATTTCATTTAATGACAGGCCTGTCCATTAGTGTATGTAATCTTGCCATCGCTTTCTCTGTCTGTCTGTTTCTTCTTTTTAAGGCTAATAATCCCAGAAAGAAGGATTTTAGAGCCCTAAGGACATCGTGATGTGGTCAGAATGTTGTAAGCTTTTTTTTTTGTTACAATGGTTATATCATCATGGGATTCAATTAATTAATTTGTGGTACATACATAAAAGGGAGATAAATTTTACAGTAATGAGCGATAAGGCAGTAATTATATGGCGGCTTCCCTTATATAAGTTTTGATTGGTTTGTTGTCTTTCTTCATTACGTTTTATTTTTAACTTTTAGAGAAAAGGTTCAATAAAGACTTACTGTCCTCAGCCGAGTAGACTATGGTAAGTGTAGAGTTAGGACCAGGTCCAACGCTGTTGATGGCTTGCACTTTGACCTCGTAGGGTGTGTAGTAATACTCAATCCCTACTGTGGCATGGTACTCTGACACCATCAGTTGTTCTGACTAAAAAAAAAAATCACGGGTGTTTGTATTAGTTATACATTTTATTATTTATATTTGCCGTAGACAGACTACTTATCACTCGATACCATTGAAAGAATTCAAACCACATATATTCTGCATTGGGGATAACCACATGCCAATTGCATTGGCGTAGCAACACATTTGGGGGTCCGGAGTACTTGGCCACTTTAGGGGCCCCTGCATTTTGACATTCGACATCAAGACATGCACTTAAAAAATAAATAAACATCAATGGCAAGATATCATGGCATTGGCTTAAAATTTAATTTTTTTTAAATTTCGTACACTCATTTGGAGCACTTCTCAAGCGGGGGCCCGGAGGGATATTCAAATTTTGAAAAAAAAACTCCTCCACTCTAGCTTCGCCACTGGCTGAATGCGATCTTATTGTGGTAAGCTTAAGGGACGACAGATTAACAGAGGCGAAGACCTTATCATTATTAATGTTATAAGCCAACAATGTAAGAGGAACATTAGGCATACAATTACTCAGGTTATCAGTCAATGTGCCAACAATGTAAGAGGAACATTAGGCATACAATTACTCAGGTTATCAGTCAATATGACAACAATGTAAGAGGAACATTAGGCATACAATTACTCAGGTTATCAGTCAATAAGCCAACAATGTAAGAGGAACATTAGGCATACAATTACTCAGGTTATCAGTCAATGTGCCAACAATGTAAGAGGAACATTAGGCATACAATTACTCAGGTTATCAGTCAATATGACAACAATGTAAGAGGAACATTAGGCATACAATTACTCAGGTTATCAGCCAATAAGCCAACAATGTAAGAGGAACATTAGGCATACAATTATTCAGGTTCTCAGTCAATATGCCAACAATGTAAGAGGAACATTAGGCATACAATTACTCAGGTTATCAGTCAATATGACAACAATGTAAGAGGAACATTAGGCATACAATTACTCAGGTTATCAGTCAATATGCCAACAATGTAAGAGGAATATTAGGTATACAATTATTCAGATTATAAGTCAAAAATTCTCTTAATTCTTTAAATTTAATTTTCCTGCGTTAGTATTTTTGTTGTTTAAGATTTAGCTTGCCTAAAACGTGTCCATCTAAAATCCAACGATGAACCCTAACAGTGATTAGTTGTATATCTCGACATGGTGATCCATAGCTAATTGATAGTATTTAGATCTACTTTTTTGTATTTTACATTTAATGTTATTAAGTCACTAAGTCCAAATCATCTTAAAGTCATAATTCAAATCAAAGTTAATGAGCAAGTAGAGGCAGGGTGGCTGAGGGGTAAAGCGCTTAGCTTCTGAACCGAGCGTCCCGGGTTTGAATCCTTGTGAAGACTAAGATTTTTAATTTGGAGATCTTAAGGGCGCTTCTGAGTCCACATAAGCTACTGAAACTAAAGCGGTTGGTCGGTTTGTTAGCCACATGACACCCTCATTGACTGTGGGCCATAGAAAACACATGACATTTAAATCATCTGCCCTATAGACCGCATGGTTTGAAAGGGAAACTTTACTTTACTTTACTTTTAGTGAGTAAGCAATTGTAATTTTTTTTGTCTAACTTACCATTTCCCATTTCCGGTTACTGTTATCTTCTTGTTGGCGTCTGTAATACACAATATACCGGACGTCTGGCGCTCCCCACTGACTTCTAGGCAGGGGCTACAGGAATAGAAAACAAATTATTCAAAATTGAATAGCACTTATTCTACAATGTTACACTCTCTGTAAAACTAATAGTCTCTAAAAACGTGCAGTTCTTGGCGTCACAACAACAAATATTTTGTTAGATCATGGATGTTGTTTTTTTTCTTGAGAGCCAATATGATATTAAAGCGCATCGCTAATGTTTCCCAATAGGAACTTACCGGCGAAGAGTTTAGATTAATAGAATTCTTTGCACTGGCGGAATGGGAAAAAAAAAGCCCAACAAACATGTCACTATCCACACATCATTTCTCAACAGCCGTTTTAGTTGTGGACACCTGGACAGCTGATATGGTACACAGAATTATTATATAAGTGAGTTTCCCCGGTGTGCTCGGCCTCTCTAGCCCGAGCATCTTGGGATACGACCCAAAAAATGATCATATGTTTGGATCTTTCCCAAACAGAACAGGCTTTCTAAATTTAGTGATTTTACTAAAGGTGTTACTCTAGTCAAATCTGAATATTCGTTTATAATGAATCTCACTGCTCTATTTTGTGTCTGTTCCAGTCTGTTCTTGATTTTATTTACTGCCATGGATAGTGAATAGCTGCTCGAGTGGACAAGACATAGTTTACTTACATCCCACGTGATCCTCAGTAGGCCAACACTCCCTCCTCCCCCTCCGACGTTGGAGGGGGCAAACACCGGAGCTGCATTCTTCAGGTGGTACCATTCTGTTGAATAATAATAACAATAATAATAATAATAATAGTAATAATAATCATAATCATAATCATAATAATCATAATCATAATAATCATAATCATAATAATCATAATCATAATAGTAATCATAATAATCAGCATCAAAATCTATTTCAGTGAGAACATTAGAAGTTCAAATCCTTTCTTGCAAAAGACATGGACAGAAATCCTTCTGTTGTGTTAGCCCATATCTTTAACCATACAGGTCGAGAAATTGTGGGTTTTCCAGACCTGTCGGGACGGAGATAAGCAATTCTGGGGCAGTCAAAAAGTATGAGACACGACATCCTCTTCTCCCCCACAGCGTGAGTCGATGTTTGGCCATAGCCATGCAAAATGTGAGCTAAAGGGTCAATCTCCTGTCTTGCACTGTGCTTTAATACCTTGCTAAGGCCTGGACAGCCTCCAGCATGAAAAAGCGCGATCAGCCCTCTTCGTGTGCTCTGAGATTCCGTTGATTTTTACAGAATTGTCCCATCATTCAATATTTCCATATTTTCCATTTCTATATTTTGGATTGTTGCCAGAGTGTGATGGGAACTTATATCCTGCGCGTTAGGTGGTGTTAAAAAAATAATGTGTTATCAATTTTCAGGATTTTCTTTTGCATCAATAACATATTATTAAGTAATGCAGTATTTATATAGTTCGTCCAACGTGGTTGGTGGTGATTACTTTGGTCATCCAGGGGGGCTGAGGGCTTTGTACTTGGGTTTTGTGCCTCGTCATGTGGCTGGTGAGACCTATGTGAGCCCGGAATGCTGGGCTGCACACTGAACAGGCTATTGCAGCTGGAGCTAGTGTCATTGGCCTTGCTTTTCTTCTCTGGCGTTTTTCTTCTGCCAGCTTTGTTCTCTGTTCCACAGCAACCTGTACGCCAGTTTTCACAGCGCCGACGCCATGATGCTCTGTCATGTACCTCTGTCTCCAGATGGCTGGGTCTATGCTGAATGCCTTTAGGGAAGTATTTAGAACCACGGTCGATATCAACGGAAATGAAATGGAAACAATAATCCTAGCAGGTAGAGTTAAATAATTTCAATTTTACTTTTAGATAAGACTAATACCAAAAATTAGAAACACTTGGATTGGAGAGTACGTTTCATGAAAGTTGTTGATTATGACGCCATCTTGGTCAACACACTTAAGACGGGGACATTACAAGACTAGGCAAAGAGAAATAATCCTTGTGATATCAACCACTATCACACTGTATTGTTTTATAACTAAACAGAACAATATTTCTATTTCTAATAAAAACAACAAAAGCAAAATATAAATAACAAGCCGACCCATAGTCTTTTTTTTAAAGCCTCATTCTCTGTTAACTCTAAAGTTACGTGGGGTAACTCTAGTATGACTTGCAGAAATCAAAGAGTTTTCTTTCCATGACTTTTTCATGGTGGTGCACCCATGGTTGGGCTACGAACGAATTTTTTTAAATAAGACATTTTTTTTAAAAAAAGCTTAACCTAGGGAAATATTTCTCCATTTACCAACATATCTCTCAATGATGTAAGATGTATTTCCTTTTTTCGATATGTAACAAATTTAAACAATTACCACAAATAAATTAACTAATTGGTTATTGTTTTTTATTTATGGTTTGTTAAGAGCCATTTACCAGTGTAGAAGATTTCAACTTGATCCGAGAATCGGATGTGGGAGAAATAATGTGTTCAAAATTGTTACCTGACAAACAGGATGAGTTGATAGAAGCTTCGCAATAACAATCATATAGAATTACAGATCATGTCGTTACAAAGCAATCAGATAGGTGTCAATATCCCATTATAGATATATCTTCTTTTGTTTTGTATTGTAATAGTTAAGTGTATGTGTTTTGAGTGGCTGGTAGTGCAGTGTGTGTGCCTGTGTATGAAATGACCAGTGGACCTTGAGTGTACATGGTTGAGTGAACAGCAGTGTGTCAGGACTGTGTGTAAAAGGAGGTCAGTTTAGAGAACAAGTAGCTGGAGTAAAGAGATCATTGTGTCTTTTGAAGCGCATGTTGTTTTAGTGTGTCTATGACATGTATTTCCTTTTTCATAACAAACTATTTACACACATTTTAAAAGATATTAGTATTTTCAATTTAATGTTTTCTCCTACTGGCGTCTTACAAGTAAAAAAAAAAAAGCCGATCTTACTGCTAGGTTCTGAGCTAGCTGGCCCATATCCGGCCTGGTCATTGCCAGCTGCAACTCGAAACATGTAAGACGTACCAGGGGAGAGGCCGCCTTTGACGTCATACTTTCTAAAGATGGGATATTGCTCAGTGATGACAGAGAAAGCCGGAACATCTAAAAATCAAATAAGCAAAAAATAATAATTTTATACACTTTTTCTCTCTCATGATTGCAAGTTTTGTCTTCCCTTTTCTATACAAAAGAATATTAATAAATTCCACTAATGGGTTAACTAATTGTTTCGATTTGGTTTATTGATTCATTTGTTGCCATCGACGTTGAAATAGTTAGCAAAATTCTGATTTGATCCGAGAATTATAAGTGGGAGAAACAAAAAGTGTCAAATAATTTCACCCAGACAGACAGTTGAAGTAGAGTGAAAAGTAAAGTTTCCCCTTTCAGACAATGCGGTCCATGGGCGTAGCCAGCGGGGGGGGGGGGGTCTTGGGGTTCAACCCCCCCCCCCACCGAAATGAAATCCTTCCCCGGGGGGATCTAAATTTAGTGACCGATTTTTAGCTTTGATTTTTTTTTTTTTTAGGTGAGATCTTAATACTAAACCATCACTTGCCCCAGCACAACTAAGGCCTACCAGGGGGGTTGAGTTTAAAACCCCCTACAAAGGGGTTTTTACAGTTAAATCCCCCTCTTGTATAAAACAAAACAAAAAAAAATGCAAACGACAATCCCCAAATTCCAAGAGCACAGTTAAGGAAGATTTTGATTTTAAAACCTCCTCCAATATTGACGATAAACCCCTTCTTCAATATAATAAAACCAAATTACTCACTCAAAATTTTATGATCGTAGCCAAAGGGGTTTTGAGTTTACCCCCCCCCCTTCAGTAGGGTTTGAAGCTAAAAAATACCTCTTCAATATAAAAAAAGCAAATTACGCACTCAAAATGTTATGAGCGTAGTCAAAGGGGTTTTGAGTTTAAACTCCCCTCCAGAGAAGATTGAAGCTAAAAAATACCTCTTCAATATATAAAAAAAGAAAATTACTCACTCTAAAATCTATGAGCGTAGCGAAAGGGTTTTAGAGTTTAATCCCCCCGCCAGCGGGATTTGAAGCTAAAAAATACATCTTCAGTGTAAGAAAAAAAGCAAATTACGCACTCAAAATGCGATGAGCGTTGCCAAAAAGGGTTTTGAGTTTAAACCCCCCTTCAGAGGGGTTTGATGCTAAAAAATACCTCTTCAATATAAAAAAAGCAAATTACATACTAAACTTATTTGAACGTAGCCAATCTGATTGGGGGTTTTGAGTTTAAACCTCTCTCCTACAGATGACTTTTTTTTTAAAGTTTAAAACCCCTCCAGATGGTTCTGAGTTTAAGATCCCCCCCACAGAGCATTTTCAGGTGGAAAACCTCTATCTTCAATATTATTCTAAAGCAAACTACAGTTACTAAATTCTATTATCGTAGCTATATGGGGTTTTGAATTTTAAAAAAACAACTCCAGAGATTTTTTAGTTTAAAAGCCCCAACAGATAATTTTGACGATAAAAATTCCCTTTTCGATATAAAATCTAAAGCAAACTACAGTCACTTAATTCCAAGAGCGTATTCAAGAGAGGTTCCACATTTCTACCATTGGCGGGGCTCCATTAATAAAGTGCAGTGAATAGTCATCTGCCGTAATTAAAAAAACACTAAATGTAGCTCAACAAAGATGGCTAAGACAGATTTTAGGAGTCAGTTATAGAGATCGGGTCTAAATCAAGGAAATCATTTGCCGAACTGGGAGTCGACCCCTTAGTAAGATTGTGAAAGAGCGTCGCATGAGTTGGCGGAACATGTTCTCCGACAAAATGAATTAGGCATAAGAAGAGTTGCGATGACATCCTAGTACAATTTAACGCCACACATTCATGGAGGTCCTCAGAGCAGGTGGGAAGAGGCTTCAGACATTACCAGTGACAGATTTTTATGGAAACAGCTTGACAGCTAATGCGCCGAACGGCGCGGGAGGGTCTAAGTCAGTAAGAAAAGCACATTAGGTTTTTGAAATTTTAATAGCAGGAAAATGCAGTGCAGATACGTCAGAATAAGCATTTTGTTGGCTTTCAATACCAGAAATAGTGCTTGGCGGTGGGGCTCCACCCCGCGCCGGAAAGCTCCTGGCGCTCTCCCAGATCCCCTTGCTATTAATGGCGGGGAATCTACACTTTTTCCACAACTCCAGGAAGAACCTATTCTAGGGCACAGTAAACCCCCCCCCCAAAACCCTCCAAAAAAAAATCCTGGCTACGCCCATGATGCGGTCTATAGGGCAGATGATGTTTAGGTCATAAGTATCTTTGGCCAACAGTTAACGAGCAGTGTGCTATGTGGCCAGCATAACGACCAACCGCCTTTACTGTCCTAAACTAAAGTCAGGTACTCATTAGAGTAAGATGGACTCAAGGGCGCCCTAACAATCCCAAAATTCATAATCCCAGTCTTTACAACAGTTTCGGAAGCCAGGCGCTTAACCATTCATCCACCGCGCCCCCCTTTTCCCGTCGACAGACAGACGGGATGAGTTTTTTAAGCTCGCCCCCTCCCAAAAAATGATATAGGCCTAGCATTAATGTAATTGTAATTCGCGTCTACATTTTTTTTAAAGACCAGTTGTGATTGGTGCAGGCGTTCATGTATGTTGCGGTGTGTACGTGTGTGTGTGAGTGTGTACATATGTTTAAATGTGAATGTTAAGGCAGCTTTTATGTCTAACTGGAACTGCTTTAATACATTGCCTTCTTCCGAAAAGAAATGTGAAGAATCTATTTCTTGCTTTATGCTTGACACATTGTAGCCTGTCTCCATTTTACCTTCTATATTTATTTTTTCCAATATAGTTTGTGACCAGTGTTTCCCAAACTGTGTTCCACGGAACCCTAGTGTTTCGCGAGGTCTGAATATGGGTTCCACGAATTACTGGATTAATTAACTAGTTGGCCAACACGTGAAATGTTCTCTCTAAAAAATTAAACAAATTGTTCTGTTGAATATTCTGAAAGTGCGAAGTGTTCTGTTAACGAAACTCTTATGAAAACACTGCTTTACGCTGTTAGATTTAGTGTGTTTTTTAACAAGCCAATGTTCCAATGATGGATGTTTTGTTTTATTGCTTAGAAGACTCCGCAGTCATGAGACATTTAAATTTCAAACAAATCCATCCCCTGCTCTTTTACATCTTAGTTATTTGTTTCGTAAATAGGAGAACTTTTGACTTAGAGACAATGACGCGACTAGTAAAATCTAGACAGGGTTTTGAGAATAGTGACATATAAACAGATGTAAAGAAACTACTTCTGACGGCTTTAGAGAGAGGGGCTTTTTATGAAAGTAGAGATTTCGCTTGACGACATTCGACGGTTCCCTTCATAATTACTAAACATTTTGTTCGACTTTCACTATCAGCGTCGACTAATTATATTGTCGGCCTTTCGCCTGTGTTAATGAAGCTCGTGATTTGAGTGTTACTTCCGTTTGGCTTATCTACATAACACGTAGCGTTGAAGCGCCTAACACTATATATAAATACCTTCCTCTAAGGTCTTCCACTTGCCGTTGTCATCTATAGACAGAGACTGTACCCTGTACTTAGTGATGGGGTAGCCATAGACCTCTCCGTCCTGCCACCAGATGGCGACGTTGTCATGGTCTTGTAACAGTGTGCTGTTTTTCTGCCTCATGTGAACGCCCACTGGTTCTCCGGGAGGAGCTAGTGAAAACAAAATAAAACAACATCATTTAACCCTTAAAACGCGTGTGGTAGTTTAGCCTCTAAACAACACAATTGTAATTCCATTTTGTATGCACTTATTTTTAAAACAGCTCAGCATTTTAAGGGTTAAACAATTCGAAGAAAAACAAATAATTAGATGGTCCAAGAAGAATACTTCATTTAATTAATTAAAATATTAACACACCATAAGCCAATGATATGGAGCCGTAGCGGTTGAATTATAAAGCGCTTTTGCCTCCGAACAGTTGGGTCCCGTGTTCGAATCCTGGTGAAGAGGGATTTTTTTTAAATTTCGGGTCTTTCAAGCGCCTCTGAGTCCACCCAGCTCTAATGGGTACCTGATATAAGTCTGGAAAAGTCAAGGCTGTTAGTAGTTGGGCTGGCCACATGACACGCTCTTTAACCGTAGGCCGCAGAAACAAATGACCTTAACATCATCCGCCCCGTAGATCGCATGGTCTTAAAGGGGAACTTATATAAAAATCATGTAAAAGAAAAACATCTTTAAATAGTCAGGTAAAAAAATTTATTTATAATTTCGTATTCACGTCAACAGATCAACACTTCATAAGGTAGTAAAGTCAAGGAACAACAGACCTTTAAAATTATCAAATTTAATATATGCGCCACGTTAGACCAGTCACTCCCTTATCTGATCTAAAGTCTTGAACCACGTTAGACCAGTCACTCCTTTATCTGATCTGAAGTCTTGAACCACGTTAGACCAGTCACTCCTTTATCTGATCTGAAGTCTTGAACCACGTTAGACCAGTCACTCCTTTATCTGATCTGAAGTCTTGAACCACGTTAGACCAGTCACTCCTTTATCTGATCTGAAGTCTTGAACCACGTTAGACCAGTCACTCCTTTATCTGATCTGAAGTCTTGAACCACGTTAGACCAGTCACTCCTTTATCTGATCTGAAGTCTTGAACCACGTTAGACCAGTCACTCCTTTATCTGATCTGAAGTCTTGAACCACGTTAGACCAGTCACTCCTTTATCTGATCTGAAGTCTTGAAATGTAATTCTGATATCTCCTTTCTCTTACCAATTTAAAAGGTATGTGGGTTTGGAGGTTTACTTCCCGTAATTCGGAAATGGAAGTAAAAAAAGTGTTACAGACTGAATGTAGTGTGCTAATAATGAAAGTGACGTCAAGGAAAAGCACGTAACCTTACAGTAGAGAGTTTTATTGTGTTTATTGATAGAATTGCTATACTGAAAAAATGTGTTTTGCGGTTAATATAGTTCTATAAGCATAGCAAGCCTTAGATAATTAGGAGACACTTTGCAAAGTTAATATGGTGGCCCCTAATAAAATAGAGAAAAAAAAAACTGCGAAAAATTTAATTACGCTATATATTAACAGAAAAAAATTGTTCTTCAACAATGACATTGGTTATAGCATATACAATTTCTTCCACCAATCAAAGGCCTAAGGCGGATGCCTAGTTTGCCTATACCTTAGACCGGCTTGCTATAAGTCATGCTGAGACAACAATCTTGCAACACTACGGTCCTGCCATCGCTAACAGAGATTATCAAAAGGTAAAGGCTTTAAATTCCTATGGTAGGTATGAGTGTTCTGTTCTACACCATTATTGTCGGTCTCGTGGCCTAATTGTGTCTGGGTTTTTTTACATCTTAAATTTTACACCTCTTTCGTTCTTTGAATAAACTCTACATTCCCTAGGGCTCTTATTTTACTTATATGCTAAAAGTTTCTATGCAAATAAGAAGCTTTCCTAATGTCTAAAATATACAAGGCCTTATATATTACCTCTGACTGTGACGTAGGCAGTGTCCGACAGAGTTCCAGACGCAGACTTGACCAAGCACGTATACTGACCAGCGTGACGCAGCTGAGCTGCTATGATGTACAGTTTTCCCGACTCCGATTCAGGCTACGGAAGAATTATAGTCACACATATACAGAATGGTGGTTTGTGTGTGCGTGTGAGTTTCTTTGTGTGTGTGTGTGTGTGAGTGTGTGTGCGTGTGAGTTTCTGTGTGTGTGTGTGTGAGAGTGTATGTGCTTGTGAGTTTCTCTGTGTGTGTGTGTGTGTGTGAGTGCATGTGCGTGTGAGTTTCTGTGCGTGTGTGTGTGAGTGTGTGTGCGTGTGATTTTCTGTGTGTGTGTGTGAGTGTATGTGCGTGTGAGTTTCTGTGTGTGTGTGTGTGTGAGTGTATGTGCGTGTGAGTTTCTGTGTGTGTGTGTGTGAGTGTATGTGCGTGTGAGTTTCTGTGTGTGTGTGAGTGTATGTGCGTGTGAGTTTCTGTGAGTGTGTGTGTGTGTGTGAGTGAGAGTGTGTGCGTGTGAGTTTATGTGTGTGTGTGTGAGAGAGTGTATGTGCGTGTGAGTTTCTGTGAGTGTGTGTGTGTGAGTGTGTGTGCGAGTGGGAGAACAAAGGTGACACACCGAAGTAAGGGGAATAAATCCATACATACATCCACATCTCTCATAAATTATCATTTTCCCCCTTATGTCGATATCAGAAAAACAATTGATTAACAATAATTAATTAACTAATAGCTTAATATTTTGATTGATTCATATTTTGTCAGGTAAAAAAGAATACTTTTCCAAAGTTTTAACTCGATCCTAAAACGGAAATTGGCAGAAAAAAAATATTCAAACAGACAGACAGACATATTAAGAGGACATATGCATTGTAATAAAATATTAAAAAAAAAAACCACAATCTATATTTCACACGCTAGAAAAAAATTATAATATTACCAAACTCGATGTTTGAAGTAAACAAACCAATCAGTTACTTTTGTATAAGGTATACATTTCAGCCTTGTCGATAAGTAAAGATAATTTTTATTGGTCTTATCAAAAGGGAAATTCAATTTCCCCTCTGCGTAGCTTATATACGTAATGGTTGACATAAACTTCGAGTCTAGAACGCTAAATAATTCGTTCGTTTCTTTGCATACTTGCGCTCCATCATGGACATACGGTGGCAAGACCGCACTACAAACAGCGATGTCCTTGCGAACGCCGGTATGAACAGTATAGAGGGACTTCTTTTGGTCCGACAGTTACACTGGGTGGGGCACGTATCCAGTATGGGAGACGAACGTATGCCAAATGCAGTCTTTTTTTTTTGCTTAACCAGAAGGTGGTCGACGTAACAGAGGCGCCCCACGGAAACGCTTTAAAGATCAGCTTAGGCGTCAACTTTCCTTGGCTGACATAGAAGAGAGCACCTGGTTGCATGCGGCCTCAGAACGACACAGCTGGAGGTCACTCACGAAGGCCGCGGGATACACATTTGAGACCAAAAGAAAATCTGCTGCCGAGGACAAACGCAGACGGCGAACAGAAAATCTAAATCGACCACCTGCGGACAATGGTTATGCTTGCCTTGGGTGTGACAAAATATGTAGGTCACAGCTGGGGCTGCGCAGCCACGAGAAATACTGCATTCCTCACTGATCTTCGGACTTGAAGACTAGCCTTAATATTATTATGTCAATAACGTTTTCAAGTCTTTTCATCCCAGTTGTGCACTAACGCAATCCAGAGATTTTTTATTTCTATATCTGATTCACGTCACTCTTTTCATGCTATAGTGGTACTATCAAGGTCCCCTTTCAAACCTTCCGAGCTCCTCTGTCTCTGTGGCCCACGGTTAACAAGGGTATCAAGTGGCAAGCACAACGACCAACCGCCTTGACTTTTCGACCCAACTGATGACAGGTACCCATTAGAGCTAGGTAGACTCAGAAGCTCCATGGAATCCCGAAATAAAAATCGCAGACTGTAGGAAGATTCAAACCCGGGACTCCCAGTTCTTTTAATTATTTTTAAAATCTTTATTAAGTTGGAATCTGTGTCCTTTCTAACGCGAATTCTATAGTTATTATAGTTTTTTGTTTTTTATATGTTATGTGCTTATAGAAATATTCTTTGTGTATATATATCCCAAAGATCCAGAAAAAAAAAATTACAGTCTTCACCAGGATTCGAACTTTGGACCCCCGAGTTTTACCACTCAGCTTTACCACTTCGCCACCGCGCCTCCCTCTACAAAAGTAATGCCATATAAACGGTTGCTTGATGTTGCTACATGTGTTCTAGTCATTTAAATGTGAGTGAACAGTGGTCTGTCGTTTACTCGATAAAATTTATTTCTTCATTTAAATGAAGAACTGACTTAAATGAGTCATGACCACTGACCATGACATAATGTGCTCGGTCATCACTGCTTGATGTAAAGTCCAGGACGTGGGAATAGAATCGCCACTCATACGTAACGTCCACTTTGCTTTTATCAAAGGAGGCTTTACAAGGAAGTACTGTAGTACTGTTCTGTTCTACTTCTAGGTCATCAGGTCTCACCGAGAATACAATCTCATCTAAACAAAAAAAAAAAAAGACAAGCCAAGTATAAAAAAACTTTTATTTAAAAAAAAAAAGGTTATCTAAAGGGAAAGAACTCCGAACTTAAAACTTTATCTATCAATAATGAACAAGTTATTTCCGATAATCGATATCAAGTAAAATAATAATATTAAGGCTAGTCTTCAAGTCCGAAGATCAGTGAGGAATGCAGTATTTCCCGTGGCTGCGCAGTCTCAGCTGTGACCTACATATTTTGCCACATCCAGGGTAAGCATAACCATTGTCCGCAGGCGGTCGATTTAGATTTTCTTTTCGCCGTAAAATTATTAATTAACAATAATTGACTAATTGAATATTTGTGTTTATTAATTCATTTTATTGTTAGGGACAATAAATAATTGTTTAAAGTATCAATTTGATCGGAGAAATAGTGTTGGCAATTATTTAAGGGAACTAAACACAAGAAACAAGCCATATCTACAAATACTGAAGTATTAGCTTTCCTTATTGGTATCAAACCAGTGATTGTCTGATTGGTTACTTTTTTTTTTTTCATGTCTTGTCAATGCAAATGAAAATTTTTATGAGAAGTTTTAACTTCATTCGAGAACGGGTAAGGGAAGAACTAAATAAACAGAAAGTATGTTGATATAATCTTTATGATAATAACAACGCTACACGTAGAAATGTGCTATAATTGTCTTTTTTATGGCTGTTACCATTAGCTCATTACGGAATCGTATCATTTTGACAAAACCTTTAGTTAACGGGTATCTTCGTGTGAACTAAATTCTTCTGGGTGGGGAGCTGTCAAAACGATGGCTGGACAAGGGTCTCGAAAACGTATTTCACGATTTTTTTTTCTAGAACTTTGACAGTTGATGTATATTGATGTGAGAAGAATTATAAACTCGTTGGCTACATTGCAAACTCGTTGGCTACATTGCAAACACGTAGGCTACATTGCAAACTCGTTGGCTACATTACTAACTCGTTGAATACATTACTAACTAGTTGGCTACATTGCAAACTCGTTGGCTACATTACTAACTCGTTGGCTACATTGCAAACTCGTTGGCTACATTACTAACTCGTTGAATACATTACTAACTAGTTTGCTACATTGCAAACTCGTTGGCTACATTACTAACTCGTTGGCTACATTGCAAACTCGTTGGCTACATTACTAACTCGTTGGCTACATTATTAACTCGTTGGCTACATGACTAACTCGTTGGCTACACTACTAACTCGTTGGCTACAGAGGGAAAACTCTGGTTTGACAAATACAATATATGAACGTATAAAAAGAAATGAATTTAAATTTGGCTAGAGAACTAGAAAACGGACGAAATGTCTTCGGGTATTTTTTTTTTTTTTTTTTTAATTTCATAAAATTAATTTTTAGAAAAATTTTGGCAATCGTCTAGTAAATGTATTCACGTAATCAGGATTCTGTCTTGGTTGGAGAGGGGGCTGGGACGGGGTAAAACTATCATATATTTTTTTAATCTAAAATGTATTAGTCACTATGAGGAAAATAATGTTGTATAAAGGAAGTATTGTCTTGTAAAAAAAAAAAAATTTTTCATGTTTCGGATGTTCCTTCAGAGTTGAAGATAGTTTACTTCCTAGTCCAAAACTCCCGCAGGACGACGGGGGATGGAAGCGGGCAGGGTTTGAACCCTCGACCGTCGATAAATCTGAACGACAGTTCAGCGCGCAAACCGCACGACCAGGCAGCCAAAAAGTATTTTAATGACTTTTCTTGGTATAAAGTACTGACTGTCTTTCAAAAAGTGGTGTATAAAAAAAACATTACTAAATTCTTACATTATGATAATATATTATTAATCATTTTATGCTGAAAAATTAAGTCAGTTTGGGTATCGAACCCGCGACATTCGCGTTATTATCGCGACGTTCTAATTACCTAGCTAAAAGGTCACACTATACAAGGTCAAACTTAAATGACATTTAAATAAATATAAAAAAAATGGCTGCCATATTTCGTCCATATAACGTAAAACACTATCTGCCATCAATTCGATAGTAAATGAATTAATCTTTCAGAAGATTGAATAAAATGTGTTTATGTGAGAACGTTCAGTGATAGATATTGAAAGGTAGACAAAATAATGATTCAAATGTTACGTTTTGGGGATTTTAATTATAGCTTATAGATCGGGGGAATTGAAAACCAAACATGAATAGTATGGCTGTTACTTGAATGTTATTAAACAATGAGTTTTATTAGAAATAAAAAGGGACAATTAGTTTGGACTATGTCACTGAATTGGACTAAAATGTTTACGTAACTAGAGTGGGAAGTAAGTATATTTAGTGCAACTCTGATGAGCTTAATTTTCCATTAACCAGCGCAATACTTCTCAGTTTTCAACCTGGCTCTCGGGTTATCGTTCGTGTAAACGATTGGGCCAAAATGGAGTACAAAACAGAACCAGTGTTGGGGTGCCGAAGGTTCAACCCGGTACCATGGAATCGACAGATCAGAGCGCAATACAGGCGACCAGGCAGCCATTTACTGTGTCTCTTCTAGTGCTACGAAACTATGATGCATACATAGTACAGATATGACCACATTTTGAAGGAGAGAAGATAGTGAATTCACTTTTTCTCTCCTAATTAACGATACCATCGTTGATTTGACCCCTATTAAATAAAATTAATTTTTGGTTTTATAAACGTGTATTTGTGTTATATAACAAGAGCTTGCATTCTCCTATGACTCTATATCAAAAAGTAAAACGTTTTCTGATTACAAACAAAAATGTTATTGAAGTTTAATCCTAACAGGGTAGAATGTACAAATGCGAAAAATGAACAATTCTGTCAGAACATAGAAAATAATTACGGAGGTAAAGAGTTAAATAAAATGAAAATAAAGGACAGAGTTAACCAGGGGAGGAATTAATGGGCCCAGACAACTCCGCCTAGCAGTATCGCATTACTAAGCGAGATAACCACTTTTTTATTTTTGTGCTACGAACCTAAATCTTATTAAAAAAAAGGATTGTGGGAATTAAATTATGGCTTTTATATAGCGCTCCTTCATGCTTATAGCATGCTCAGATCGCTTTGGTCCAATCTCAGTTGTGACCAGTGTGGGGGAGTTAGGAGAAGGTTTTCCCATGCTGCCTTTAGGCGCTCAGTAAACACAACTCTGCCCGAGTCGGGTGTCGAGCCTCGAGTAGCCAAGCCAAGCCAACTACAAGCGCACTTAGCCTCTCGACCACGCTACCCAAGAATGACTCAAGATGCAATTGAAAAAGTAAACGCTAAGAACGGCTCTGTTACCTTGAGTCTATTACCTTGTATGTCCAACCAACACGACGACTTGGCTTCCCCCAGCTGGTTGGTCGCCACGCACGTGTACTCTCCAGCATCGGATCTAGTTAGAGACGACAGCTCAAGATCTCCGTTGGGCTTGACGTGACCAAGCTCCACGCCTCCCTTCAACCATTTGATCGTCGCCCTTGGTGCCGCCTCCGGTCGACAAGAGATAGTAATGTTACCTCCGATGGCGCCTTGCTTTGACCTTTCGACTGGATTTCTGAGGAATGTGGGCGCAAAGGCTGGAAAGAAAAAAAATCAATCTCAACAGCACCAAGGTATAGGTAATTATATTAATGTCTCATAATTACATATACAACTAGTCAAAATCCAATGCACGTGTAAACTATTTTCCAGATTGTAGTTAAAAATGATAAATTATGGCTTTTATAGAGCGATACTTTCATGCCTATAGATCAGATGGTCCAATCTCATTTGTGGACCAGTGGGGGGAGGGGGTATCTAGGAGAATATTTTTCCGTGATGCCTCAGTAAACACAACTCTGCCCGGGTTTGGGGTTCGAACCTCGAGCCCCCTGTATAGGTAGCCAAGTTCCAGTGCACTTAGCCTACCGACCACGCTTCCCACTGTTCAACAATATAGCCATCTAAGGAATGGACGTTGTCAAATAAGATTGATGGCGTCAGATTGTGCCAGGAGTGCGTACTGTAAGTGAATTGCTCTCATTGTCTAGACTACCAATACTAGTTAACGATTAAATGATGATATTCCTGTATATTGTAAATGAAAATAACAACACAAATTTAAATTCTAGCCTCATAATAAATGTAAACTAAAAACAGTTTCTTGAACAATAGCGCATCTAATGTATACAACGCTGTTGACGATAGAGGGGGGGGGGGGTCTCCTTAATTTTTATTTTTCGTCGTCTGCACCTGTCTTGCACCTGTCTTCAGCAAGGACTCTTTGACTATACAGCTGTCTCTTTCAGAAGCTGTTATCTGCTTTTCCCTATGCCAGTAGGGGCAAAATGACGCCTGCTTTGATCTTCTTAGCGCTTCCACGAGGCACCTCTGTTACGCCATCCGCTGTTATGCTCACCAAAAAAAGGATCGCACTTGGTATGCGGTCATCCCCAATAGAGTAATAGGTGTGGTTGGAATTCATTTGCATTTATTATTTCAAAAAAGTTAAGTATATATATATATATATATATCTTTTATATCCTAATAAAGTAATAAAATATACTTTGTCTATTTTAAATTTATGAAATATTATTATTCTTCGCATTTATATTATATAGTTTCAATCTACTTATATAGATAAACAAATAATATTTATAAAAGTTGTTCACTTTATTATCTGAAATATGTTTATCATTTTTTTTTTTTTATAAATTTTAAAATAACGAATTCTAAATAATTCGAGATACTCTGAATGTGTAAAATATTTGGTATACTCACACAAAGCCCTAAGCTGTGCTGACGACCTTGACAGCCCAAACTGATTGGAAGCTTGACATTGGTACATCCCACTGTGTTTCTTAGAATCAACTTTCTCTATTGTCAGAGTATTCCTGACGACCTAAAGACAGTCAAATGTCAATAATATATCAACACCATAGACTACGTGATTATTAGAGAACTACTACAGATTCAATTTAGATCCAACATTAAACTGAATCTAGCGAAATGAGGGCTCACTGTAAGAGACTAAGTAAAAAAAAGTAAAGTTCCACTTTCAGATTTTGTGGTCTATAGGGCAGATGATGTAAAAGTCATCTGATTCTGTGGCCAGCACAACGACCAACCGCCTTTACTTTTCCCCAACTAATGTCAGGTACCAAAAATGAGATGGGTGGACTCAGAGGCGCCCGAAGATCACGAAATTAAAAATCCCAGTCTTCACCAGGATTCGAACCCCGGACCCCGGTTCGGTAGTCAAGCGCTTTACCGCTCAGCCACCGCGCCTCCGTAAGAGACTTGGAAGTCGCACTAAACTTTACGGACTTGAACACGACGTAAAATGTGACATTTTTTCCCGAGATACGATGGGAGCGTAGAATAAATTAGCAGTTACTGCCCCTAGCATTCGCAGCTTTTCATCATATATACCTACAAAGAGACAGACTCAATCCTTTATTGTGTTATTAAAAAGTGTTGAACTGAAATGCCAGACATTACAGCAAACATGACATAAGCTAATACTGTTTTTATTAGAGTTATTCACACTAAGATAGGGAATAATGCAACAAAGCCTTTTTTTTTGGGGGGGGCTATTTCAAAAAGCACATATTGGTACTATCAAGATAGACGTGTAATCGAAACATTAACTAGATGAATCTTCTTATCCCGAAGTCAAGAAGATAATTAGAAAAGGGTGGAGTAGGGAGGGAGCCAGGCAAGCCAGCCTAAGCATGAAAGTCTTTAAAAAGTCTTTAAAAACATTTGTACAGCTTATAATTTTTAAATGCTTTTTTTTCTAAATGAAATTGCATGATCCGCTTATCTATTTCTGTCTCTGTCTCTCTCTCCTCCTGGAAACCCTATTTTTTATGGAGAGAGAGAGAGGGGAGAGAGAGAGAGACAGAGGAACGGATAGAAAAGTTTAAAGATTGTAAGGAGAGAGTGCTTATTTGTGCTCGTGAGATATAAAGCACTCAAACATGGAAGTGAATGAATACAGGATTCAAACACATGAACATTTCACAAAATTAAATAAACAAACCAGAACTCTGCTAATCTATATGATGTATTGCACATGACACAAATGTATTGCACATGACACAAATGTATTGCACATGACACAAATGTATTGCACATTACACAAATGTATTGCACATGACACAAATGTATTGCACATTACACAAATGTATTGCACATGACACAAATGTATTGCACATTACACAAATGTATTGCACATTACACAAATGTATTGCACAGTACACAAATGTATTGCACATTACACAAATGTATTGCACATTACACAAATATATTGCACATTGCACAAATGTATTGCACATTACACAAATGTAAGCACCTTTATTCCATCCACCGAATCTGTCTTCAGGAGTTGTCCGTCCTTGAACCAGGTGTAAACGGGTTTCGGCATGGCCAGTGTAAAGCAAGTCCAGGTAAGACTAGACCCTTCATTCAGATGCTGATTTCGTAGAGGATATGGGAAGAACGGCCGAGCTGGTGGAGATGTGTAAGATGAAAGCATTTAGAAAAGCTGTGCTACTTTTAAGTTTAAATATTAAATGTCTATCTTATTAGTCTTCAATTAGGCCTACGTACTAATAGCTATAACCCGTTTTTTAAAGAATTTTATAATTACCTATAAGTGATGTGTTCTATCATATATCATGTTTTTGTTTATAAAGTCTCAGAAATTCCTTCAGAAAAGAAAGTCATTACTTCTTAGTTGGACTGCAGGGAAACAGGCAGGGGCCTCAAACTCGGGACCATCCTTTCGATAGTCCTTAACTCATACCATACGACCAGGTACCCAACTAAGCAGCTTATTCTAAGGTTTGACGAGGTCTTTTGTAACAGAAGTCTGCCACCAATGTCATAAGTAAAAGGGTACGTAAGTCAAATTGGTCTTCCCAATAACTTTTACTAAAGACACACAAGCTCGCATCTGGCTGACCTTTCACCTGGCTGACCTTTCATCTGACTGACCTTTCATCTGGAGATACACTGTCTTGTTGGCTATGTTGTGTGGGGACCTTACAATGCAAGTGTAGGCTCCTGTGTCCCCCAAACTGGCCTTCGGTAGGACAAGAACACGATTGTGGTCCATTAAGTAGGCGCTCGGATTCATCTGACTACCTTCTCTGATCCATCGGTACTCCAGCGGTAGCCTGTGTGGAATTCAATTCCATTAACTGCGATAATATATTTTAAAATTTTAAGTATTTCAGACACCTTGTACTCACACTCTACGCTTCGTATTTTAATCCTATTTCAATACAATCTGCGAACGTTCAAAATTTCTACTTGATCCGTGTGATTGTCAAAAGAGCTGAGCCGAAGGCTCTTCGAACTCTCGGCGTGTAAGCCTGCTTGAACAAACCGTTCTGTCTGGAGAGGTCCAAGTCAATGGCTATGTAAGACATTGCTATTTCCGTGCACATGGACTACAATACATTCGGCCGAGCACACCGGGAACCCCCGCCATTTTCCTATGTTGTACCAAGCTAACCGTGCAGGACTCACGATTATTGTAACGGTCCCTTGAGGAACGGCGCATGGGTTATCGAAAGGGGCGTGGAAGCTCTCTTTCAACGTCGCACCTTGCAATGGGGAAAGCTCTCGCATTTTCATTTAGCCTAACCACTTTCATCTAGTGATCGTTTCCACCCGAGTGCCACGTTAAGGCAGAATAGCGTACTCGGGTTAACTTGAACCACTTATGTTATAATGTGTGTACATTCTGTACATACATATGCATATATGTGCGTGTGTTGGATGATGCAATTTTTTGAAGTATTAACGGCGTGTTTGTTTGTTTGTTACAAGGTCTTAGTGGCTCGCAAAGACCTTCCTTCAGGGAACAATACCAGGAAAAAGAAGAAAGGGCAGACATAGAAAGCGATGGGAAAAACGACAGTCTAACGTGAGTGTATTAAAGATGGTGACGGGCTGATTGAGCCACGGAGATGGACAAACGTGTAAATACTGACGGGGGAGAACTGTGAATTGAGAGACATGTTTAAACACCTGGAAAAAGACCTTGCGATCTATGGGTCAGGTGATGCAAAGGTCATCTGCTCCTGTGGCCTACGATTAATGAGGGTGTCATGTGGCCAGCACAACAACCAACCGCCTTTACTTTTACCCAACTAATGTCAGGTACCCATTACAGCTGGATGGACTCAGAGGCGCCCAAGGATTTCGAAGTTGAAAATCCCAGTCTTCACCAGGATTCAAAGCTTGTAAATATCCAATAAAATAACAAGCAAAATATAGCAGAAAAAATCTTTAAAAAAAAAACAAAGTTTATCGAAGGGAAATATCCACAAAATCACTGTTATATGTCTCAATAGCTGCAGAAATAAGCTTCATTTTCTATATAAAACAAAATTAATGTATTAATTAGCACTTATAAATAAACTTATTGTTTAATTTTTTTAATTGATTCATATATTGTTATTGACTATGAATAATGATGCCAAATTTCAACTTAAGTAGTACATGTAGAAAACGTAAAAAGGAAAGTAACTCCCAAATACAACCACATCAATTAATAAGTAGCATTCATTTCTTTCCTTTCTTTTCGATACCAAACAAAATAATTATCAATAGTTAATTAATTAATTGGTTACTTTTATAAAATTGATTTCTCTTTTGTTAGATAAAATAAATGAGTAAAGTTTTAACTTAATCCTACAATGGTTCGGGTAGAGATGACTTGTACAAAAAAGTGTACCAGAAAGAGGACAGACAGAGTTGATATAAGCTTTGTACAAAATTGTTTGAGCGATTCTCATAAACACTTTCCGCCTATGTTTTTGTTTTGTTTTTAACGATGAAGAATTTGCAAGCTAAATAGAGGAATTGTAAAAGAAAAAAAAACTTACGATATTTTGTATAATAGTATAGATGATAAAGAAACAGTTCTCTTCTGTCGGCACAGATTCATGATTTAAAAAACTTTCAATGGGCACTATAATTTGGGCTCTATACTTGACACCATAAATGGAAGTCTTAATGTATGAGCTTTTATATAGTCAAGCAGTTGGGGAACATTTCAAAGACGACTATATTCATGAGTTACCTCCCGAAAGCCAAACACTCTATGTAAATGTCGTCTCCTACCATTGGAACCTCTGGGAACACTTGAGGGAACTTGTTCTGTATATCTGGTCCGTATGTGTTAGCATCTGCAACAATGACATGTTCAATTAGGTTTAAATTACTTATTTTACGATTCCTCTATCCAACTTGCAAATTCATCGGCCCAAAAATAATGGGTGGGAAAACCTGGACACGGAACACGAATACGGCTCTAACGATTTTCCTAGAAATTTGATACAGTAGAACGTCGTTTATCCGACTCAATTGGGACCGGACACCGTTCGGATACGCGATTGTTCGGATAACCGAAAACCGAAGCGATCCATGCAGTATATGCAACCGGACACTATACGAATATTGAAAATCATCACATGCGGGACACGTGCGTGAAGAACGAGCAAAATAGGTGACAAATGTCGCAATTTTACCTTTATTGTGGAAAATAATCACTTATTTTTCGTATTCATACAGTATATGTGCATCACAGTACATGTGGTTGATAAAAAAAACAAAAAAAATCTGGTCCGGATATTTGACGCTCCGGATAATAAACGTTCGGATAAACGACGTTCTACTGTAGTTGATAATTGATATACATCTTAAGGGATAAGATTTACTACCTATTTGGTCACATTGGGAAAATTAAGTTTGGCCGTTAAAATGTATTAAAGACAAAAATAATCTCTATATATATACTTCTCTTCTTCCCCAAACAGTTTTGTCGAGTAGTAAGGAGTAAAGGAAAGATCACTCTGCGGATAGTCCACGAGAAAACAAGAAGAGAGAGGGGGGGGGGAGGTATCTACTCTGTAGTAGGCCTAACTATCGAGGCGACAGAGCACGCTCAAGATTTTGGACACAATGGAAAGATCACTCTTTTATTTTTTGCAACTCGGACGGAAGGAGTTATCCTAGTAATACATAATTGGCTTTCACTACACAATATCTTAGACTACGTCTACGGGTATTTTCACGCGTAGGGCCTGCCAGGTTCTTTTTCTTGAATAAAGAGTTACTTAAAATTATATTTGACTCCAATCCTCTTAAAGTACATAGTTTATCAACACTTCCATACATTATCTTATATAATACAGACGTTACTTCAAAAAAGAAGATGATTACGTCCTACGCGTCATGCATTTAGTCATGCATATTAACCAATGACTTAAATTCTGCCAAGTCACTGGTTTTTCTGGCTAGCTCAGGCAACCCATTCCATGCTCTAATAGCACTAGGGAAGAAGGAGTATTTGTACAAATTTGTCCTAGCATATGGGACGAGGAATGTGCCTTTATTTTTGTGTCTTTCAGAGTATTTTATTAAATTTTGTTTTTGTATTTCAAGATTATGGTTCAGTGTTTTATGTATAATTGCTACTTTACTTTTGAGTCTTCTGTCCTGAAGGCTTTCTAAATTTAGTGATTTTACTAATGGTGTTACCCTAGTCAAATGTGAATATTCGTTTGTTATGAATCTCACTGCTCTATTTTGTGTTTGTTCCAGTTTCTTAATGTTTTCTTGAGTTGAGGGGTCCCACACGGTGGATGCATATTCTATTATTGGCCTAACCAAGGTTAAATAACATTTTAGTTTTATGTTCTTATTTGATTTATAGAAATTTCTTTTAATAAACCCTAATGCTTTGTTGGATTTTTTTATAGTTTCATCAATATGTGGATTCCATGACAGTTTTTCATTTATTATAACACCTAGGTATTTTGAGTTTTTAGTCTGTGTTACTGGTTTGCCATGAATAAGATAAGTGGAATTAATTTGTTTTAGTTTTTTTATGTAAGCCTACACTTAAGACACTAAGATAGTTGACTATTTATAGGTATCCATCAAAGATGGGAGTCTCCAGTAGAGTATTTTTACCTCTAGTCATGCGTGTTTCTGAATCGCCTTACACCCAACAGGGCTTTCTTTTTTTGTGATGGTAAGCACCAGTAAAATGGTTACTTCGGGAAATTGGCGTATAGGTCATTGTCATCTTTTCACGATAGAAGTACAAACATTAAGAATTGGAGTATTTTCTTACTTGCATTCAATTGACATGGTGGGTAATAGATTGTAATTGACAATATTGTAACCCAGGCAATACAATAAATAAACTAGCCAAACTAAATCAGAATTTGAATGGGAAAACAGATATGTGCCCCGACTTCCCCACATTTGTATTTCCGCCACTGCCTTTATATTATTACATAGAGGTAAGCCAAAAGTTGTGATGTAACGTTTGTCTAACATTCTCCTCTGGTGATCAGACACGTGACCAGCTTCCCTGTTTTATCTCCACCCCTGCTTCCAAGTCTATAGTTTTGAACAAAAAGTCAACAGTACGAGTGTTTTAGTGTAACCTACTTTCTCCCCTGATGTTCATACTTGTACCCAGGGAAGTCCGAGACGGAGGCTGTTCTCCGGACAGTACTTGACCAGGCCCTGGAGCCATGATCACCAGGCAGTAGTACTCCGCTCTATACAAGATAAAATGAGAGTGTTAAGTAACAGTGTCTAGGTTGCATGGTTCAAGTCTTAAGGACTTTAAAACTCAGATAATCTTTTTCTAGATATTATTTGAAAAAGTGCATAAATAATATTAAAATAAACAATATATAACGATTAGCAATTTTTCAATATACCATTTATAAACAGTGTTTTGTTGAAAAACAAAAGAGTAATCGTGTGAAGTTGTTTCTCTTGTTTTGTTTTCACATGACATATAAATGATTTTAAAATAGACATATTGAAACTTTACACAATGTGCTCATTAGGACATACGTAGTCATGAATGTGACCCTTTCAAACATAGGTATAACAAACAAAAAACAACAAAGATTATTCAAGGGGAAGAAGTCCAAATTTACAACCATATCTCTCAATGTTGTTGAAATTATTTCCCTTTTTTATATTAACAAAATAGTTAATTACCATAAATTAATTGACCGATCGGTTGATTTCTTAAATTATTCATGCTTTGTTAGGCACAATAAATAATTGTGTAAAGTTTTAACTTGATCGGAGAATGGCTGTGAAAGAAATAATGAATTTGTTGTTGTTTTTTCTTTCACACAAAAACAAAATTCCTAGTTTTTACTTTCTTTTTTTTTTTTTTTATAATAGATCAGAGCAAGCAAAGAGCATTGTCCTAAGCCCTGCGCACTTCAAAGTAACCGAAAGGAATATAACTCTGATAAAACTGAGATATCTCCGATTGGTTACAGAGCAGGAAGAACTACTTCTCCTGTAATGATCTGGCAAGAACACGAACGGAAAGATGGGTAACTGTGCCAAGTTTTAATTGGATTGGAGAGTAGGAAGTGGAAGACATATTGTGTACAAGACTAACAGAGTTGAAGGACAACCTACTGGTCAGAGGCTTGAACCTCAGAGATGTACAGATGACCATTCCTTGAGAGAAAATACTGAGGATTGAACTCCGACCTTAGGAACTGGACATCTGCTTTGTACCAGTTGTAAGACAACCCTGAAAAGAGTTAGAAAGCATTAACAAAAAGCCTAATACAAAAGATTATATTTACCAAAATCAAAGCCTAAGGGGAAGAACTCAGAATTTACAACTGTATCTCTCAATAATGTAGATGCTATTTACCTTATTCGATTCAAACAAAATAATTAATTACCAATAATTAATAAATTTGCTATTTTTTAAAATTGATTCATGTTTTGTTAGGTACAATAAATTTTTTTTTCATGCTCCAAGAATGAATGTGGGAGAAATAACATGTTCATTTGTCTAAGGGGACAAAACCCTACATATTTAGCTTATCTGCAAATACTGAACAATGAAATTTCCTTTTCTGGCATCAAACAAAATAATTAATTAGCAGCATTGAGTTGATGAAATTTTTTGTTTGTTTGTTTAAAAAAGAAGCCTTTAAAACATGTGTGCAGCTTAGAATTTGAGTCTGGTCGCTGGTCAAACTGAGAAAGTAGCCGAAGAAAGAAGCCGGTCAGATATTTGACTTGTGCTGCGTAGCGGTCCACATCTATGACAATATATGAACAAAGTCTCAACCCAACGTATTTGCCCATTACACACTAGGACACTGATGGACAAACTACGGCCCACGGGCAAAGTCCGGCCCGCATACAGGCTTATTGCGGCCCGCCACATGTTTTACTATAATAATTAAAAACAATTCCTAAGCTGTCACAAATTTTTAAAGGCTTTATTTTTTCAATGAAATTTCATGACCCTCTTTCATTTTCCGTCTCTCTCTCTCTCTATCTCTCTCTCTCTCTCTCTCTCTCTATCTCTCTATCTCTCTCTCTCTCTATCTCTCTCTCTCGTCCTGGAAGCCCCTTTTTTATTTTACCTGCGCATCGTAATTTTTCAGACTTTGACTTGATTCAAAATTCACGCTTTAGAAATACACGCGCTCATATGTTGGGCCAGTTGATAAGTACCATTTTCGCTTATCCTCTTCCCCGCCTCCCAACCAAGCCAACAACAAAAGTTTGTCCCTCGGACACATTCCCGTTCCCTATTTCTACATTGCTCTTGGCATTTTGTTCTCAAAAGAAATTTCAATTTAGCTTTATTAGTGGTAATCGTTTTGTTTTTCAATGTAGCGAATCGACAATAGATCTAGATTTACTTGTTCTATGAAATAAGGATTTAGTTGTTTTGACAGTGTTACAAAATACAATTCCTTTCTCTCTCTCTCTCTCTATATATATATATATATATCTTTCTCATAAAAGATTTAAAAAAAAGCTCTCTATGGTCTATTTTATTAATGCTATTAATATTGTTTGTCTAAAAGGAAGTTGAAATGGCGTAAAGTTTGTGGTATATATTAAAAAATAGGTAGACCTAGGGAAATAGAAAAAAAAATAGATTTCAAAATATGGGATGTGTGTGATAATGTGTGTGTGTGTGTGTGTGCTTTATATATCTATACGGAATGCAGACTTTTTGGGAAATACTGAAGAAAAAAAACAACAAAAAGGTTTGATGGAAAGCTTGTGTTTTTTCGCGAAAAGCGTTTTCCAGGTTGCGATTCTGTCAAAAACCATTATAAGTGAGCATCTAGGATGTAGAACGAACCTCTGTACGAGATTTGGTGCGGTTTCGTTCCATAGTTTAATAAGAGTTCTCGTGATCAATGAATCAGTGAGTGGTGTTTTTATGTCATTATGTCAACACGAATATATTATGTCAAGAACATTAATTCTAATGCTTAAAACCATAGACATTAATAAATATAGACTGGCCGAAGGAAGTAACTTCATGTAACTTGAAAACATGTATATCTATTGTTGTCGGATTTACGAATTATGAAAAGTTTCATGATCTTCATTCTTAGAGATTAAACAAAACTACACTGCCTCCTTATGGCTGAAATAGATATGAATACTTAACTTTTATACTGCTCATAAATGCTGTACGCACTATTGCAAGTCACAATTTTTTTTACATAAAACTCTTTAATCGGCCAGTCTATATTTATTTATGTCTATGCTTAAAACATATTATGTATTGTTGGAGTAGTCTCCCTTGAGTTTCGTGCGGGGGAAATTTTTTTTAATATTTTTTTTTTTTTGAGGATTTACATCAATTATAAGACATCAGTTAGGCCAGGAGATGCGCGGTAGCTGAGCGGTAAAGCGCTTGGCTTCCGAACTGGGGGTCGCGGGTTCGAATCCTGGTGAAGACTGGGATTTTGAACTTAGTTGACATTAGTTGGGGAAAAGTAAAGGCGGTTGATCGTTGTGCTGGCTACATGAGACCCTCGTTAACCGTAGGCCACAAAAACAGATGAACTTTACATCATCTGCCCTATAGACCAGAAGGTCTGAAAGGGGAACTAGTTAGGCCAGGTTCACATCTAGCTTTGCATTCACTTGCACCTATACTTTGATCTGCTGGACCGTTGGGGCACTACACAAGATTTGTCAACCTTCTTTCTCCATTCTTATCTCTCATTTGTCTTTGATATAATTTCATTCGAATGTTCTTTCTGAAAATATTGAAGCCTTCCTTGGTGGACCACTTCGAGGGCCGATTTTGAGTTTGTGTTTCCACACAAACTGTCTTTGTAACCTTGTTTTGTTATGATCTCCAAGCAAAATGGCGACAGCCTGAAATGCAAGTGTTAACTATTAAAATACCCATCGTTTTAGTTCATCACTCAAAGTGTTTGTTGAGTCTTTGATCATCTAGCTATTAACAGTGGTAACTTACAAATATTTAATAGATTGAATCGGCACCTTCGACATGGAAGGCCTGACCTCAGACCACTGCGCATCCTACGTCATCATTCGTTATGGGCCAAGGGGTCATGGAGGTCACGATTGAATACGCTGGTCAAAATGAGAAAGAAGACGAAGAAAGGAAAGAAGCTGGTCAGATATTTCATTTGTGTTGCGTATCGGTCCACATCTATGACATTATATGAACAAAGCCTCAACCCAACGTATTTGCCCATTCAACACTAAGACAGTGATGGATAAACTAAGGCCCGCGGGCAAAGTCCGGCCCGCATAAAGGCTTTTTGCGGCCTGCCACATGTTTTTTTAACAATTCCCTCACAATGAAGAATTATCATTTTTAAATACGAATTGAAAAATGTGAGCATTTTTACGAATGTTTATTTTTTTAAAGATGTACTGCTTTTTGCGTTTGCCGATATACAATGGTAAAAGTCAATTCATGAACGATAGATGTGACCACTCTCAATGTTTCAAACAACAAACCTCCCTATCAGATACTCAACTTTTAGATCAAAAGATATTGACGCATTTTACTAGGAAAACTAATTAATGTGAAAAAAAAAAACAAGTTTAGGAATTATTGGAAGATAATTTGAAACAATTTTTTGGGCAACTTTGAAGTAAGATTTCAAAAACGTCAGTGCTATTGATGCTAAACATTGGGAGGACATAGCCCTAGAACGCACTAGTCGGAGAGAATCGGTTACCTAGAAAGCTATGGACAGCGAGTAAACATGGGCCTCGGCTCTGGAAGTAAAGCATGCCATACGAAAAATGGCCAGCTCCTCTACCACCAAAGCGAAAGCCACCTTGACCTGCAATACATGTGGATGGGAGTGTCTCTCCATAATAAGGCTCCACAGTCACATGAAATGTGTTTGAGATGAACCATAGTCGTTGTACGACTGAAGGAGCCACTATATTGTCAATATACCTTTGAGTGTTGATTGTGTAGCTGAAAAAAAATTAATATTTGAGCAAACTAATTCTTAAGTATCAAACCTCTTAGTTTCTAACTTTGCATTAGTTGAGAATGACAGAACTGAATATAATATGAACTCAATTTCTTATTATCTTTATATTAAGGCCCGTCAACATTTTTTCCTTTAAATTTTTTGGCCTGGGTCTAAAAAAAAAGGTTTGCCCATCACTGCACTAAGACATTGAACAGAGAAAACATTTCTCACTTAGTGACTGGTCAACAAGAGTGGAGCCGCCGGCAAGTCCGAACCGAGTCAAGCGTGACGAGGTGTGAAACGAGTTACGCGTGGCGCAGGGGTGGGCAAGTGGCGCGACAAGATTGTATCATAGGCGTCGCCTCATGTGCAGACGTTATAAAAAGTTATAAAACCAATAACTGAAGCAGTGTTGTTGTTTTATACATCTACCTCACTACGCTCTTGCTAGGGCAAAATCTCCCACCCGTAAGGCCCCTATCTCCAACCCCCCCCTTTCCTACACCCCTTCTTATGGTCCAGTCAATATCATAGGAAAGGGGGGGGGGGTATATTCAAGTTAATCCCTCTCATCATGTGTACGCTATTTCGGGTCTCTCTAAGATTGCGCAGTTTTATTGCCAGCGGGACACAGCCAATAATGTCCAGTCGGACGACTTCAGGGAAAGGATCTCACGACGTTAGGCCCCAATAGCGACAATACAAACACTAGTTTGCTGTTTGTCTTCGCTTGTATGCAAATTGACAAACAATACGGGGTTGATCCAAATATTTTTTGTTCCCCGAGTTCAGGGTTTAGACTTTAGAAGAGGAACACAAACTATCGATTATAGAAATGTCGGGTCAATCGTTTGAATAACAACTAGGTTCCTGTAGGCTGGCTAGATATTTTACCTGTGTTGCGTAGCGGGACTGGACAGTTTAAATCTATGCCCATATAGAGGACAGCGTCCACTGTACTTGGTTTGACGTTAGAAAATTGTCCTAAATCTGAAAAAAAAAAAAAACAGAGTTGCATATATGAATTGTATAAATGGAGTATCTGACAACGTTTTAAATGAAAACATGGGAGAGTCAGCCATCTTGAAAGATAGAGACTTAAAGGATGTCGACATGATACAAAATATGAAGTCGCCATCACATTTGTCTTAAATATTTAAACATTGATTCATGACTATATGAGAAGTTTTCATGAAAAGCGTGTCATATCTCTGGGGGTGGGGGGTGGATCTAAAAGCAGAACTCAAAGCAGACTAAATGTTATCTAAAATAGTAAGTCCTCTTGTGTTTGAGCAGTGTCTTTTATCCAGCTTATTATTTCGTGTTTTATTTCGACTCTTAGAGATTCTTATCTTATCTTATCTTCGGTGAAGGTAGTAATGTCGGAGGTATTTGTTTTTGTATTCATTCAAAAGACTATTTCATTTTGCTTTCTCCACATACTTGAATACAAGATTTGCCCTGCAGTTTGATATGTAGGGCCTATGTAGTATATAACACTACATTGTATATAAGATTTTTAATGTAATTATTTTTTTTAATAGGAAACCTCAGAATTTGCGCTATTCAATTTTAGCTTTATCATCATAGGAATCCTTGGGCCTTAGGCCTCTTTTCTTTGCCTCTTTTTGGGGCTTTATATACCTCTTTTATGGGCCCATTAGCCTCTTTTGTGGCCTTTTTTTTTTTTAAATAATACTTCAATACAAGATCTGCCCTGCAGTTTGTGATATAGGGCCTATATAGTATATAGCAGTACATTGTATATACGTTTTTAATGTAATTATACATTCAATGTTATTGCAAAAAATGGATTAGTTTTGTTGCTCAGCGACATGCTATTTTTTTTTTATTGCACTTTCTTTTTAAATTAACAAATTAGAAAGCTTCTAGGAGAAGACCATCTATCTATCTATCTATCTATCTATCTATCTATCTATCTATCTATCTATCTATCTATCTATCTATCTATCTATCTATCTATCTATCTATCTATCTATCTGTCTGTCTGTCTGTCTGTCTATCTATCTATCTATCTATCTATCTATCTATCTATCTATCTATCTATCTATCTATCTATCCGTCAGTCTGTCTGTCTGTATATCTCCCTATATATATAGGCCTATATATATATCAGAAACCTACATCCGTAAGTCAGCTCGACTGGGTTGGAGAGTACCGTCCCAAATTTATTTGAAGCCTCACATGTGTATACGCCGGCATCGATCACTCTGTCAGGCTGTAAAACATAAGACTTCAGGTAAAAGTTATATTTAAAAAAAACGGTGACCCGGAAACACCCCCATTTTAATCATTGGTCACAAAAGCACAAATTAGAAAATTCCCTGACTATACACCATCCCACTATGATTCCATTATTATAGCATAATTTAAAAAGCTCGTAGTGTATAAAGTAGCGTTATGGATCATAGGCGTAGCCGGGGTGGGTCCAAAAGAATGAAGGGTCGGAATGTAATAAAGATTAACTATGTGTGTGTACACACGCACACACACACACACACACACACACACACACACACATATATATATATATATATATATATATATATATATATATTGCGTGGGAGGGGGGGGAATCCTGGCTACGCCCATGATTTGAACCCAGGTGTATTGCTTAATGACATACGTGCAAAAAAAAAAAAAGATAAAGCCTGTTTGTTTCTACTGACCTATTTACTTTGACTAATACATACTTATCCTTAAACTTCTACAGACTCACCTTAACTATAGTCAAACGTCCGTTACTTATGGAGTATCGACGGTTAGACTCTGAACTTACTTCCTCATCACTCATTCTATAAAGAGAAAAAAAAAGTAAGAGTATGATTTATGATTTAGTTAAAGATTTGAATTCAACGTTTAGTTCAATAGGGAGGCTGCGGTGGCTGAGCGGTAAAGGGGTGCGGGGTTCGAATCCTGGTGAAGACTGGGATTTTTAATTTCGAGATCTTCGGAATCCACCCAGCTCTAATGGGTACCTGACATAAGTAAGGGAAAAGTAAAGGCGATTGGTCGTTGTGCTGGCCACATGACACCCTCGTTAACCGTAGGCCAAAGTAACAGATGACCTTTACATCATCTTCCCTATAGACAACTGGACTAAAAGGGGAACTTTACTTTGGCTCAATATGAATTTTCGCCACTAAAGTTACTGAAATCTAACCGCTAACTTATCAACAGAAACAGGCCAATGGTTTGTAAAAAATGTTTTACATGTTTCGGATTTTCCTTCAGAGTTGAAGATAGTTTACTTCCTAGTCCAAACCTCCCGCAGGACGACGGGGAATTGTAGCGGGCAGGGTTTGAACCCTCGACCGTCGATAAATCCGAACGACAGTCCAGCGCGCAAACCGCACGACCAGGCAACGCAGTACATGTCAAATTGACACTTTGAATATAAGTGTCATTCCTTACAAAGTTTATTCTACTTAAACAGCCGGGTACGGAGAGACCAGTGTTCGAACAATCGTAAGTCTGAAGTCGATAACATTTGAATAGGCGAGTATCCATCTTATGAAATATGTGTTGCATGCTTGAGTACAGGTTATCTATGTAACTAAAACTGACAATATTTGCTCGCAGTGGTATGCTAATGAATGTTAATAATTATTATGGGCTTTTGGAAGTACGACAAATATCTTAGAAACTTGTGGGGGCAGCATACAAGTGCTGTGAAAGGATTTTGGTGTGTGTGTGTCTGTGTGTAAGTCGTGGGGCATGAGTGTCACCCTTAAGTTACGCCCCTGTTTTGTACCTGTCTAGCGGTTGAATGAGTCAGCCTAGCGGGAGTAACGTGAGGTCGGGAATGCAGAAGGCAAGGTTTGTTGGTGTAGGTTGTGGGGTAGAAACTAGATAGTAAATAAAGGGCTGCAGATTACTATAAAAAAAAAGCTATTCGAGTGTGTTACTTTAATTAGATGTTTTGTGGTTCATTACAATTAGAAAGTCATCACTCAAGAACTAAAAAGTTTTTTTTTTTTTTTTTTAACACTAGTATTGTTCAAAGTGAAGAGGGAGATGTTGCTTCCTCTCCCCCCCCCCCCCAACCCACCCCACGTTCTATTTTTCGTTTAGCCTCGGGTGCGATCTGGCCACTTGAGCGTATCAAAGAGTATTGACACAGTGGATTTAAAACAGGGCTAAACCAGTCCTTTAGTTCTTCTTTGTAAACTTCAATTAGTGATTGTTAGATGTTAGGTGTGTGTGTGTGTTTGTGGTGGGGGGGGGAAAGCAGAGCGTGTGAAAGTGGGTAGTGGGGTTTAGAGTACTAACGTCTACAGTCTTACACAATAGCCCTAGGGCATGGCACGCGTCAGGCGCAGACAACTTGTCGCTCAGGAGATACTTGCTAATGTCTCAACTTCCAACGGAAAGTAATGTGTCGATTTGCTGTTTCTGACAAAAGTCTTTCGTTCGGTTGGCTCCATACTCTGACAATGCGTTCTTTGTACGACTCTATAAAATTATAACGGATACAAGTTGTCGTAACATAAAGACTTCATATCATTGCTTTCTAACACTTGTTACCAGGTTCAAATATGACTACATTAAGGCTCCGGGAAAGTATTTCTGTCGAGACCCCTATACTTTTACAAGTGGATAAATAAAAATCCACTTATTAAAACCAAAAAAAAAAAGACTAATGCCATATTATAAGTGAGTGTATTTGTAAATCAAATTTTATCTTATCTTATATAATACAGACGTTATTTAAAAAAAAAAGAAGATGATTAAGTCCTACGCGTCATGCATTAAGTCATGCATATTAACCAATGTCCTAAATTCTGTAAAGCCACTGGTTTTCCTGACTAGTTCTTTATACAAAAAAATATATTTCATATTTTAGTTTTAAAAAAATGTATATGGTTTACGCAATGCTGTAAATCCGAAGTATATTTACGAGTACACTATATGCGGATGTTTTGTTAACTACGACAGTGTCGCCAACTGTAAGATTGAAAGAATTGTCGGTAAAAAAAAATAATTAATAAATAGAGATAAAGTTGATGACCCGTCGAAATATGGACTTTTTTCTCTGTTGTGAAGAAACCTTTCCTGTGGAATCTTAAATTCGGCCCTGCTTATACTACACTTTGCGCTTGGTTTTAAATCCAAAGATTTTAATTTAAGCTATAGCTATTTAGGTAATTTTTCCACAAAAAAAAAGTCATAATTTTAATAAATTTCTTTTTTCCTATTGACACGGCATTAACCGAGGCCATTCGTTACACAAGGCCTGACTATGGTATATCTTTAATAAGAAAACTATATATCTAGCCAGATGTTCGTAGTCGTTACGGCAAAGTGATCATTTAACATCTGGTCTTCATTATACGGCGACATATCACAAAACGTGTGAAGGCCAAAGTTGTTTAATTCTAATGCTAAATTGTAATTCTCAGAAATCGCGCATTTCGATGTGTCCCCGAATGCTAGGGTCGCGAGTTTGCAAGGTAGATTAAGGGGGGGGGGGGGAGGGGGCGTGGTAAACAATCTTTACACAACAGAACTAAGGGCTGGCACGCGTCATTGAATCTAGACAGGTCCATTGTCAGTGGTCAAGCGAACTATTGACATTCGGGTACGTGAGATCCACTACTTCCAGGTCATCAGTATATAAGATTTTCTCATCTCGTAATGGCTATTGGTCTTGTCATTACACTGCACAAGACTTAAATATTTCTCCTTGGACTAATCCATGTTATTTTTCTTGTACTTTCAATCGGATTAAGTATTTCTGAATGACTTCTCTGGATACAATACATCCGTGTTATTCTTTTGTCTGGATATTACATTTTTTTGTCAGGATGTAAGCAAGAAAAATCACCTTCAAGCTTTTAGTTTTTGTTGAATCTTTAAATAGGCAGTTTTTTTCTGTTTTCTTTTAGTTTACAAACATGGGAGAAGATCTGAATTGTATTGATGACATAGAATTAAACGAGTTACTTCTCTTGTTGTCCGATGTTGATGCGATAAATGGCTTAGACATAAATGAACTTTTGAGATACATTGATCCCAGTGATATAGATCTCAGCAGCCCTCTGCAAAACGCAATTGACCAGCTCAGTGAGGTAGCAGTAAACCAGTGCATTGAGGTAGCAGTTGACCAGCGCAATGGAGTAGCAGTGGACCAGCCTGTTGTAAATGAAGTTGACCATTCATTAACTCTGTCCCGTGACGGACATGATGAAGCGAGTCCTCATAATGAGTTAGATGTCGATGTCGTTGGGAATACGTATGTGGTAGTGGTATCAGTCCCCGAGGACATGTTGAAGGGAACGCTCGATGGTCAGGTCAATGGAAACCTCGATAGCCAGGTCAATGGAACGCTCGATGGCCAGGTCAATGGAAACCTCGATGAACAGGTCAATAGAAAGCTCATTGGCCAGGTCAAGGAAACGCTCGATGGCCAGGTCAATGGAAAGCTAGTTGGCCAGATCAAGGGAACACTCGATGGCCAGATCAAGGGAACACTCAATGGCCAGGTCAATGGAAAGCTCGTTGGCCAGATCAAGGGAACACTTGATGGCCAGATCAAGGGAATACTCGATGGCCAGGTCAATGGAAAGCTGGTTGGCCAGGTCAAGGGAACACTCGATGGCCAGGTCAAGGGAACACTTGATGGCCAGGTCAAGGGAACGCTCGATGACCAGGTCAATGGAACGCTCGATGGTCAGGACAAGGGAACGCTACAGGAACCAGACATAATTTGTAATCAAGTCACTGATCTATATCCCGAGACTGATAACACCGTATACTTTAACGCCCAACGAATAGATAGGTTTCTAAAAGATGTCGGACACGACACTCTACATTTTGATGACGACACAGGCACTGCCCTGTTTCCGGCTATAAATGACTTTGACATCAATGAATTTCATTCGCACAGAACCACGGACTGCAGGTCGCTCGAACTTTCCGATAACGACAGCGACGACGAGGATTCGAACATCGAGCTCTGCACATTGGGCCGGAGCAAGATCATTAGAGACCAGCAATCTCTCCACCACCTCGCTCGCAAAGACGTTGTCTTAACACAGTTCTGTGTCATAAAAGAAAATGATGAAGACTATATAGCAGGTCTGAACGCAAACACACTAGAAACCAATGTCTGGAATCCCTCAGAGACTTCAGCCCTGGGTAAGCCCATTATGTTTTACTTTTATCTATCCCTTAATCTGTTGGACTTTTATCTATCCCTTAATCTGTTGGACTTTTATCTATCCCTTAATCTGTTGGACTTTTATCTATCCCTTAATCTGTTGGACTTTTATCTATCCCTTAATCTGTTGGACTTTTATCTATCCCTTAATCTGTTGGACTTTTATCTATCCCTTAATCTGTTGGACTTTTATCTATCCCTTAATCTGTTGGACTTTTATCTATCCCTTAATCTGTTGGATCGTTGAAGCACCAGACAAGATTTGTCGACCGTCTTTCTCCATTCCTCTCTGTCTTTTGCCCTAGTTAGAACCTCTTTCAATGGCAGGCCCGGCTATTGTTTTATCTTGTCTTCCCATCGCTTTCTCTGTTTGCCTCTTCTTCTTTTTCCTGGTACTGTTCCCTGAAGGAAGGTGTTTGCAAGTCCCATTATGTTATGAAAACAATAATTTTTTTTAAAAAGTTTTCTACTCCTGAATGAGGTTTGGGCTGTTTCTAGAACATCCAAAACGTGTCTAATTTACAAAGCTTTTAGTGACAATATGTCTTTCTTTTTATGATAGAATAAAGATAGATAAGAGCAATGATTGAACTTATATATAGAAGCTATAGCAAATGCTTTATCGTATCACAAACTATAGGCATAGGTCTATACTTATACCAAATACTAATTTAAGGTCCTATGTTTGGTTTATATTAATAGACGTATATTTTTTGAATGAATCTATATAGTTCCGTCCTCCCCCCCCCCTTCCAACCTAAGCACGCACACACAGAGAGAGTGAAAGAAAAAAAAAGAGAGAAAGAGAGGGAGAAAAAAAGATAAGACACCTTTTTGAATGTGGGGAGTAAAAATATTACTTTTCTTGTTTTTTAACGTATATTATTAATTTATTTAGTAGATAAAAGAGAGAGGGTGAAAGAAAGAAAGAAAAAGAGAGGGAGAAAGAGAGCGAGAGAGTGGGGGCAGTTGGGACACAGAGAAGAGCAGCAGACGACAGTTGAAATTTAGAAATAATAAAAAATAAAAAACACGGAGGGGAGGAACCTGTTGTCAAAATTTCGACTCGCTGCCTCTTATCTCCCCTTTTTCCCACAAACTGAATTCAAAATAAGAATGGTGACAATGTACATATTTAGAAGAGTGGCCTGGGAATGGAGGGCCCCACCCCTTTACGTTTATTTGATCGTTTTTTTTTTAAATTCACAGCTACCATACCGTAAGACCACAATGCAAACAATTTAGGTTAAGAAGGGGAAGTAATTGAGTGTGACACTAAATTATCTTCCCTTGTTATTCTTTTTTTTCCCGACCCGACATGTGTTCAATCTTACAGTTCTTATTATATATATACAATAATTTATAGATGGCTTTTTTTTTTGTGACGGTACGCACCGGTGCGGCGTACCGGCACCTTTTTGAATGTGGGGAAAAAATAATATTTTTCTTGTATTTTAACGTATATTATTAATTTATTAGTAGATAAAAGTTAGTAGGCAATCAATCACTGACTACCGGCACCTAATCACTGAGTACCGGCACATATTATATATATATATATATATATATATATATATATATATATAGAGAGAGAGAGAGAGAGAGAGACAGATAGATAAATAGATAGATGGGTATAAAATATATATTTTATTATACGTAATGAACGACATAGCTATCTACATCTAAGTTGTTGTTTTTTTTCACATTCAAATAGTTAAATACCAAAAACGATTTTCACTTTATATATATATATATATAGCTATCACCTGCATGCAACTATGGGGGCCATATCAATCAGTAGTATCTTATAAAGTAGAAAATATAAGGGTAAGTAGTTTTTTTGACCCATGGTTAACGAGGGTGCTATGTGGCCAGCACAACTTTAAACCGCCTTTACTTTTCCATAACTTAATGTAAGAAACCCAATAGAGCTGGATGGACTCAGAGGCTGCCCAAAGATCTCGAAATTAAAAATCCCAGTCATCCTTGGGATTCAAACCCGGGACCTCCCGGTTCGGAAGCCAAGAAAAAAGAAAATCTTTGTTACAGTTTTACCTCATTGTAATCAAAGTCGATTAAGTCAAACATTTACATTCTATAAATGATTGATCAATACTTGTAATTGATGTGTACTAATGTTGTTATAGCCGGAAGTACCTTTGAATAGAAGCACTCCAATAGCTATAACTTGTTTCCAACGACATGTATCCTAAAACAAAGTCTCACAACCAGTTGAACCCCAGAGTTCTCGCGGGCCCGGCAACTGTTATCACTGACAGGACTTTTTCTCCCCCAAAAAATTATAATTCCACTCTTGTGATGGCCATGGGCGTTAATCCATGTCTTGTATTGCCACAATAGTCTGTTCAAGATAAAGATTGTCTAGCCTAATTTAAATGTATTATTACAAACTTATAACTCATTCAGTCCGTATGTCTGGTCAAATGTTTGTACACGTCATTTCTCCCACTCTCAATCTCGGATTAAGTAACGCACTAGGAAAGCTGAAAGCTAAACAAAAACAATTGGTAAAAATATTTCCATTGCACAGATCTACATGTCTAGGTCAATGTCGCAAAGCATCATAAGACTGATTTAATAGAATTGATACAATACACTTAAATATAAGCTTAGTTATTTTTTTGTAAAGTATTTTTTAATGCTTTTCTTGTTTTTTGATTATATTTTAAAAGATTATAACGGTCAAACTAGAGTTTTCCCAGTGTGGCTAATTATCTAGTTTTTTTTTTTCTCAAAATACACATTAGCTTTCAGATTTCTAGGAAAATCATAAGAACCGTTTTCTAGATCCGCGTCCAGGTTTCAACCAGAAATTTGATACTTTTTGGGGTGATGAATTTGCAAGCTGAATAGAGGAATTGTAAAGATCAATTTCCACTGTATTCGCAATTTCGTGAAATCAATCGTAAAAACTAGATCCTTTCTTTTTTTTTCAAAGCCATCTCATTTTTAGAAGCATTTTATTGTTCCTGGTTGCCACAGAGTAGCTTCAAACAGACAAGTTGGTTTTTTGTTTTGTTTTTGTTTGTTTACATATTGCTTTCTAGACGTTTTGACTTTCCTAACTGACGATTATAGAATGAAAGGGAAATAATAGGTCTCACGTCGGATTACATTCTTGAAGGTGTAATTGAGAATAGTTGGTCCACAAAACAGTTTCACGTTCTAACTAATGCATGTGTTCCGTTGAAGTCAATGGCGATAATCATTGTGATTTAGATTATATTGTGTACTATTGCTTACTACTATAAAGTGTGTGTATTTAAACGGATTTCTACTTGAGGATTAAAATTACTTGAATCCATCAAGAAGAATGATGTACTTCCTTTAATGAAAGTACTATATCCTTTTTTACTTAGGAGTTTGGCTCGCCAGATTTAACTTTCAAAACAAACAAAAAAATAAACATTTTGTTTTGTAATAGCTAATTAATGTTAGATTTAAAAACATTGGAACATTTTTTTACTCCGACCCTCCCACCCCCTTTCCTAGAGAAAGAATCTGGGTTAAGGGAATGTATAGATCTACAAAACCTTTTCACATAGGCCTAGGATAGGCCTTTAGAATAGACCTAGGATACCTAGCGTAAAAGGTTCCTGAACATGAATTTATTAAAATCTTTAATCAATAATGCAATAATGTCATTGGAGCCATTTGTTTTTTAGATCCGTGCCCAGCTTCCACACGGTTCTGACTTAAATTAAATGTTTTCATACATGGCAGAAAAACCAATAATGGTGTATCCGGTATACAAAATAAAGGAAAGCTAAGTTGATTATCTACATGTTTTTTTTTTTTTTGCTTTTTTAAAGGTATAGGATAATTTTTGTTTACTTGTTAGCACTGCACACTTAAACATTGTATAAGCTATTTCTATGTAGCAGAAAATAATTTCTGTATGGAGAGTGCATTAGACTTTGATTTTAAACGTATTGAACTAAAAACATATGATCAGCAAACTTGTGGCAATATAGGAACATTGATAGGAAGATCTACTGCTACACTGTGAGAGAGGGTTAAAATTAGAGCTCAGATCCAATCTACTTAGCTGGCAACAGTGAGCCCGGGAACGCCAATCTGCCTCAACGTGGCACTCGGGTAGAAACGATCGCTAGAGGAAGTGGTTAGGCTAAATGAATAGCAAAACAAAACTCCTGTGGGAGTGTCCAAAGGTATTCGAGAGCTTTCCCATTGCACGGCGCGGAGTTGAAAAGGAGAGATTCCACGTCCCTGTCGATAATCCATGCACGTTTCTCAAGGGACCGTTTCACTAATTGCGAGTCCTGCACGGTTAGCTTGATACAACATAGGAAAAAGGCGGGGTCCCCGGTGTGCTCGGCATTCGGCCATGCATTCTAATCCATGCGCTCGGAGTGCCGAATATATTGGAAATAGCAATGTTTTACATATACATTGACTTGGACCTCTTGCAGACAGAAGGGTTTGTTTAAGCAGGCTTACACGCCTAGTGTTCGAAGAGCCTTCGGCTCAACTCTTTGGACAATCACACGGCAACAGTGAAGTGTAAATCACCGTCCTTGACATTGTTGAGTTTATTGTGGAAAGTCCATCACATAGAAACCACCCCCGTTCTATTATTACACACACTATAATATAAGTGGCATCTTAGTTAAAACTACAAAGGATACTAATTTTGTATTACTTCAGCTAATGATAAGATTATACGTATATTTTATCAACGTATACATTTTTTGCCACTATTGATCCATGGTTTTAGTGTGGGTGGGAAGTTCCCTTTTAGACCTTGCGATCTATAGGGCAGATGATGTAAAGGTCATATGTTTCTGTGGCCCACGGTTAACGAGAGTGTCATGTGGCCAGTACAACGAATTTACTTTTTCACAACTAATGTCAGGTACCCATTAGAGCTGGGTGGACTTAGAGGCGCCCAAAAGATCCTGAAATTAAAATGCTCAGTCTTCACCAGGATTCACCCCTCGGTTCGGAAGCCAAGCGATTTACCACTCAGCCACCGCGGCTCCCGTAAGTGGGAAAACAAAACTAAATATACTGGTTTCTTATTTCAATAATTTAATTTCGATAATTTCATATTATTTATTATTCTAGAAATGAACTAATATTCAGTCTCAGGCACTGCAAGGGTTGAAATTCATTCGACGGTAACAAAATTCATTGCAGTTATAATTTTGTATTTACAAATAATATGATACTTTTACATTTTATTGTTTGATTTACTTTTCAGATGCTAAATCCAATATCTCGAACCATGTCCCAAAAGAGCTTCATACAGATAGCGGTTTCATCAACAAAGAACATCATTGCATGGCAAAGACAAAAAGCCCCATGGCTCCAGAATACGAACCGATGTCTAAGAAACCAGAATTGTACAATGATGCTTTGCAATCAGTCAATATTATGCATGATGCGCAGCCCATAACACAACAGTGTAAAGTCAAACAAAAATACGACCAGACATCGAAAGAAGAAAGCACAATAACAGAAGTCGACTTAATACGAGGGCAAGCGTCTAATTCATCATCTAGCCCTCATTTACAAAGACAGACGTCTAGTTCATTGTCGAGCTCTCACCCACAAAGACAGAAGTCTAGTTCATCGTCGAACTCTCATCCACAAAGACAGACGTCTAATTCATCATCTAGCTCTCATCCACAAAGAAACAGGTCTAGTTCGTTGTCTAGCTCTCATCCACATAGACAGACGTCTAATTCATCATCTAGCTCTCAACCACAAAGACAGACGTCTAGTTCATTTTCTAGTTCGTATCCACAAAGACTGATACCTAACTCATTCTCTGGTTCTCACACACAAAGCAAGACGTCTTATCAATCGTTTAAATATCATTCTGCTGATAAGATATTTTCCAGGCCTCACAAGGTTTTATCAAATGTCACTTCTGACAACACCAAGTCCCCATCGTCATCGATGGCAACACCATCAGCTTCTCATTCGCGTTGCAAGTTGCTGCCTTGTCAACACAATCTTACATCAGAAGATTTCGCCCAGTCCTTTTCAGCTTCTTTGGGTATTTCCCATAAGTCTCTTTCAAGAGTTAAGTCGTTACCTAATCTACACAATCATAACGTCGATAGTGCTTTGCGTCCTGTTGTTGTTAAGTCTAAAATCGTTACTGCGGTAACAGCCAATGAGACGGTGTCATCATCTTCCAAAACGGAAGCACCAAAAAGACGCGGCCGGCCGCCAAAATCTGTCAACGCGGAAAGAAGAAATCCCTCGACTGCTAACTCTAAGGTAATCACAACTACAGCAGAAGCCGATAGATCAAGTAGAAGTGCTTACCCGCAAACCAGCAACCCACAAAGAGTAGTGCACCCTTCAGACGTTGGTCAGTCTGCAAGATCACGCATGGGCGACATCCGAAATCGTCAAAACGAATCTGAGCGAAGACGGCGACAAATAATGGCGGATAATTTGGCAGGTCTGAAAAACGCGGTTCCCAGATTAGCTCAGCAAGCTAGTGCCTCCATGATAAACATCCTGGTTGAGGCTAGGGCGTACATTTTAACGCTGCAAGACTTGCATGCACGACAGGAACAAGACCGACTTTCTTTAACTAGAAAAAAGGCAGCTTTGGAACAATTTCTGGACTCTATTAAAGAGACTTAAGCTAAGTTATTATCACTTTACATTTTCATCATAAGTAGAGATGGCTGGTGCATCTTTGGTAAATGGTTTAAGTGCCTAAGCTTAAAAGTGACAATCTGAATCGAATTTGTTACTTGTAAAGCCAAGAATGTGACTCCCTACCACAATTAATTTACTATGTTGTCTCCTTCATTTCGTTCACTTGCATTCAGTCTCACTGTTTACAAATCCGCAAAGCTTCATCTCTTTTCAAAACCTCCTTATTGCAACCACAGTGGCAATACTGCACATAACTCAAAGAATGTTATAGGTCTGGATGACCTCGGAGTCCACCCAACTTTAATGGGTTACTGGCATATGGGGGGGGGGGTTGAACTAAAAGGGGATTTGTCATTGTGTAAGCCACATGACACCTCCGTTAACCGATAGAAACAACCTCTACATCATCTGTCCTACAACCGTAAGTTTTAAAAGGGATACTTCAGTTGTTTTTTTTTTACTTTATGAGAGGTCTGTATATTGTTTTGTGTTTTGTTTTACCCAAATACCGGTACATCAATTTTTCTATAGCCCACTCCCTAATTATATAATATTTGTCTATCCTTCTGTTCATTACAAAGAAAAAAAAAAGCCAACATGTCATTCATTTTCTATTTGATTGAATTGTATTTTTTTTTTCAAACTCATTTTATATTTACTGAGGTCTAAACACATTTGGTATCTCTTGAATCAAAAGGTGAGGCGTAGTGATGAGAAGGGGGAAGCAAGGGGGCACGACGTCACGAGCGCCACCATAAAGGGGGGGGGGCGCCACACGCAGAGAAGTACCAAAATAAATTATTGCAGATATTTTAGTTAGGTAGTACATTCTAAGGTTATTTTCATAATATTATTATTAAATACTTTTTATTTATAAGCGTATATTTCTAAATGATGTTCGTGGAAAATGGGGGGGGGGGGGCGCCAATAAAGTTTCTTTCTCTTTTCGCACGTATTGCTCGCTATAAATAGAATGAATGCCTATATAAAGTGTATAACAATAAATACAGGTTCTGATGTGTATAGATTTAATTGACTCATCCAAAATATTCATAAAATTGACAATGATTGGCTGATCTGATTTAAGTACTAAAATAATTTTGATAAGATTTCCTGTATGTATTATTATTATTATGTTAATGTGATGTGATGTGTGATTTATGTAAATAGTTACAAAGTTAAAGCTACGTAAAATGTAAGGTTATTGTTGTGTTACTTAAGTATATTCTGAGGGTGTCATGTATCCTGTGTGATTGGTATACTGAATCTCTAGTTCTTAGTCTTGTTAAAACTCTTTTCTTTTTATGTTCATATTCTTGTCTCTGTAAACCATTTATGAAATATTTTTGCATTATCTCTATTACTAAAAAAATGTAAAATTAAATTATTTACATTCTTGTTTTTAATGTATACATAATTTTTTGTCAAGTGTAATCCAAAGTATTTAAGGTCATTCTATTGATTCACAATAGTTTATTTAAAAAATGAATGTATAAATGAATGTATAAAAGTTGCAGACAAGTCGATGGATTCTGGGAATTAGGAAACAAGAAAAAAAAAAACCAGACCACCAAAATTTGAGCGTACATAAAACTTAGTATTTAGTTTCCCCTGTTTTCCATTTTCTTTTATGTGTGAAACAATTTTTGTTTAAAGTAGTGAATCGTTTTATCTTGGGCATTGATAGGTGGTTTTTGGTTGGCTGTCTCGACAACTCATCCAGTTAACCCCTAAATGATAGGTGGTTTTTTGGTTGGCTGTCTCGACAACTCATCCAATTAACCCCTAAAGGTGTACTGGCATTAATTTACTTTAGCAGAAATCTTTTTAAAAAAAAACGTGAAATATCACAGTTAGGGTTAGGGACTTGAAATTTTTAAATATTTACAACTTTCAATTTTAATATGGAAATATATAGAACCACAAATGAAACAGTAAGATGTTGAACTATGTCAACAAAATACTTCTTCTCCATCTCGGACACATAATATAATAAACACACGTTTTCCTGGTAGTGTGGTATTCATTTTGTACTTTTGTCCCAATAGTCCCGCATTCTTATATAAAAAAAAGTAAAGTTCTGTATTTAGACATTTCGATCTATGTGTCCAGAACAACGACCAACCGCCTTTACTCTTACTAAATTAATGTCCAGATACCTGTTAGAGCTGAGAGTACTCAGAGGCGCCATAAAGATCCCGAAATTAAAAATTCCAGGATTCAAACCCGGAACTTCAGGTTCGTAAGTCAAGCGCCCCTTGGCCCATATAACTACAGGACTGGAATTCGCATTATCAATTAACAAAGGCCACTCAGACTTTACGCGTCGCCACCCGCCCCATCGCCTCTCCAGACCACAGTTTGAGAAACGCTGAATTAATTGAATACATGTAAGAATGAATGGGTTTTCTGGTATAATACGATCTGTTCATTAGCATATTTTTGTACAGGTTAAAGGAAATAATCTTTTCACAACATACTTCTATTATTGGTGGACAGTCATCGTTATCAATGTTATCAATCTTATTTACATCAGTAGAAGATTACATTGCCAAAAACACACAGGACAATAAGTTACGTTTTAACAACTATTAAAATATTGTTCAAACTTCATGCTCAGTATCTTGTTTATTGCTCTCTGTTGTAGACTCCTCTAGGTACACATGTAACATACATGCCAAACGAACGAAGTCCTTGAAATTGGGATTCTTTTAAAAGTAACTGTCTTTAGTTTCTATGGAAGCTCAAAATATCCCTAGAAAAATAATGCTAAATGTTTTTGTTGGAGCGTTTACTAGCTGAGAAATCTCCGTGAATTCCTAATGTAAATGTTTTATGTCCAAGAAATTATACTAAAAGGTAGGCTAATCAATGCAAACTATGTTACTGGACAACACTAAGTTGTGTATAAGTCGTGTGCTGTGCCACTGTACATATCCGCTGGTACTTAATATTAAATCAAGAATTAATTTAAAAGATTTGATACTTAAAAAAGGTCGAAATGTCGCGTCATATTATATCACAATACCTATTTAAGGAAATATAACATATACTCACAATGTGTTCTGTTTCCTGAACCACCTATACGTAGGAGCGGGATTTCCCGTAGCATGGCACTCCAAAACAATTGTGGTAATAGTGTCCCCAAATTCATAGAAAATTGTGTCTCCTGATAATAACGTGATATTGGGACCAATTTCCCAAGAGCTGGGATGCTCATCCAGGTTTCCATAAGCTAAATAATTAATGAAATAAATAAGCGAATAACAAGCTTTAACTTATTCCGCGTAATTAGTGGTAAGATAACACAAAAATATGAAAAATACATTTAAAAGAAACAAAAAAAAAAATATATCAGATGTAATTAAATTTGTAATAGGCAGAAAGTATGGGGTATCTTGTAAATGTTAACGTGATCCCTTTTTAAATGCATTTTTTTAATAAATAAAAAAAAAAGATTAACGACCTGACTTAGAACTAGAGGGCCCAAGCCTCCTAAAGCCAGTACGCCATGCGCTGTGTCAGCGACATGATTATGAAAATGCAATGATCTATAGTTATTGTTAGTTTCAAACTTTAAAGCAGCGACCCATTTCTCTCGACTAAGTATTAATTGGACTAATTCAACTAATACTACCAAATCAGCCAAGTACAATTTCTTTCCCTGGTTCGATACCAAACAAAATAATCAATGATAAACAATTAATTAACAAATTGGTTTTTTTTTTTTTAAATAATTCTTGTTTTGTTAGGTTAAAGAGATAAGTGTGGACACTTTCAGCTTGATCCAATATTGAGTGTAGAAGAAATAACTTTTACAAACTTTTGTACAGACAGACAGAGTGATATAAGCTTTGTAAAATAGTTGACAAAATAAATACATGTCAGTGCCAAAGAAGCAACTAAATAAGCAAAGCCTAATTACTAACAAAATTTTTTTAAATAAATTCTACGTAATGTTACCAGACAACTACAAGCCGACGTGTAAAACTAGGAGAATTAATCGTTAACAAGCAAAATATAAGAAGATATATAAGAAATATAAGAGATAAGAAGAGAATGTGAATATGAGGAAAAATACGTCTTTTTGTTTGTAATTCCACACTCAGGATCTAGGCTTACTTGAATTAGATTCCTTTTTTTTTTTTTTACAAGGGAGTTAACTAGTTATATTTTCAAGAATCCAATTTGTCTCCCTTAATTTCTTTTCGGTATTATAATTGGATACAATGGACTTGTAGTGCATGCACTTCTAATTTTACCCCACACATGCAATAAACTAAACTAGAGAGAGAAAGAGAGAGAGAGAGAGAGATAGTTTACTACTTTAAATAATGAACTTCGTTTTGACAAAGCGGCAAGGGCAGATCTAGTACATATCTTTAAGACTAAAATGACGCGTAGGACGTAATCATCATCTATTTTTAAAGTAACGTCTCTATTATATAAGATAAGATACAAACTGATACTTACAATAATCTCTCTGTGATTGATACAATTGCCATGTATCGCTCTTACTCAACTCACAGATGAAGGGGCCATCAACCAACTGCTGACCCCAGGACCACATGTAATGGTTTAATGATTCTGAAGACATTAGTACCGCATAATTAATAAGTATACCTAATAACTAAATGTATTGTACACGCGGAAGTTTTAAGATAGTTCCCCATTCATCTCAGATAAAAGCGTATTGAAAAAACCTAAAAGCATGAAATTGCGCTGAACAGTCGAGATATATATACTATTACTAATTTAATTATTTAATCACGTGAATGATGCAAACTGATTGGTAAAACTACGCTTTTTATAAGTTTTTTCTTAAATATACATATACATTAAAAATATATTTAATATATTGGTAAGTGCGTTAGCCTTTGCTATCTTCAAGGAGAGATAAAGGACTCTTTAGTCATCCTAAGTTAAAGGGACGAAACTTACCGGAAAATGTGTAAACGATTACGTTGATTTGCAGCCCAGTCACTGGGTCTTTTAACTTTTGGTCCCGTATCTGAGAATCAGGAAAGAAGTCAGTCGTGATACCTTCTCCAGAGGAGTCCCAAAGTAACGCCCCTGAGTCGTCCCTGATGCCGCTGGTAAACCACTTTTGTCTGTAAACAACAATGTCAAAAACAGTTCAAAATTTACTTCGTTTACTTTTGTTAAAAAATGTAAGAAGATATTTTTAAATTACTTTGTCTTTTTAGAAATTTTAAGGCTTTCCCTCGGATATGAAATCTTTGACTACTTCCCCCTCGGATATGAAATCTTTGACTACTTCCCCCTCGGATATGAAATCTTTGACTACTTCCCCCTCGGATATGAAATCTTTGACTACTTCCCCCTCGGATATGAAATCTTTGACTACTTCCCCTCGGATATGAAATCTTTGACTACTCCCCCTCGGATATGAAATCTTTGACTACTCCCCCTCGGATATGAAATCTTTGACTACTTCCCCCTCGGATATGAAATCTTTGACTACTCCCCCTCGGATATGAAATCTTTGACTACTTCCCCCTCGGATATGAAATCTTTGACTACTCCCCCTCGGATATGAAATCTTTGACTACTCCCCCTCGGATATGAAATCTTTGACTACTTCCCCCTCGGATATGAAATCTTTGACTACTTCCCCCTCGGATATGAAATCTTTGACTACTCCCCCTCGGATATGAAATCTTTGACTACTCCCCCTCGGATATGAAATCTTTGACTACTTCCCCCATCGGATATGAAATTTTTGACTACTTCCCCCTCGGATATGAAATCTTTGACTACTTCCCCCATCGGATATGAAATTTTTGACTACTTCCCCCTCGGATATGAAATCTTTGACTACTTCCCCCTCGGATATGAAATCTTTGACTACTTCCCCCTCGGATATGAAATCTTTGACTACTTCCCCCTCGGATATGAAATCTTTGACTACTTCCCCCTCGGATATGAAATCTTTGACTACTCCCCCTCGGATATGAAATCTTTGACTACTTCCCCCTCGGATATGAAATCTTTGACTACTCCCCCTCGGATATGAAATCTTTGACTACTCCCCCTCGGATATGAAATCTTTGACTACTTCCCCCTCGGATATGAAATCTTTGACTACTTCCCCCTCGGATATGAAATCTTTGACTACTTCCCCCTCGGATATGAAATCTTTGACTACTTCCCCCTCGGATATGAAATCTTTGACTACTTCCCCCTCGGATATGAAATCTTTGACTACTAAAACATTCTGCAAGCCTAAGCAAACCAAAACGAAAATGCAAAGGTCGTACAGCAAGACCTCCAGGAACCCACCGACGCTGTCGTTGTAATTGGGACTTAACCGGACAGTAGGGGCAGCAGCGCTAGTTATCCTTTTCAAGAAATTCCTTTAGTCCTTGTGATGAATGTGATAGGCGATCTATAAACAGTAAAAAAGCAAATGTTTAAATTGTCCAATGTCCAATGGTCTAAACTCTTAACGAAATTTGCTTCGATATTTCTTAGCCCCACATTTTTAGCTCGATCATAATCTTTGAATGCACACAAGTCAATCAGAAAGTTTATATCGCAACAATAATAGAATATTGAAATAAAAAAAAGTACGACGGATTCTTCTCTAAATGAATGATCAAAGAATTACAATCAAAACTTTTTAAAAAAATATCTAAGGAAACAAAATATGGCGGTACTACAAAACTTTCATGAGAATTAATTTCTCTTAATAGCCATTTTGATAAAATATTGTGGGATATGTAGCTAAGGGGCTTAAATCGCTTGATTGCCTATCAAGGTGGCTCCTGTTCGAAACCCCGCTAGAGTTGAGCTGTGTTCGATGAGCGCTTAAAGGTCCAGCTGGTCCACACGGGAGATTAGAATAGCGCACTAAGCATGCTATAAACATGAAAGTTGCGCTATACAAAACAATTTTTAAAAAGTTCGGGGCGGCTTTTTCAGAGCTAGGGATCTATGGAGAGCAGATGATGTAAAGGTCCTTTGTTTCTATTTCTGGCGGTTTACTAGGGTGTCGTGCGGCTAGCACAAAAACTAAACAACGTATGTCGGGTACCTATTTCACAACCCAAGTCTTCAACGGGATTCGAGCCCGATACCCTCAATACTAAAGCCAAGCGCTTGACCAGTCAGATGCCACACCCCAGAGTCCGAGGTCACACTAAAAGTATGCTGCTAACAGATTAAAAAAAAAACGGTTTGTAGATGTAGTAAGATGCTAAATAAACTAGCTATTTATTGTTCAATTAGTGTCATAAAATCACTACTTGAGTGTTTTACATGCTTCGGATGTTTCCTTCATATTCGAAGATAATTATATTCTAGCCCAAACCTTGAGTAGGACGAAAGGGATGGTAGCGGGCCATCGAGACTACCTAACGAATCAAGTGCGCATATTTCACGACCAACCGGCGTTTACATGAACCTGTTAAGCTGTTTTTAATGTCTAAAAACAAAATGCTGCAGTGATTAGAAATCACGAGACTAAGCGAGGTCTCCGTCGTTTATTTCATCATTTCTAGATACAACATACAGTGTGGTGTCAATTTCACTTGCCAGGACAGATTCATAAAAGCTCTCTTTCTACTTTTTGTGCCATCATATCAAGTAGTGGGTTGCCCGAGTCAGCCAGGAAAAATATATCTTAACAGTGTTAAAGGTTTTGCTTAATATGATCGAATATGTTAACAAATGGAGACACGAAGGTAGAATATTATTTTTGAGTTTTTTTTTTTTTTTTAGCTTTGTCTGTATTTTATTATAGTAATGTACTTTTTAGAATTTTATTAGAGGTACAAAAAAAAAGTTCCCCTTTCAGACCTTAGGATGTATAGAGCAGATGATGTAAAGGTCATCTGTTAATGTGGCCCACGGTTAACGAGGGTGTCATGTGGCCATCTCAACAATCAACCGCCTTTTCTTTTCCCCAACTAACGACAGGTACCCATTAGAGCTGGGTGAATTAAGAGGAGCCCCATGGATCTCGAAATTAAAATCCCAGTCTTCACCAGGATTTGAACCCGGGACCTCTCGCTTTACCACTCAGCCACCCAACCTCCCGTTAATTAGATATATTATAACGTAAGAAAACGTGATAACGTTCACAAATGTACAAAGAATGGCTTTGTTAAACTCTTTGTTTCAAGGGCAACACTGACTTGGTGTCGTAGAGCTAACAAACGTTCACAAATGTACAAAGAATGGCTTTGTTAAACTCTTTGTTTCCAGGGCACACTGACTTGGTGTTGTAGAGCTAACAAACGTTCACAAATGTACAAAGAATGGCTTTGTTAAACTCTTTGTTTCCAGGGCCACACTGACTTGGTGTCGTAGAGCTAACAAACGTTCAGAAAACCCCAAGGGGAATAATCATCCTCATCATTCCTTTGAGTTCCTCGTGGAACACAGGGCCTCAGCAAAAACACGACACTCTCCACGGTCTCTTACAACAGAGCTAGGCAGGCTTTAGAGTGGAACTCCCCGGGTAACAAGACGTAGAGGAAGACCAAAAAGAACATGGCAAGGCAGTATACTAGAGGAAGCCAAGAGCACCGAAAGAGCTGGGAAGCCATAAAAAAAGTAGCAATGGGAATTATAAAAAAACACATATTTTTCCAGTCGCTAATTCTGTTATATTACTGGCTATTGACGACATTCATTTTAGAGTACTATATAACTCATAACTAACTACCTGGCTACGTCATGAATGTCCAGCCAGTTCTGAATGAAGGCATGTTCCCCTTGATTGTTGATACTGACCAGACCAGAGTACAACTGGCCACAGTAGATGGTCGCTTCCTGAACGTTTTTATCGGAGTGAATGTAAAAATGGTAGCACTGACCATTATGTTCAAACCAACCATCTGGACAGTCTGAAAGGAAAGAATACAGATTTTAAGTGTTTTGATTCTCGTATTGGAAAAGTTAATATTGGAGTACGACCTTTCGCTACTATTGTTTGTAGACCTGTAACGATTGTTGTGAGCTCCTTACTTGGATTATACTTGACACGTGACATACTTCTTTCAATAACTCAAAGAGACGCCAGAGATGAATTAACAACAGAATATATAACTTTAATAAAAGTAATCAGGATGACTGTAGTTGCAGACAACGCATCAAATGTTAACTAGTAAATATATACATAATTATGAAAACTGACTTCTATATTACTTATATCGTACGAAAAGGCTCCATAACTCAGGCCTCTGACAACAATAACAAAACTCCAAGCACTGCCACTCTGTCCCAACCAATGGACCAATGAAAAAATAGTAAATAATAATAAATAAACATAAAATTCCTTAAATCTTACAACCAAGGCTATATCAACTGCTGTTTACAATCCTATATACAAACATAATCACCACAAGACCTCTATTTAAGTCATGACTTCATGTAGGGCGGAACCTGGACGCTGATCTCAAAAAACGGCTCTAACGATTTTTTCTAGAGCTGATGTATGTCGCTGAGAAATGAATTACTAGCTCGTTGGTCACATCGGGAAAACTCTAGTTTGACCATTATCACTTTTAAAGTAAAAAATAAATAAATTTAGATTTGGCTAGAGATCTAGATCTAGGTCTAAATACCGTCTAACACCGAAATCGGTTTTGAAAGGTGTATCGCGTTCTTGAAAGGACTATCGCTGTCGGGAATTTCCAAATGCAAGGCTCTTCTTACTGAAGAGTTTTATTAAATTATTGTTCAAGAAAATTTTTCGCATCGACCACTAAGTCTAGATCTAAATGCTTATTTTGCAATATTATAAAGTGTACTAGATCTATACATTCGATTAACCAGAATTCTTTCTCGGGGATAATTGGGGGGGGGGGGGGGGGGAATTGGGTACAAAATGTTCCATTGTTTTTTAATCTAACATTCATTAATTTTTAAGAGAAAAACAGTCACTCTCTAAAATCCAAAAAGGAGATATTATCTAAAAAAAAATAATATTTTAATGTTTTTCTTGCTTTACGAAATAAGATAAGATAAGATAACTTTTGTTGATCCAATGAAATGGAAATTTAGTTTGACTACAATTGACAACCTCAGCGTAACTACTGTACAATAACAATATCGATGCACAATAAAGATGCGAATACGAACAACATTCACACACGAAAGACACATACACACTCATAACCAGCGCTTTATAAATAGACATCTATGTACTTCTCGATTACGACAGAATGTTAATTTTTTATGTTGGTCATCCAGGGTCTTTTATTACTGAATGTTTTAATTTTCTTCTTTAGTACAATCAAATAAAAACAATACCAATATGAGCATATTTTCCAGATAATGATTGTGTATTTATCTATTATGCCTACCGTCTGACTGCTGCGACATGGTACTGGATAATTCAAGCAGTATGACTACCATTACTGTGGACGGCCATCCAGCATCAAACAAAATGTTCATTATAGAGTGACCCGCTGGCGACTCAATAAATGATCAGGATAACCTGTTAGATGGAAAAAGTTAAATAACTTTGACAATAGCATTAAATATGAGCACATTCCTATCAGCAATCTACTCGAGGACACAAGAAGAATATGAGAAGCAGTTTAAGTTACTCGGTGTTCTAGTGTTTTGTGTCATTTTAGAATCTTAAGCAGCGTGACGTAAACTACCGGCCTCAAATGTATCAGCGGGGCGCTCTTTAGCTTTGAAGAAAGAAATAGGTGTGGGCTGAGAAGTGTTGAGCCTTGGTGAATTAACAAAGTGCGAGGCAGATGGGACAATACACATACTCAGCAAGTAAGCCAATAGATTTCGTTGAGTCGCGGCGCTGGGATATTTGTCAAATGTTTGACATGTTTCGGATGTTCCTTCAGAGTTGAAGATAATTTACTTCCTAGTCCAAATCTCCCGCAGGACGACGGGGGATGGGAGCGGGTAGGGTTTGAACCCGGGACCATCGATAAATCTGAACGACAGTCCAGCGTGCAAACCGCACGACCAGGGAAATCACTCCCATTTGTCACCCCTCTCTTACAGCCACATTTGGACTTGCCATTCAGAGAACTTAATAGGGGGCTCCCAAATGAATGTCCTAATTTTTTTCTACATTAAATATTAACTATTACGAAACTGACATGTAATATTGATATTTACGTGAAGTCCAAAAAAAAACAAAAAAAACAACAAAAAACTAGACAGCATTCATGTATATGTTGTTACAGATGTCTTCGCTGCATAGAGGTGATATGAATTGAGATTTGTCACTTGTGCATTATCTCGCCAATTAACATTCATTAAATTTGTCTTCATGATTATTTTACTTATATACTGTACCAATTGGAATTTAGACTTATATAATTATTATGCTCGGGCCCCTAAAAAAGGTCAGCCCCGCGGGCCCCCAAATCCCTATTGCTGATAGCAATGCATTCATTGAGGCGCAAACATCCCTTGCGAATTCACAACCGAATATTCTCCTTCTTCTTCTTCTAGCCAGCATTTTGCTGCTGAGCTGTGAGCTCTTTTGCAGACTGTGCCAAGGAAAAATAGTGTGCTGCTTTCTTCAGCTGTTCAGCACTGTCGTACAGGGTGTTTGGTTATGTTGGGCTGTAGTGGAAGAAGGGTCTGCCTAAGGTAGATTAGAAGGGGCATTAAAAGAGGATATGGTTTACGGTTTCATAAGGGTGGGTGCAGTGTCTACAAAGGGGGAGTTGTATGGGATTTATTTGATTGAATATAAGTAAACACGACTAGAATAGAACCTGATCAAATTTAAATCTCACTTTTGTTGAATATACTTATATAAAAGCCGGGCCTTTGCATGCAAAGAGATTTTAAAAAATCGCCATTCGACTATTCCTTTCTTCCATATAAATAGACTTATTCATATTCATTGAGTGATTACCTTATATTAAAAACTCCCAAGCTTAGCCTATAGTAAAACAACTTTAATGGAAGCCAGTCTATGTATATATGTGTGTATAATTGTGTGGTTGTGCTGTGTGGGGGGGGGGGGGAATAAAATAATTAAAGAATAGATACATATATTACCACTGACTAATCATAGTTGCCTTACTAAGTAGGCCAAATACTAAAGAGTGTAAATATATTAAGGGTATAGAAAGGCTTTTCGGAAAAATAAACAAGGCTGTGTGAAGTGTACTTATTTTTTGTTTGTTTTTAAAGTTAAGTACGATTGGGGGTAGTAAAGTAAAGTAACTCTTTCAGACCTTGCAATCTATAGGGAAGAAGATGTAAAGGTCATCTGTTTCTCTGGCCGACTGTTAACGAGTGCGTCATGTGGCTAGCATAACGACAAAACGCATATACTTTCCCCAGCTAGTGCCATGTAATCATCAGAGTTGGGTGGAATCAGGGGCTTCGCAAGAAATCATGAAGAAGAAAGTCCCTCGGTTCGGAAGCCAGGCGATTAACTACTTAGCCACAGAGCCCTTAATTAAAAATTATTCATACTGCAAGATTTCAATCAGGATCGGCTGAGGGTCATTATGGATTATTTATATAGCAATATGAAACATCATATGAAATTATTATACATGTATCTATAACAACCTCAGCAAAGCCATTATTGGGGATTTTCACACTACAGTTTAGTTATAGTATAAGACTCATTGTAACATTTTGATTTGAAAATTATAGTTTTTTTTTTACTTTGACTACATGTAGAAATACAGTAACAGAGATAAACAAGAAAATAGGAGTAGATTATTTGTAAGAAACTTGGTGAAGAAGTAATAGAATGTAAATACAAACATAAGAAAAAAAAATAAAAGAGGAAGATCGGGAGATATTTTTTAAAAATAAATAGACGCGATAAATGTCAATGTCGCCATACTGAAAGATCCCTGTTACCAACTAGATAATGTAAAGAAAATGTAGAAAGAAAAAAAAAAGAATACTTTTTTAAAAACAAAGCTTATCTAAGGGGAGGAACCACTAAGAACTAAGAACTGCCATTTATATTAAAATTACGGAGTTTATCTCCCTTGCGGCTAAATTAAAAATAATAAATATGTAACAAATGTTTAACTAATTTTTCGGATTGATTCGTGTATTGTTATTGACTATGAAAAATTATACAAAATTTCAACTTGATCCGAGAATGGGAAGACAGAGAAAAACATGTCAAAACGTAATAAGGCGACTACATCCCTATATATATATATATATATCATTATGTAGAATTTATTTCCCTTATTTTAAAATCAAACAAAATAATTATTCACCAATTAATTGTTTATTTTTATAATAGCTTCTTGTCTTGTCAGGTTTAATGAGAAATTGTGGCAAAGTTTTAACTTGATCCGAAAATGGGAAGTGGGAGAAAAAACATGTTCAAACTTTTTACCAGACAGACAGACAGACAAACAGACAGAAAGACATAATGAATTCATATAATTGTTTTACCAGACAGACAGAAAGACAAACAGACAGAAAGACATAATGAATTCATATAATTGTTTTACCAGACAGACAGAAAGACAAACAGACAGAAAGACATAATGAATTCATATAATTTCCATAAACTTTTGTAATAACTTTGTGGTACCTGCAGTTCATAAGTATGACTTTACAGTGTTGAAAAGTTACACGAAAAGTTGCAAAGTCTCTCAAGAACTAAATAACACAATGCGCTGAAAAGTGCACACACACACACACACACAAATATAGAACAAAAAAATACTTCCAAATTCTGTACACCGGATACACCAAAAGAAACTTGATATCTATGAAGCATGCATTCGCCATCTTTATGAACATTTCCAATTGATTTAAAAGAATTCCATGTCTATTGATAATAATCATTATAACGCAAGCCAATGTTCATGTGGGGCTTAATAAGGTTTACTGAGAAAAACAAAAAACTGGTTTTAGAAAATATTGCGTGGAAAAAAAAACCCGCACAATACTACTGTAAACAACATGTCTGAACATAAACACAAGATTTAATCAAATTGGCGCCCAAATGTTAAATACAAATAAGTTTCGAATCTTTGCTTTTTACTGTCTTGAAATTAAATCCAAGCTTGCCTCAAGAATAGCAGCCCTTGAATAGAACTCTCTCTGCCGCCAGGTGGCGAGCCTCTGAGACCAATTTATTGTTAGTATATGAAAGACTTTGGAGTTTCTGCCATTTTGGCTGATTGGTGTCTACTCCTATTAAATTAACTCCTTTTCTCCTAACTGACGATACCAGCGTTGATTCCACCAGAATGTGGTAAATAATTACGGAGAGAAAGAGTTAAATAAACAGACGATCTTTACTGTAAAGGCTAAACGCGCCTCGCACACTTCGACCTTTTCGTTGTTGTACTAAAGAGCAGTTAATAGTGTATTTGCAATTAAGTTCTCCTGCATCCGCATCTTAAGGTTAACGAGGGTCTCGTGTGGCCAGCACGACAACTCATCTCATTTACTTGCTCAAACGATGGTCTAGAGTTAATCCATTCCAAAGTTAAAAAAAAACCAACAACTCTAGTCCTTATTGAAATACCAACAGCTAATAGAAGTACAAGGTAACACTCACAAGTGATGCCCCATATCTCAAAGATAAATAAAGCATTTTGAAGTGAAGCCTCAACTTTGCCTATAATCGTCTAATAATAATAATAATAATAATAATGTCCGAAATAACAATATACCCCATTGTTATAACAACCGAGGGGATAATAACAACTGACCTCACAGACACCTTCAAAGCCCTTAAAACTCCTAGGAATATCCTCTTTGCCTGTCAGAGGGCGGTACTGCTGCAGACCTGCCACATCACCAGAAAATTCCTCAGTGGAAACTGTTGAAGGGACTACGATGAAGTTTGTTTCTCTTTAGCGAAACTCGACCCTGGCAGTGCCAGAGAATGAATACTTGTTCGTTTCTAACATAATAATAATAATAGTAATAAAAATCTTTATTGTCCGTAAGAAAAATTGTCATACAATTTGTGCATTACACCAAACAAAACATTATAACTAGAAAAAAACGAAATGTACATTCACACCTGACTCATAATTTACATGTGAAAAGTTTTTTTAATGGTTTGATTGCCAGGGGAACAAAAGAGTGTTTGTGTCTGTTTGTTCTTGCTCTCGGTGTCTTGTATCTCTTTTGTGATGGTAAAATCACAAAATCCTGACCCTAAAGAGTAATTTATTTATTTCTATAATCTTTTTAGCTTTTTTTTCCCTGTATAATTGTACCAACAATATATGTGGCTCTGTCAGCATGCTACCTTAATAATTAATCCTACATAAAACAGCTAAAAAGGCAGATAATTTATATCTTATCGTATCTTATAAAATACAGACATTACTTCAAACAAAAAAAAGAAGATGATATTATGTCACAGTCTTAGTTAACATTGCATGATCTAAAGTTCACGCCATGTTAAGATTTTAAAAGACACGTGGAATTCCTGATGTAGAAAACAGGAAGTAGAATGAATAAAGTCGAGTCAAGTCGAGCAGTCAAGTTAGTCAAGTTAGTTAAGTCAAGTGGTATTCTTTGGACCGAGTGGTCAGGTATATTTTGGTCCGGGATGGACAGTAGCGACTTAGAAAAGTCTGTAGTAATTTCAGTTAGAAAGTAACTTGTGGGCAGTTGTTGCCAATGGTCTTTTTGAGACAAGTATTAGTTGATCTATATTTCTGCACAGTGTTACCCGCTGAGATGCGGACGTAATTGGTAATTAACGTATATTGGATATTTTTGATACCACTGTTTGTTGTTTGTAAAATGTTTTACATGTTTCGGATGTTCCTGCAGAGTTGAAGATAGTTTACTTCCTAGTCCAAACCTCCCGCAGGACGACGGGGGATGGGAGCGGGCAGGGTTTGAACCCTCGACCGTCGATAAATCCGAACGACAGTTCAGCGCGCAAAAACCGCACGAACAGGCAGCCATCCTGTTATGCGGATAGGATTGCTTATTATTTCTTGACTTGTAGCTCTAACAAGGATTGCAGTATTATTATTATTGTGTTGTGAAATAAACTTCATATTTGTCTGCTAAAACGGACTTAGGTCAGTTTATAGTATTTGTCTTGTCACGTGTCAAGAGTACTTCAGGAAGCAAGAACCCAGCATTACACGACATTCGCATTCTGCAACGTTACACCATTCACCATCATTTACAGATTACGTCCTACGCTTGTTCCTAGGTCAATCTAGTCATGCATGTTAACTTAAATTGACTTAAACTTAGGCCTATAATAAAGTTTTGTTCACACAAGGAGAATGCAGTATGATTGAAAGAAAAAAAAATATGGAAAATCGAGTCTTTACATTTGTGTCATTCAAGTGTGAAATAGTATCTCTTATTTGCTATGGATATTGCAATGTCTCGTGTATTCAAATTGTGTTGACAATAATGCCTGCCATGTTGAAGCAGAAGTGATTGTATTTTGTTGAATGCTAGCCACTGCTAGTCGTGCTAGTTGAACTTCTAATTCATCGTCACTCTTAAAATAGTTCTAGCCAAGTTTTTTTTATATATCCAGGATACAAAATACAAATTTTAAAAGAAGGTTACAAAGAAAGTTTGTGTGGAAACACAAACTCAAAATCGACCCCCGAAAGGGTTCCACCTAGAGTCTTCATCAGGATTCGAACAAGGGACTTCCGGTTCCAAGTGCTTTACCCCTCAGCCACAGCATCTCCATATATTCATTTAGCATACGCTTATATTTTTTTTTAACTTTATCCATAGATTCCATATTAATAACATGTAACATGTAATAAAGAGAAACTAAATAAGATTTATTCTTCTTACAAAATTAGATAAATTGGCAACATAAAAAAAATAATATCTTGATCTACTTTAAGCTACAGTTGTGGTAAATGACAAGACTTTCACCTCGAAAATAAAAATTAATATCTCCACTGTCATTTATCACACAAACTAGACATAGACATAGATGCGGCCCTCGAAAGAAAAAGGTTGCCCACCCCTGGTCTAGATAAATGAAAATTATTCAAATTGTTAAAATATCCAACACAGTATTTTAACATCAAACACAATGCACACAATTATATATTGGTCTACTATACCGACTTTATAATCCTGTATTGTGTTACGTTTTCCGATATTGCTATAAAGCAGTGCGATGGGTCCCCAATTGCCTCTTACTAGAAGCAAGAAGGGGGGAAAGGGGAAAGACAACTTACCTATCAACGTCTACAGACACAATGTCATGCCTCAAATTGGACAAAATATTTAGCCCAAAAGCCTAATCTTTGTGTTAATGTAAAAAAATAATTTTTTTAAATAATATTTGTTTGTAAAATGTTTTACATATTTCGGATGTTCCTTCAGAGTTGATGATAATTTACTTCCTAGTCCAAACCTCCCGCTGGACGACGGGAAGGGGTATGACTATCGACAAGTCCGAACGACGGTCCAGCGCTAATTCCCCACGACCATGCAGCCACCCTAAAGCTATTACTCATCTGGGTGCATTCGTTGTCTTGCGGGCCAGAAGAAGCCACATATACTGAATGAAAATTCACTGTCTGAGAGAGAGAGATAGAGAGAGAAAGAGAGAAATGGAGTTATAGCTATAAGAAATATAAAGCTTACATATAAAAGCGTTTATGCACTACGTGTTATGTACGGCAGTCTGAACTAATTAATTTAGATTAAATATGGCAAAAGTTTGTGTTGTAACTTAGTTGTTCTATCGGTCTTAGAATATTACTTAGGAAAATAGTTTGTATCAAAATGTGATATCTTACCACCGATTTCTTCTAGTTTCCTCAAAGTATTGATTCCAACATGAAAAATAAAACATACAGATAACTCAAGCTGTGATTAAAAAAGAAACGCTGATGATCTCCCTTGACGTAATGCTTAATAATTACCAGTTGTCTACCCTGCGTAAGGTGGGAAGAACCTATTATTATATTACACGCGGCTAGCGTATGTGTGGATATGTGTGTGTATAGGTGTATCGTTAATATGCTGTGGGTGTGTTAAGTCTAGTTGAAAAAGAAGGATGAGAAGAGAAAGTTTGACCCCCCCACACACACACACACACATCCGGGTGCTAGCTGTATAACTTTGATTAGGCATTCAAAGGTGTTTCACTCAAACCTAACTATGTGAGACAGACACAAAATCCGCACGACACGCAGAGACCCATTGTCGTTAATCACAAATATCCTCCGGCCACCCAAATCAGTGACCGCTGATAATCGGGGCTGTACCATTCAAGACTTTATCAGCGGTTCTTGTAATACTGGATTGTTTTTGAGATAGTCATGAGAACAGAGGGACAAAGTCGTATAAAATATGGATCCACTGAATTATAAGCGAACAGAATGAACTACAGATGTTAAATATACTGAACGGAGGGAAAACAAATAAATGACTTATACTATTATAGAATACTTATTGTTTGTGAGCATTTTTTTGTTTGTTTTGTGAACTTTTGTTTTAAAACAGTGTTTTTCTTTTTTTCACTTTTGTCTTGTAAAATATTGTATTTGATTGTCTTTGAAAATACGTAGTAAAAGAAAAGTTCCTCTTGGGATCTATAGGGCACATGATCACCTGTTTCTGTGGCCCACGATTAACGAGGGTGCTATGTGGCCAGCATAACGATTTATATTACATTTCTCCAACTAATGAAGTTATTCATTACAGATGGTGGATTTAGATGCGGCCTGAAATGTTTGACATGTTTTGGATGTTCCTGCAGAGTCGAAGATAGTTTACTTCCTAGTGCAAACCTCACGCAGGACGACGTGGGATGGGAGCGAGCAGGGTTTGAACCCGGGACCATCGATAAGTCCGAACGATAGTTTAGAGCGCAAACCGCACGACCAGGCAGCCATCCTCTGAGCCACCGCGCCGCCAATGAGTAGTATTGACATTATTTTATCTTATAAACTACAGACGTTGCTTCAAGAAAGAAGATAATTACATCCCTAAGTGTAACTTTCTGTTCATCTTGTTCTACGGGTTAATTAAAGACTTTAGACGAAACCATATCGGCGCGAGAGAGATTCTGATGATAATAATAATTGGGAAAAGTATATACAAAACATAGATATGCATCGTTTTATTTTAAAGTAAAATGAACATGCATAATGTGGCTAAAACCTTTCGCGTTAAAACGTCCCGCGCCAAAAATGGCTGCACCAAATCGTGCTCCTTCGCCAAAGAGTGAGGTCATATGACGTTGTAACCCAAGGGAAGTAAATACAAGGCTTCTTAGCTCTACGGATTAAAAAGATTATTTTTTGAGGTGTGAGAGGGCGTTATAAGCATGGTCATGCAAGAAAAAAAGTTGTCTCCCTTGTTATTGCCCAATGTCACGCAGGTTATGGTTGCTGCCCTATTTAAAAGACGTCACCCACAATTTTGTTCCTAATGACTCTCCAGCTAGTTGGTGTATTCAAATATGAAAGTCATAAGTGTCTAAATAGATCGTTATATGCATGAGATTCCCCTCACATTTCAACGTATGACCCCAAGCAAGTCACTCTGAGTTTATTGAAGTACCACGGTCTCATTGACTGCATTGTCAGTGTCACTACAACATCTGTCACTACAATGTTTGTGACTACAATCTCTTTTAATACATTCGTTGTGACTACAGTCTCAGTCACTACAATCTCGTCATTTAATTATTTCTACTTCATGCTTAATAGGCATATGACAGAGAGATGAATGTACTAAAGGAAATGGGATTGCGATAACAATCTGTACATTTTTGTTTGTTTCGGGTTCCTTCTTTTTCTTCTTCATTGCTGTATTACTGCTATACTGGAAGGTTCAGAGTAGTCCTACGCGTGAGATGAACCCTTCAGTGGTTTCCAGGCCAGGTAGTTCTCCATATAAATTTTCTTCTCTCGGGGCCAGAGTCTTGTTCGGGTCTCTTGGTAAAATATGCAGCTTTGAACGATTCAGGATGTGAACCTTATTCTATCCTAGCCAAAAGCTCCCGCAGGACGGCGATAAATGGCGGCGGGCAGGGTTTGAACGCTGGACCATCAAGACGACAGTCAACACTACCAGGCAGCTATTAAGTAAGCTTATATTGCACAGGCGTAGATATGGAGGTGGATTTGAGGAGAATTTGAAAATCCCCCCGAGAAACCCACTTGAGAAGCCCCCAAATGAGTGTTCTAATTATTTTTTTTTACATTAAATATTACATATTACGCCATTATCTCATGTCACGATGTCGAATGTAAAAATGCAGGGGCCCTTAAAGAGGTCAAGCCCCAAGGGTCCCCAAATGATGACGAATTCCTAGCTACGCCACTGCTCTATTGATGATTTATACCAATCACGTTTTTAATTGTTGTTAAAGTATAAGTTCTAAGGTTTACGAACATCCTGAAACATAAAACTTAGAATTTAACTGTAGGGACTTTAAAAGGTATTTAAAACAGAAGATTACTTTGGTTTGAAAGTTTTGGGGTTAACATTTTTAAAGCTTTTAAAACCATTTCAAGTTTGTTGACACCATAGAGGTATAAACTTTGTGTCGGTGAATACTGCGTTTGTTGCCATGTTTGGTGGCTATGTTTACTAGGCAATAGTTCTTTGTAAACAAAGCTGTTCTTTTTAATATTCATTTCTTTTAGCTTCATTCAATTGTCTGTTCACTCCATAAGATCGAAACAACGGGCGAACCTTACGCCATTCTTGAGTCAGCACACATACACATCGAACTGTCACGTCTCTTAAGTCAAGTTTCACACACAGTCCTTAGACCAATATAACCCGCTAGTGTCTAAACATATAGACAAGGCCCAAATCTCCCTGGGCATCATTCAGAGAGACACTAGCTGCTAATGGAGTGATGTGAAAAAAAAAAAGAAAACTATTCTTTTATTTGTGTGAGTGTCTTTTTTAAATTGGAATACTGTTTGTTATAGAGGTGTTTATTCAACTGATTGTAAAAATACTTTTAATTTTTTTTTTCTTATAAAAAAAAAGCAACTCATCATCCATACATCCGTGTGACCCTACAACCCATTGATGGCTTTGGCCTGCCTCAACACATCCCTCCATTCAGATCTCTCCTGAAACTTTCGTCTCCATGCCACAACCGAGACCAATCGTGATAGAAGGCCTGTACACAGAGCTGCAACGTCACAGCCTGTGGGCAGTTTGGACCAATAGCTTGTTGTCACATAACAGGTTTGTAAAAACGAATAACGAATGGTCTTGCCAGAACACCAAGCTTTTGTAGATCTGCCTCCAAATCATCAATTTATCGTATTCGTTGCCTGTCTTTGGATCGCCTGGCCTTTGGATCGCCTGCCTTTGGATCGCCTGGCCTTTGGATCGCCTGGCCTTTGGTTTTCCCGATTCACAATATTTTCCTCTCAGAGTAACTCCGCCATTCGTTATGTTACTTTTTGTAACACTATGGTATCTCTCTACGGTTGTAGTAATTATTAGTATAGTAAATAGATCTCCGTTGTTAAAACCAACTTTTAATCCTCGTTGAAAACTTCTATCTTGAATTCAATAATTGAATTCCTTAACACAAATCCTAAATCAAAGTCAAGCAACTACATAATAATAACCTTAAAATAAAAACCATAAGCCAAAGACAAAGACACCCACCCCCCGAATAATAAAATAACGTCAATATATAAATCTAGTACTAATAATCACATCCCAATATAGGAACTGAAATGACTCTCCTCTAAAGATTACTTCCTTTCCCACTATCGCCACTCCCTCAAAAAACTATTAAGAGAGACAACAAAAAATAAAAGGATATATTTTCGCATTCTTTGCAATAGTTTAAAACGAAGCTGTTTCTAAGTTTGTTATTGCCTTAGTTTGTTTGTTTGTTTGTTTTTGTTTATCATGTCAAGACGTCTGTAATATAAGTCAATGAACTTCTCTCTGTGTTTTGTCTCTTGTGAGATTGTTTAGTTGTTGTTTCTATTTTAAAAATAAAGAGTCAATGTAACAGCAATACATAGAGCAGTCTTAAACGCTTTTGATGGAAACACGTACAGACTGGTGAAAATGTAAGAGAAATTAAAGACATTATTTATTTAGAAAGTGAAAAAAAAAAATAACGAATCTATTCTAATGAGAAGAACCGCATAATCACTGCCGTATATTTTAATACTGCAGAAATAAGCTCAATTGCTCTATATAAAACAAAATTAATTATTCCTACTAATTGATTAACTTGTCTTTTTTTAAATATTAATTCCTATTGTCATTGACTATGACTAATTGTGCACAATTTCAACTTGATCTGAGAATGGAAAGTGGGAGAACAATATTACAAAAGAAGTAATCAAAACGTAATAAGGAAAATAACTCCACATCCTTCAGAATTGAAAAGTATTACATTCTAGCCCAAACCTTTCGTAGGGCGGCGAAGTATGTCGGTGGGCAGGGTTCGATCACAGAATCCTCGTGACGACAGTCCAGAGCACATACCACACGACCAAGAAGTTTTGCTGAAAAAGTATTGGAAACAAAAAGTTCCAGATTTTATAAGTCTCTTGTTCTGCACAGATAAAACTAGTCAGATTTGGCAGCAAAAATTTAGTTCGTGAAGAAAAAAACAACAGGAAAACATCCAAGCACGATGTCTGCGTTTATTCAAATTCTTACCATTGTCCTAATACTTCTCTCTCTCTATCTCTTTATCTCTCTCTTCTTTCTCTTTCTCTCACTCTATTTCTATTTCAATATTTCTCTTTTTTCTCTTTCTCCCATTCTATTTCTCTGTCTTTTTCTCTATTTCTCTTTTTTGCTCTCTCTTTCTTTCTCTTTCTCTCTCTAACTCTCTCTCTCTCTTGTTCTTTCTCTTTCACTCTGTTTCTCTTTTTCAGTATTTTTTTTCCCTTTTCGTATTCTCTCTCTTTCTCTCTTTTTCTTTCTCTATTTCTGTTTTTCTCTCTCTGTCTATCTCTCTTTCTTTCTCTTTCCTTCTTTCTCTATTTCTCTGTCTTTGTATTCCTCTATCCCTTTTCTCTCTCTCTCTTTCATTCTTCCTCTCTCTCTCTCTCTCTCTCTCTCTTCCTTTTCCTCCCAAGCCCACCGAGCCAGCTTCCGACCACCAAACATCCTTGTCAAACAGTCATAAAGTAAAACTAAACAAAACAAAAAAATTCCTGAGGCACGAAGGCCCCCCCCCCGTCCCGCCCCGCCCTCTCTTCCTCCTTTGCCCCGTCCCCAAGTCCGGCCATGAGAGCATAACAGCAAATAACAACGGAATATTGGATGCTCTCACTACCAACTTTACGACAATGAAAGAGTGCAGACGTGAAGGAATAAAACACAATCACGACATTGCACACCGTGTGAGCATTTCAATACATTCTTCTTCGTGACGGCTTTATTTCGTACTGGATCTAAAACAAATAGCAGCCATTGCAATAAAGTGCATTCAGCGTCATTGCTAGGACATTCGCATTCAACAGCTAGTTGACACATATTTGTTGTCGTTCGATATAGTGTTCAAATGTATTGTTTTACGAGTGTCCAATAGAAAGCCAGTGAAAATCACATAATGTTTGTCCAGCAATACCAGGTGTGATGAAATATGGAGTTTTTTATTTAATGGTGTCCAGCGCATTAATATAGAGTAGCTTAATTTTCTAGAACCAGATATGAGCTTGAAGATGTTAGACAGGTGCTAGAAAAGTAGTTCGTATATTTGAAAAAGCGAGAAACAGTTTATAGCAAGGAGAGAAACAATTGCAATTAATAGCATAATAAACTTGAGCACGTGGAAGTTTAGAATTACGTAAAGGTGCTGTGGTAACAAAGTATTTATGATCAATTCTGAAGGAAGATTCTAGTTTTTCATGACCAAGTTACGCAGGTTTCCAAGTTTCCAAGTACATCTTAGTAGGCGAAATAGATTTAACAAAATAATGTTATGTAAAATAATTAAAATGTTGAGTAGGAAATTCAAAATGTAACAAAAGCGATTTAGATGTCTGACTTTGAGAGATGATAATTTGTTAAACTAGTTTTTCAAGACATTAATGCATTTGTAAATGTGTCTACGTTCATGAATGGGAATAAAGACAATGTTGCCGGTGTGGAAAGTGTGTGTCAATCTGGACAATCTCTCCTATTTGAGATTATGACCATTCATTTATCTTCACTACTAGTATCATTTATTTGTGAAATGGAACTTCTAGTGTGTTCAGCTATTCTTGTTCTTATCTCGTCAAACTCCATCAAGGTAATTGAACAATTTCTTTTAATGTTCATTCATCTATATGTCATATGATATAATGATATACGACGTTTCCAGAAGAAAAAGGATGGGCTTTAGAGCGAGAGGTCAAGGTCGACGTCTCGACCAAATCTTGCTTCTGGAAAAGGATAGGCTTTAGAGCGAGAGGGTAAGGTCGACGTCTCGACCAAATCTTGCTTCTGGAAAAGGATAGGCTTTAGAGCGAGAGAGTGAGGTCGACGTCTCGACCAAATCTTGCTTCTGGAAAAGGATAGGCTTTAGAGCGAGAGGGTAAGGTCGACGTCTCGACCAAATCTTGCTTCTGGAAAAGGATAGGCTTTAGAGCGAGAGAGTGAGGTCGACGTCTCGACCAAATCTTGCTTCTGGAAAAGGATAGGCTTTAGAGCGAGAGGGTAAGGTCGACGTCTCGACCAAATCTTGCTTCTGTAAAAGGATTGGCTTTAGAGCGAGAGGGTAAGGTCGACTTCTCGACCAAATCTTGCTTCTGGAAAAGGATAGGCTTTAGAGCGAGAGAGTGAGGTCGACGTCTCGACCAAACCTTGCTCCTGGAAGAGGATGGGCTTTAGGGCGAGAGATGGAGTTCGCCATCTCGACCAAATCCAGCTTCTGGAAAAGGATGGGCGTTAGGGGGAGAGATTGAGCTACTCCAGGAGTGTCTTGATTGTTAACCATGACTGTGAAGCTAGACCATGATCGATCCTCGTGACGTGAGTTTTGAGTGTTTAAGATAACGAGGTGAGGAGGAGAGACGAGAGCGAACAAAGAATGAGTCGCCAACAAAATCTTACAGATAAAGAGAACAATACTATGTCAGACAAAATGTATACCATGGAATGGCTTGTCGTAGTCAGCTTAGAAAATCAATGACTTGGCAGAATTTAAGCCATTGATTAAATTGAATGCAAGATTGATCTAGGGACATGCATAAGATGTAATCATCTTTTTTTTTTAAAGGAACGTCTGTAATTTATAAGATAAGTAGAAGATATAATATATTCTTTTATGAAACAAACCAGCATTCAAGATGGAGATATTTAGCCTCAGTTCCTAGTTCTTACCTTCAACCCTATCAAATTAAATGTTCACTCTGTCCTGGATGTTGACATTTGTTTTGTACATGTATTAAATTATTGACATCTAACCACACCAACATAACCGAGTTTATATCTTTATATCTGAAGGTTCACATATACAGCATTGCAATAAATAAAGATTGTTATCCAGTGAATCGAGTTGAACAGTGTGAATATATCAAACAATACACATTTTATGAATAGTGGTTTTATTTCACAGAATACAAGCTCAACAATAACTACAGTCAGATATTAACGTAAGCCCTTAGTTTGGTGAAGTTTCAAAACACGCTGATTCGAATTTCACAAACATTCATGAAAAAAAAATCTAAACAAAGCTAGTCACAATGATACAATTACATTCCTTCATGTCAGGTTGTAACATAAATGTCGAGCTGTGTTTTCAATATGATGTTCAGTATTTCTGTTATAACAATTACGTTTCAGTAGATCCGTGTTGTGTAGCTTCACTTCAGGTGGAACAAATTTAGGTCTTTCTATCCTAACTGACGATACCTACGTTGATTTGACCCCATTTAAAACAAAACGTTGGTTTTATAAACTTTACTTTGTCTTTATTTTTTCAATGATTTCCTGATAACATACAAAAAAAAGTTATTACATTTTAATCATAACAGGGGAGTGAAACACAAATGAGCAAAATGATTAATTCTATCGGAACGTGGGAAATACTAACGTAGAGAGAGAGAGCTAGTGAAACAAGTTTCAGAAACTTAAATTCATTGGGGACTTTGAAAATAGATTTTTGATTTCAAACCATTTCAAAGGTACTGTAACGAGAAAGCAAAATATTTTTAAAAAATAAAAAAAGAAATATGTGTCATTTATAAATATAAATTTATAGCCATTCATATCGGTACTGTAGAATGTATTTCCGTTAGTTTATATCAAGCAAAATTAATTATTTTCTTCAAATCCTTTAATCAACTATTTAATTTTTGTATTGATTCATGTTTTGTTCGAAACAATGAATAATTGTGCAAAGTTTCCATTTGATCCGACACTGGAAAGAGGGAGAAATGACGTGTTACAAAATGGACAATCTATTAAAACAGAGAGAGAGAGAGAGAGGTCTTAGTTAAAGCCATTCTGTTAACAGCTTCATTTGTGTAATCTGTGACCAATCGAAAATGAAGTCACCGTCTCGCTCAGGCTAAAATACCTTGATCGCCATGTCCCACTTCTCTCCCTTAGGTCCTGGAAGCCGTCAAGACGGTGGAGATCAGAATAGATCACCTAAATGCCACACAGATGAGGACCAGGATAGCCTGCTGTCGGACTTCCCAGTGTGTTTGCCAGACCAGGCTAAGGGCGTGCCTGTACGAGAGGACGCGGTCAAGCTGCCCCGAGGCCACATTCAAAGAGAGTGACTTCTTAGGTAGTCCGGTACATATTGACACTATTCAGTTTTTTTTTCACTATATATTTTGAATAATGATAATAAATTACAAGAGACGTTTACCTTCCGATATAGAATAGATATTAAACAATCGAATTTCAATTTTTCTTTAAATGATTGTGGTCCACTTGAAAGCACACATTTGACTAAAGTAAAACCATTACTAAGTAAAGTAAAGTACTATATCAGACCTAGCGATTTATAGAGCAGATGATATGTGGAACATATGTTTCTATGGTTATTGGTTAAAGAGGGTGTCATGTAGCCAGCACAACGACAACCGCCTTAACTTTTCCAAACTAATATTTGGTTTTAATGTTCCTTGCAGAAATCAACACAGCTTGACTCATCTTGCTAAAACTTTGCATATACATTCATTTGACCACTCCGCCGGCCCACTGAGAGGGGGGGGGGGGGAAGGCAAGCTAAAATAAAATTTAAAAAAAAGATTTTACTTTACTTGTACTGACTTAGTTTTAAGCTTCGTTACGTGTCATGGTAGATATTGTGTTGGAAGAGATCTGCTAGCTCTATACTATAATATACTAACTTACGTTGCTGATTTTAATCTCTAGACAAATATCGAACAAAGAAATATATATATATATATATATATATATATATATATATATATATATATATATATATATATAAATATAAAAGTAAGCCGGTGTGGTTTAAAATAGTAACTACTTTAACTCCACCGAAGGAACTAGTCCAATGTCATCTAATTGCTCCGTATACAGAGCACCACCGTACTCTATGAAGTAACAAGCGTCTATTATCCGTTGATATTTGTCTCTTAGTTAACCCGCGTTATATTTTTTAATCTATCGTCGTATCACTAACTGAAATGTTCGATTAAGCAACTTCTTCGTACCAGCCTATTGAATGACTGCAGCTTTTAGAATAAACACGTTATATCGTAACCACAGGCATATTATATCTAGACTGGACATGGTCATCTCTAAAATGGCACACAAAAATGTCGCTGAAAAATGTCGCTGTTTTGTAAAGTAGTTATAAGAAGTAAAGTTGTTTGTTGTTTTTATTTAACCCTAACGTATGTCACATATAATTTAATGTTAAGATCAAGATCTAGTAATTGAACATCGAATATAAGAGCAATCTATTCTTATAATTATTATTTTGCAATTTTTAGATACATAATCTAGAAAGATCTAGGTAATCAATCTATTTAAATGTACATACTATGGTTAAAATCAACAGACTTGAATTACTTCGAAACATTATCTCCATGGAAACTAACAGGAAATGGCTATATTTATTTATGCCAATTATATTAAAAATGGTATTGCATCATTTCTAAACTTTATAAACTAAAGATCAATACTTTTCTAAGACAGAAAAGATTGATTTTACTAGATTCGGGCGACTTCCTTACAGCTTGAAAAAGAGTTACGTACATAACAATATATACATTTAGATATAGATGATGTAAAGGTCATCTGTTTCTGTGGGCAACGGTTGACGAGGGTGTCACGTGGCCAGCCCAACGACCAACCGCCTTTAATTTTCCCCATCTAATGTCAGGTACCCATTAGAGCTGGGTGGACTCAGAGGTGCCCAAATATCAGTCACGATTCGAACCCGGGACCCTCGTTTCAGAAGCCAAGCGGTTCACCGCTCATCCACAGCAAATAGCAAAACCAAAATAAATAACTCAGAAAGACACAAAGCAACTCTTATTCCAAAAGAAAGGGATAATTTGTAACGGTATTTTTTCTTTGTGTCATTGCATGAAGGAACAGACACGAGAGTATATTACTTTGTTGAGTTTAGAGTAAAAAAAACAAGTAAATCTCTAACATGTCAGACTTGTACGTGTAGGAAATAATTTTCTACTTGTTTACAACACTTCTATTTAAGTCACCCATGCAGTGAGGGAAGACGCTGATCTCGAATACTATTCTAACGATTTTCCTACAAATTAAGCATTAAGCCTTTTTTTTTTGTTCCTTAAAATATATTTCAATACAATGAAACGACGATAATATAAACACATTTGTAAATGTAATCTTGAATTCAAAGGTAGATCTAATAGTAGAAAAAGAAGCAAAATAACAAAAAAAAAAAATTTAAAAAGGCCACAAAGCGTATCTAAAGGATTAAAACTCCAACCTAAGAACCATATACAGTAGAACGTCGTTTATCCGACTCAATTGGGACCGGACACCGTTCGGATACGCGATTGTTCGGATAACCGAAAACCGAAGCGATCCATGCAGTATATGCAACCGGACACTACAATTGTAACGGGATATCCCTCACCTTGGGTTTTTCCGTCACTTTTCGCCTCGCGCGAAACAACTGTTGAGCATTGCCTGTTCGAAAACGTATTCATACAGTATATGTGCATTACAGTACATGTGGTTGATAAAAAAAAAAAAAAAAACTGGTCCGGATATTTGACGCTCCGGATAATAAACGTTCGGATAAACGACGTTCTACTGTATACCAATAATGTACAAGCTGTTTGAATTATTGAATATCAAACAAAATAATGAGTTACCAATAATTAATTGACCACGTAAGCACTATTTGTTTATTCATTCATGTTTCGTTGAGTTCAAAAAATATTTTTTTTTAAAGTATTATTATTTAAGGGGACTAAACCCAACAAATGTAGCCATACCTCTGAATACTGATGGCTTATATTCCCATGTTGCTATTTAAAAAAATAATTAATTATTAGTAATTTAATGTCTGATTGATTACTTTTTTTTATTGATTCATATCTTGTCTATATCAATGAATAATTGTGCGAAGTTCCTACTTGATCCGAGAATGGATGTGGGAGAAATAACGTGTACACACTTTTTACTAGACAGATAAGACAGACAGACAGACTGAGTGAGTTGATTAAAGCTTTGTTAGAAATATGTTAAATTATAACTCGATAACATGTAATTCACATTCTACGCCATGTTAGTTAACCCATTCACTATACGCCATGTTAGTTAACCCATTCACTATACGCCATGTCAGTTAACCCATTTACTCTACCTCTTTTGATCCACACGTCAAAAGTTACATCAACCCATCAACGGAGTTTGCCTATTTAGCTCAGCTCAAGTTAGAGTTAAACTGTTTGTACGAATGGGCTTTGCGCTTTAAGGTGTGAGTGTTAAGTCTGGATAATCTCCCCTGACCATTCTCCCCCTTTTCTTTTATTACCTGCCCCTTAAAAGGGAGGAAGAAATCTAACTAGGTCACGTCTGATGCGTGGGCGACGAAACTATTTAGGACGTGACTACATCTGAATTACATGTTGGTTACGAAGCCAGATGGGAAAGAAGTCAAAATGCTTTGTCCCTTTTCCAATTTGTATAAGGACTGAAATATGTTTTAAGTCTACGTGGAAAAGAACGGGTCAAGGGCAACATGTTCTGAGACGAATTCTGAGATTCAGTGATCATTTGTTTTGCAGCAACAAAGATGCCCTTGCAAAAAGTTTACTTCTTAGATTTTTATTAAGAATTTCTGAAATTATATGTGGATATTATTATAAAAAAAAAATAATACTAGTAATAGTAATAATTCTGTAACTTTTACAAATTATGCATATTTTCGAAACCTAATCAGGTACAATTAAAGCAAGGGGTGAGGGGAGGAACCTTATGAAAACTATACACAAACGCAAAATACAGATACAAACACCTTTACCCCTTCTTAATGGGCTGAACCGTCACGACGCTACACATAATCTGTCGATCGTGTTTCTCCATTCTTCTGACTTCTGCTTTGCCTCTTTTTTTTTTGTGTTTTTTTTTTTTTGATATCATCTTATTCTTCTAGAAAAAACATAAAAACAATTTTTTACATACTCCAAAATCTTCTGAGATTTTTTTTTTTCGTACCTGGCAATGAAAGATGAGATCGACATAGTCCATGTCTAGCAGTTTCTCAATAGTCTCTGATTTCTCTTCTGTTAAATCCTCTTGCTCTAATTTTTTCAAACCTTATATCAACTCACTCTGTCTGGTAAAAAGTTTTTATACGTTATTTCTCCCACGCCAAATCTCGGATCAAGCTGACATTTTACATTATTATTCATTTATTGAAGACATGAATCAATTTTAAAAAGTAACAAATCAGGCAATTAATAACTGGTAAAAAAAAATATCTTTACTTTAATAGCAACGAGGGAAACTAATGCTTCAGTATTCACAGATATGGCTAAAGTTGTTGGGTTTAGTCCTCTTACATAACTGTTTACGCTATTTCTCCTCACGCACTCTTCGATCAAGTTATTGTACGTAACAAAAAATTAATTATTTTATTTGATATCAGGGAAATAACGTGGACATTATTGGTAGATATAAATTTAAGGATTTTTTTTTTAAGATTTTTTGTACATTTAGTTAGTTTTTTCTTGAATTAACTCTAATTTATAGAAATTACAGTGTGTGTGTTTGTGAGAACTGTTTTAGTTCATCGGTAGTATACAAAGGCATTGGATTTAAACTCATTGAGCATTGCGGAGGAAATCGCCTCTATATGCGACTTCTGAAATCGAGAGCAACTGAGAGGGTTACATATTTCACTTTCTCTGGATCTTCCGTTTGTAAGACATGAGATTTACACAATTCAATTAACAACCAAATGTAGATTTGCTAGAGAGATTTAGATAACACTGTAACATGCAGATGTTAATTTGTTAGACCGGGAAGTAGGAAATAGGACATTGTTACTCAGCCTTTGTTCGATCTGGGGGCGGGGAGGTAGGAATATACATTTCTGAAACGCGTAGAAAGAAAGAGTCCAATCACAGAAAAAAAAAAACAATGTCGATTGCAATGCACAATGTCTTTGCGGCTTTATTACGGACTGTGCAGAAGTTGCAAGGGGCCGCACAGAACCTCGTCATGGGTCGGAATTGACCCGCGTGCCGTAGTTTGAGCACCACTGTTCTGGACCATACTTTCACACGGGAATGTGAACAATATTTATCTGACTTGTGTGTTTTAAGAATTTCCTTCAGAAATGAAGATTCTATACCTTTCAACTCAAATCTATCGCACGATGGCGTGGAAGACGTCGGACAGTGTTCGAACCCGGGACGATTGAGAACAGCCTGGAATAAATATTACAAGACAGCCATAAACAAAAATACATTTTTTAAACCTAGACCTAGATCTAGATCTAAATTTTAACACAAATTTCAGAGTTAAAACTACGGTACTAAGATTTATTGATAAGAATACAGAGTAGCAATGACTAATGGCTTGGTGTACGTGTTTTGAGTTGAAAGAGTCCCCCCCCCCCCAAAAAAAAAAATCCTTTTACATTGACGGACAGGGAGGCTACATTGAAGGACAGGGAGGCTACATTGACGGACAGGGAGGCTACATTGACGGGCAGGGAGGCTACATTGACGGACAGGGAGGCTACATTGACGGACAGGGAGGCTACATTGACGGACAGGGAGGCTACATTGACGGACAGGGAGGCTACATTCCCCTCTGCCTTAATCCGGCCTTACTGGGCGCGCTTTGATCCATTTACCTTTCCAGATTCTTGTTGTTATTGTTGTAACTGCGCCATTGAAGAGTCCTAACAAAAGTACAAAGACAAATTATGCTCTTGCAATGAAACAGATTTGATTTTCTATTCATGTCATCAGGTGGCCTAGTTCTGAGTAGAACGGAACCATTGTTGAGAATAGCGACGGATGTACAAACACAGGTATGTAAGAATATATCAGAACTGAGTTTTTTGTGCGTCAGTGTGTGCGTCAGTGTGTGTGTGTAAGAGATAATGAGAGAGAAGGAAAGATGCGTAATCACAATGAGGAGATAGAGAGAAGGGGGGGGGGTTGTAAGAGAGAGAGAGAGAGAGAGAAGATAGAAAGAAAGTGAGAAGTGTTAGAGAAAGTGGGAGAGTAGGAAGGACGAAGAAAGAGAGAGAGAGAGAGAGAGAGAGAGAGAGATTATGAAGCCAATTTATAAAGTAAACAATCATCATTTAAAATTAAATTAGTCTCACCCTGCTCGCTAAAGATGTGTCACAATATGATCTTATCTATTGCAATCTACTAGAATGGGGATACATAGACCTATACTTGGTCAATGTTGTCATTGATTCTTGTGTTGTCAGGTAAAAGAAATCATTGTGCAAAATTTCAGCTTGATCTTAGATTGGGTGTCATAGAAATAACGTGTACAAATTTTTTACCATACATACAGAGTAGGTGCTATAAGCTTTGTAAAAATTAAACAGCACATTAAAATTTCACACCACAACACTAAAGTCAAACACACCAATCTCAGGAAACCACGTATTTCTACTAAAGTCTGAAAGCAATAAAAATGAATACACCTTATCTTCTTATATAATACTGACGTCACTTCAAAAAAGAAGATGATTACGTCCTACGCGTCATGCATTTAGTCATGCATATTAACCAATGACTTAAATTCTGCCAAGTCACTGGTTTTTCTGGCTAGCTCAGGCAACCCATTCCATGCTCTAATAGCACTAGGGAAGAAGGAGTATTTGTACAAATTTGTCCTAGCATATGGGACGAGGAATGTGCCTTTATTTTTGTGTCTTTCAGAGTATTTTATTAAATTTTGTTTTTGTATTTGAAGATTATCGTTCAGTGTTTTATGTATAATTGCTACTTTACTTTTGAGTCGTCTGTCCTGAAGGCTTCCTAAATTTAGTGATTTTACTAATGGTGTTACTCTAGTCAAATGTGAATATTCGTTTGTTATAAATCTCACTGCTCTATTTTGTGTCTGTTCCAGTTTCTTAATGTTTTCTTGAGTTGAGGGGTCCCAAACGGTGGATGCATATTCTATTATTGGCCTAACCAAGGTTAAATAACATTTTAGTTTTATGTTCTTATTTGATTTATAGAAATTTCTTTTAATAAACCCTAATGCTTTGTTTGATTTTTGTATAGTTTCATCAATATGTGGATTCCATGACAGTTTTTCATTTATTATAACACCTAGGTATTTTGCGTTTTTAGTCTGTGTTACTGGTTTGCCATGAATAAGATAAGTGGAATTAATTTGTTTTAGTTTTTTTGTTACTCTTAACAACTGACATTTTTCTGGGTGGAAAGACATGCTCCAATTTGATTCCCATTTCTGTAATTCATCTAATTCTCTTTGTAAAATATCTGTGTCTTGTATTGTTTTTATTATTCTATATATTATGCAATCGTCTGCAAATAATCTGACTTTTGTTCCTGAACTAATGCAATTTGGTAAATCATTTATGTAAATTAAAAATAGTAGTGGACCTAAGACTGTTCCTTGAGGTACACCTGAGTTTACTGTTATTTGTGTTAATAATAATAATTATAATAATAATAAGGCTTGTCTTCGAGTCCGAAGATTAATAAGGAATGCAGTAATTCTCGTGGCTACACAGCCCCTGCTGTGACCTACATATTTTGCCATACCCAGGGCAAGCATAACAATTGTCGCCGGTGGTCGATTAACATTTTCTTTTGGCCGTCTGCGAACACCAGAATAATAGTTAAACGGTATTTCCAAATTATTCCACATTTCAACCACTAATATAAGCAGCTGACTAGGTCTTTCTCAAAGACAAATTTTTCGATGGCTGTTGGAATAACAGTACCGCATCAAAGTCTAACAGAAACACCTAATCTGATGTCATATTAAGACAATACTCTATGTTCCACATTTTGATACAGTAAAGTACGGCTTTCAGACTTAGCGATCTAAATGTAAATGTCATCTAATTCTAAAGCCGAAGGTGTTTTGTGGCCAGAACAACGACCTTAGACTTTCCCCACAACTAATGTCAGGTATCAATTAGAGTTGGATGAACTTATGGGCCATTAAAATCCCGAAATTCAATATTCCAGTTTTCATCAAGGTTCGAACCCAGGCCCCCCAGTTCAGACGCCAAACGCTTTACCACTCAGCTTCCACTACCCCGAAAAGACAAATATAGGCCTACGTTATTGTATTTAAAGCCATTGATTTAATTACAAAGTATGCGTCAATACATTGTAGAGTCCAATGCTTCAAGTTCAGTTAGTGTACGGAATGGTTGGAGACCATGACATGGAATTGTTGGGACATTTTCCTATCGACTTATCAGGTAATTATATTTTTAATCATTTCTTATCATTCATACAAGATTTGTACTTTATTTCAAAATGTTTAAACGCATTGCTGTTATACGTATAGCATTATCAGTAGATGGCTTACCGTAACATTGGACAATGCACAACCAATTAAATGGCTACTTGGGCCGTAAGGTATGTGCTCCAAGAGGCCTGGTGTTTGAACTTTGCCAACCATCACTTTTACTGTCCTGCAGACGTTGGAGCTACAACGGGTCCCTTTTTTTTAAAAAAGCATGCCCGAGACTTGCAAAGGCACAATTAAGAAAACTATTGTTGTCTCTAGAAACTATAAGCATCAGTTGGCCACTGAAAGAGGGAAGGAGAGGGGGGGGATAAACACACTAAATGTCAACAATGAGATCTACTTCTGGAAGACACTGCCTGACAAAGCTACGCAATCAAATAAGGAGGCAAATCTATAAATAACCAACTTTTTGGTGTATCCGGTGCATAGAATACGGAAGTATAGATAAGTATTTCAGTAAATCAAATTAAATTTGTGCACACTTTTCAGCAGTGTTTCCCAAACTGTGCGTTCCGCGAGACCTGAAAAGGTGTTCTGCGAACTACTGGAATAATAAACTAGTAGGCCACCACGTGAATTAATCTCTTTCAAAAAATAATCAAAGTGTTCCGCTAAATACTCAGAATGTGCGAAATGTTCCGTTACATAAAAAAATTTGGGGAACACTGACCTAAACTCTATAGTTTGTAGTACAAAGTTATGTGTATAGTTAGTTGGCAAGACATTTTCATTTGCTGCGTTTATTTATTTCAAATCTCTCCCGGTCTTCATCTTTTCGTTTCGTCTCGTTTTCCTTAAGCTTTTATATTTTCCTTCTACTATCTCTTTCTCTTCTTTGTCTATGTTCCTGTATTTTATTTGTTGTAAGATCTAAAACGGGATCTTAAAAATTCAAAGTAATTTACTTTTCATGTGAACATTCCTAAATGTTTATACATTTGAGTATTAAAATATAAATTTCTTATTCTGTAACAAAGTTATTAAACTCACGTGATTTTGTGTCTCTGTCAGGTCTTCCATTGGGTCCTAACAGAGATCAAATCGGCTGGACCAATTTTGATTTAAATACTATGTCCAAGATTAGCATGGTGCTGCAGGTCAAGGTAAACTTACACAACTTTGGGATTTGCACATCAGAGAATGCTTATAATATTAAGCCATGTACAACACATTGTAATTGACAGGAGGAAACTTGAAACGAAAGCAAGAATACAAGATTTATATTTTTACATTCTTTTTTCAGCTCTATTGCAGTCCAACTTATTATGGTCCAATGTGTCTCGAGCGCTGTGAACCGGAAGTCTCAAGATTTCATTGTACAGACGATGGTCAACGTGTGTGTATCGGCTTCTGGAAAGGTCCCAAGTGTGACTCAGGTCAGTTTAGGAAGTAGTTAACAGTGCCAAATTTACCCATAGGTAACACAAACTGAGTGATCCAACTTTCTTAGGGGAACCCCCTAAAATGTTCCATAAATATTTTCAATCATTTTCAAGAAAGAGATAATTGAAAATAACTTGACGTACCCATTTAGGGGGGGGGGAGGAAATTTATAAGTGGCCTCGTATCTCAAATAACTCAAGGCCTTATCAGTCCTAGCAGTTGTACATTTGAGACCAAAAGTATTATATTCGATAACTTTTAAGACCAGTTGTATTATATCCGATTACTTTTAAGGCCAGTAAATTTATATTCGATTACTATTAAGGTTAGTAGTATTATATCCCATTACTTTTAAGGCCAGTAACATTATATTCAATTACTATTAAGGTTAGTAGTATTAAATTCAATTACATTTAAGGCCAGTGGTATTATATTCGATTACCTTTAAGGCCAGTAGTATTATTTTAAATTGACTGAATTCAATTCGATGCAGTGTTACCGCACATAAAGTCTTGTGATAGTTATTTAAATCCAATAGGAAGTGTCAAGTGATTCCTTGTCAAGATAACACAAAGAAATAATGAGTCATTTCCACACAGCAATGACATACATATTCAACTAAAGCTACACCCATTAAGTAACGGTAATTTATAACAATAAATAAATATATTAATCATAAATAATGAATTCATGATTCATGAGACTAATATCTTAGGCGATAGTTCAGAAAAGCGGCAAGCAAGAAATTTGTTTTTTTTTTCTATAATGCTGTAAGGATTAGGGTCAAACCTCTCACACAATGTCAGGGGATGACGGTGAATGTGGCTGGTATTCAGAGCATCATAACAACTATGTCACACGGTCAATCATCTATTCTAGGAAGTCGTCAAATAGTCAACGCCTCAATTTTTTTGTTCATGTAAAAACATGTCTTTATTCAAATTCTGTTTGTAAAAAAGTGGATATGAAAAAAAAAAGCATTGATAGTATCATTTGCTTTATAATTGGTCACCTCTATCTCTCTCTCTCTTTTTCTCTCTCTTTCAATCTCACTTTTTCTACCTCTTTCTCTCTTTCCCTTTATCACTCTCTCTAACTCTTTCTCATTCTATATATTTAATTCTCATTTCTTTCTCTCATCTCTTTCTCCCTTTCTCTCTCTCTCTCAATCACTAATTTAACTCTTTCTGTCTCTCGCACTCTTTCTTTCTATCACCTCTTTCTTTCTTTTTCTTTCTTTATTTACTCTTTCATACCCTCTCACTCTTTTTCAGCCTTCTTTATCTTTCTCTCTATCTCTCTCTCTCTCTCTCTCTCTCTCTCTCTTACTGTATTTCTAACCTGTTTGTAAACCAAGCAAGAAAAACTTTTAAAAAAATGACTTGCCAGTCGAAAAGGTAAAAAGTCGATTCGATACACAACGAGATTCACACCTTGGTGACGTAGCCTAGAAAGATTCTCAGGTCATAATTTAGAATTTTAATGTATTACAAATACTATATAACGTTGCTTTAAAAATTGCTGACATTAAAAAAAAATGTCTTTATCTTATTCCAGATAATAATAATAATAATAATTTTATTTATAAGGCCCTGTTAACAAACAAAATGTAGGCTCAAGGCGCTGTGATAACATAACAAATATAAACACGAGAGCTAAGATGACAAACTAATCTCAAAAAAAAAAAGTTTGTAACAGATATGTCTTAATGTTCTTCTTGGCTTGGCTTGGCTACCTATGAAGGGGGCTCGAGGTTCGACACCCGACTCGGGCAGAGTTTTGTTTACTGAGTGCCGAAAGGCAGCACGGAAAAAAAAACTTCTCCTAGTTACCCCCGCTCCCACTGGTCCACAAATGAGATTGGACCAAAGCGCTCTGAGCATGCTGAAAGTAGCGCAATATAAAAGCCATAATTTATTTATTTATTTAACGAAGTGAAGCATGTTGTCTGTCTAAGATCAATGGCCAATGGTGAGTGAGTTGCAAACCTTTTGCCCGTGATCCCAGTTCAAAACCTATTACATAGAGCTTTTTGAGCATAGTAGCCTGAAAGGGCCATTAATAAAACGACTCTGTAGAGTTTAAAATTTCTAATATGAACAACTAGACTTGCATGAACTTACGAGACAATTTGAATAACATCACAGTAATTGTAAGACTATGAGAAAGTGTACACTGTTTATATTTGTGTACACTGTTTATATGTGTGTACACTGTTTATATGTGTGTACACTGTTTATATTTGTGTACACTGTTTATATTTGTGTACACTGTTTATATGTGTATACACTGTTTATATGTGTGTACACTGTTTATATTTGTGTACACTGTTTATATTTGTGTACACTGTTTATATGTGTGTACACTGTTTATATGTGTGTACACTGTTTATATTTGTGTACACTGTTTATATGTGTGTACACTGTTTATATGTGTGTACACTGTTTATATTTGTGTACACTGTTTATATGTGTGTACACTGTTTATATTTGTGTACACTGTGTACATTTGTGTACATCGGTTAAGGAAAGTAATTGAGATGACAAGACAACAAAGTAGACGCCATGGAGATTAAAGCGCTGATGCACGAACTATGACCTGAGGGCCACATCCGGCCCGTCCAAACCCCAGCCCACATTGTGTAATAAAGTTTGTGGAAGCTCAATTACGATGGAATCGATCCTTTTTTTTTTTTACAAAACTTATATCAAATCACTCTGTCTGTCTGTTTGTACATGTTATTTCCCCCACGCCCATTCTAGAATCAAGTTATTTATTGGCATAGACATGGCATGAATCAATTTTTAAAAAATTAACTAGTTAGTCAATTAATTACTGGTAATTAATTATTTTGTTTGGGTAATTAATTTTTTTGTTTGATTCCAAGAAGGGAAATTGATCGTTCGGTATTCACAGATGCGGCTAAGTATGTAGGGTTTTGGCCCCATTTATAATTGAGCACTTTATCTTGTTTAAACTTTAGATTATAGGCTATAGCACGCAATAAAATATGGATCAATTTAAAAAATAACCGATTAGTTAATTAATTATTGGTACTTAAATATTTTGTTTGATATTGAATAAGGGAAATAGCTTCTACATTACTGAGAGATAAAGTTGTAAGTGTGATTTTTTTTTTTCATTAGATAGTTTTTTTTTAAAAATGATGTTTTATATTTTTGCTTGTTTTGCGGTGATATATCCCGCGGGCCGCGACACGAGTGTCAAAAATTGATATCTTCCCTTGGTCGGAAAACTGGTCTAGGTAAAATATAAAGACAATCTGGTCCTAATTGAAGAATGCATGTTCTAAACTTCCGTTGTATCAATGAGCCAAAGAGAGGCCAATGTATAATATACAATCTTTATTACATGTATGTTTTTTTTAATGTGTTCACCAGTTAGCCCATGCATATCCTATCCTTGCTTAAACGATGGAACTTGTGTGGTCCAGGGAGATGGCTACATGTGCTTGTGTAATCCTCTGTATACAGGCCCTGACTGTTCAATGGGTGAGTAGGACTTTACCATATACTCAAACACACACACGCTGTTCAATGGGTGAGTAGGACTTTACCATATACTCAAACACACATACACACACACGCTGTTCAATGGGTGAGTAAGATTTTACCATATACTCAAACATACACACACCCAGACTAGCAGAAATGGGTGATAGGTGATACAAATATTTTATGGGTGAGTAGACCCCATTACAAACTCTCTCACTAGCACACAGTAGGTTCCGGGAAAGGGGGTGGAGAAATCCAAGCATTTAACTTGATATGCGTGTACCACATCAGCACAGAAGTGGGGGAATGTATGTGTTTTGTGGATCTGTAGGCCGCTACTATTCACCACATGGCTGCCAGGTCGTGCGGTATGCGCATTGTCGTTCGGGTGTCTCGACGGTCTCGGGTTCAAACCCTGCCCGCTGCTATTTCCGACGTCCTGCGGGAAGTTTGGACTTGGATTAGATTGTCTTTAACTATGAAGTAACATCCGAAGCATGTAAAGCTTGTTTACAAACATATGGAACAGAGGTGGGTCCTAAAAGATGCATGTGTTTGTGGGTGAGTAGACCTGTACCACACACACCTGCACATAGGTGTCTCCTAGGGGGGACGCTGTGAGTGGCATTTACACAGAGATGAGTCAATTGGTAATAATATATTGCCATTTACAATAAACACGTTCAATCAATAGGATCTCTTTAAACAAACTTGGGTCTCTTTGTCCTTAGAAGCATATCCGGCTATTGACAATAAACCATCGTCATTGGGGGAAGGACTTACACATTACAGCTCCCTAACAGCAGGCAACTTTCTCTCTATTGATAATAACAAAATAACATTATCTGGAACCTTAATTTGTTCTACAAACATAGTGTGAAATGAGACAATCATAGCTGCAGATTAAGTGCAGTTCACAGGGGCCGCTTAAGTTATGAGTAACATAATGTGCAAGTGGCGCTTGGAGGGGGGGGGTTAGGGCGAGCTTTCCCTCACTTTCAAGTCAATATGGACACCCCCAAAATACGATTATATGTTTGCACATTACCCGTAAATCTTAGCTCTTTAAATTCTGCAACTTTTTAATTCGTGGATTGGAAGTAAAATTCTATTCATTCATGCTTGGTAAATAGTGCGTGTTTAGCCAGGTCGTTAACTCCCTTTGTTTTTTCTGTACCTTAAAACAACATAATTAAATCTAGATGTAGATATTACGACAGCGTCTTCATTCTTGGCATATCTCGAGCTTCCTGTTCAGTAATAGGTAATTACGACAATACCAGAGAGTGGGGTAAACATTCACTCGATTTCGGACACAACGAACCAATCTCTTGATTTGATGTTATCTTTTTAACTCTTTATCTCCGTATTTAGTTGTCCGCGTTCTGACAGAATTGTTCGTTTTTCACATTCTGACAGAATTGTTCGTTTTTCACATTCTGACAGAATTGTTCGTTTTTCACACTCTATCCTGTTATGCTTAAACTGCAATAACATTTTTTGTTGTAATCAAATAAACTTACTTTTGGTATACATTTATAGGAGAGTGCATGCTCTTTTTATATAACACAAGTTACACTTTCTAAATCCAAAAATTTATTTGATGGGGTCAAATCAGGATCGTCAATTAGGAGAGAAAGAGTTAATGTACAATCAAAACATTGACTCCAACGGGGGTAAATAACCTGCTAGAAATATACCATCGACATTTACAATACATGTTCTACAAAAGTTAGAAAAAAAACAACAACAACAGTGGTTGTTTTTGGGCACGAGGTCTTCATCAGCTACGAACAAACGCATAGGACAAACAACACAAAAAAGGTTTAAAGGCGCTCTGCCTTGCACTAAGTAGGTTAATGACCCACGGCACGTGGACCTGGTTTAGCCCAGCGTATGTGAAAAAAAAAAGGTTATATGTTTGTAGGTTTATATGTATATGTAATATAGTTTATCTGAGAAGAATTATTCTATTTCCTTAAAGGATTTTTATTAGCAGCTTATTGATATGAAGCTATCTTTTAGGTATGATGACCAAATAGATATTATTATAAATTTTTATCGTTTTACTAAAATAAATATTTAAAATATATAATTATACTTTTCTTGAATTTTAATGCGTTTCAACAAAACGTTGATGAATCTTAGTGTAAAATTGACCCTCAGTATGCGTTAATACTAAGGTAGCTTAAACATACCTAGAAAACCTTATATATTTATTTTATAACCTTATTTTGATATATTTTAATTCTCTTTTGCCGGAAATATTAGGAATTTTTCAACTAAAAAAATTGATTCTTAAGAGCCTATTTATTCTTCTAAGCCAGTGTTTTTCCCAAACTTGTTCTCTATCGAGACACTTCGCACATTCAGAGTATTTAGCGAAACTCTGCTTATTTTTTCTGAAAGATTAATTCACGTTGTGGCCTATTAGTTAACAATTCCCGTATTACATGGGACACCTATTCAGGCCTCGTGGAACAATAGGGTTCCACAGAACACAGTTTAAGAAACACAGCTCTAAGTGATACAATTTAGTTATAGTAGAGAGCAAAAGAGAAATAGATAGGGAGAAATATGGTGGTGAAGATTTGTAAATAAACAAAATGAAAAAGGAGAAGATTTGGAAATAGACAAAATGAAAAGAGAGAAGATTGGGAAATAGACAAAATGAAAAGAGAGAAGATTGGGAGATAGACAAAATGAAAAGAGAAAAGACTGGGAAATAGACAAAATTAAAAGAGAGAAGATTGGGAAATAGACAAAATAAAAAAAGAGAACAGACTGGGAAATAAACAAAATTAAAAGAGAGAAGATTGGGAAATAGACAAAATAAAAAAAGAGAACAGACTGGGAAATAAACAAAATGAAAAGAGAGAGGATTGGGAAATAGACAAAATAAAAAGAGAACAGACTGGGAAATAGACAAAATTAAAAGAGAGAAGATTGGGAAATAGACAAAATTAAAAGAGAACAGACTGGGAAATAGACACAATTAAAAGAAAAATCAAGGATGCCATATAAAAATATCAGTGTTGCCAACTATATAAATAGCTAAATAAATACATGGAAAAGATCTTGTAGAAAAATTGAGTTAAAACCTTGCAGTATAAAGAGATACCGTAGTCATTTTATGATTCTTATCCTTAGATAAACTTTTTATTTTATTTTGCTTGTTTAAGAATTACTTTTGTTTAGTGCAACTTTCATGATATAAGCATGCTCAGAGCGCTATAGTCCAAGCTCTATAGTCGCATAGTGTAGGTAGCGGAGATTATCTGGGAGAAGGCTTCCGTGCTGTCTATAAGCGTTCAGCTAACACGACTCAACTCGAGTTGGGATTCGAACTCGCACCCCTTAATAGGTAGTCAAGCGGTCTTTGCCACTCCGCCACAATTCCAACGGATTTCATTCTAGGTTTTTAGAAACAAATTGTCTAGTACGATTTCTTTCCCCTTTTTTAAGATACCAAACAAAAATAATTAATTACCAATAATTTATTTTTTTATTGTTTCTTGTGTTGTCATGTAAAAGAAATAATTGTGCAATATTTCAGCTAAATCCGGCATTTGGGTGTGGGGGAAATAACGAGCGCAAACTTTTTACCATACAGACAAACAGACAGACAGAGTGAGTTGATATAAGCTTTGTAAAAAATAGGATAAAAAGATTGAACTATTAATAGCCCCCCCAAAAAAAAATTTCTAGATGGGAAACTTTTCTTTCCACCTGTTTTTTTTTTTTCTATATCAAGATAAATGTTTGTAATGCAACAAAATTGTCTTCATTAAAAAGTATTTTTAATATCTCTTTGTATTAATATTATTTAAATATGACTAAAAAGCAACTAAGACAAGTCACACTGTAACAGTCACATGACTGTGATGTTTCTGATCAAATGGATTGATCTACAAACATTTTTCTTAATTCATGTATCCCTATTTATAGAAATAAATCTATTTGTATTAAAGGAATGTAATACTTTATCGCTGACTTAAGAAATAATTAAAAGTTAAAATTATGATTTATAAATTATTTTAGCATAAATAGAAAATCATCTTTAATTTATTTTTTACTAAGTACGAAAACCTAAAACGTATCACTAGCGCCTAAATTTTCACAAATTGTTGATAGTTTTTTTAAACAAAGGGTTAAGACCGGCATTGTGAAACATATGACATAAAGTACTCGACCTATGTTTTAATTATTTGAGATTGTCATTTGTAACTATTAATAGCTAGCTCAAAAAGAGGAGTTGAACAGCTAGTTCATTTAAAAGCTGCAAGATAATTTAAGATAAGATAATAAAATAGTCTAGACTCCTCCGTTTCTTGCAAAAAATAATTTCAATAAAGAGGGAGTATCAGATCACTATGACTTAAAACTTATTCACCAAGAATTGAGCAATTGATTAGCAGTTATAAAGGAGATTTGAAACGAACTTAAAACGCTACACATTTAGATAGTTTTACAATTATGGCTCAATTCTCCTTCAGGTCTTTGTTATGACATTATTTTTGTCATTCACTTCCAAACATACTTCAACATTAATGTTTAACTATATATTGATATGATATGATTATTAAACTTTGATGGGGTTTTTTTTTAAACACTTGCCATAATTCAAATTAAAATACTGACATCCATAGTAGGCCCTATACATTTCCCACAAAGTAGGTCCTATACATTTCCCACAAAGTAGGTCCTATACATTTCCCACAAAGTAGGTCCTATACATTTCCCACATAGTAGGTCCTATACATTTCCCACAAAGTAGGTCCTATACATTTCCCACAAAGTAGGCCCTATACATTTCCCACAAAGTAGGTCCTATACATTTCCCACAAAGTAGGTCCTATACATTTCCCACAAAGTAGGTCCTATATATTTCCCACAAAGTAGGCCCTCTACATTTCCCACAAAGTAGGTCCTATACATTTCCCACAAAGTAGGTCCTATATATTTCCCACAAAGTAGGTCCTATACATTTCCCACAAAGTAGGTCCTATACATTTCCCACATAGTAGGTCCTATATATTTCCCACAAAGTAGGTCCTATACATTTCCCACAAAGTAGGTCCTATACATTTCCCACATAGTAGGTCCTATACATTTCCCACAAAGTAGGTCCTATACATTTCCCACAAAGTAGGTCCTATACATTTCCCACATAGTAGGTCCTATACATTTCCCACAAAGTAGGTCCTATACATTTCCCACAAAGTAGGTCCTATACATTTCCCACAAAGTAGGTCCTATACATTTCCCACATAGTAGGTCCTATACATTTCCCACAAAGTAGGTCCTATACATTTCCCACAAAGTAGGTCCTATACATTTCCCACATAGTAGGTCCTATACATTTCCCACAAAGTAGGTCCTATACATTTCCCACAAAGTAGGTCCTATACATTTCCCACAAAGTAGGTCCTATACATTTCCCACATAGTAGGTCCTATACATTTCCCACAAAGTAGGTCCTATACATTTCCCACAAAGTAGGTCCTATACATTTCCCACAAAGTAGGTCCTATACATTTCCCACATAGTAGGTCCTATACATTTCCCACAAAGTAGGTCCTATACATTTCCCACAAAGTAGGTCCTATACATTTCCCACATAGTAGGTCCTATACATTTCCCACAAAGTAGGTCCTATACATTTCCCACAAAGTAGGTCCTATACATTTCCCACAAAGTAGGTCCTATACATTTCCCACAAAGTAGGTCCTATACATTTCCCACAAAGTAGGTCCTATACATTTCCCACAAAGTAGGTCCTATACATTTCCCACAAAGTAGGTCCTATACATTTCCCACATAGTAGGTCCTATACATTTCCCACAAAGTAGGTCCTATACATTTCCCACAAAGTAGGTCCTATACATTTCCCACATAGTAGGTCCTATACATTTCCCACAAAGTAGGTCCTATACATTTCCCACAAAGTAGGTCCTATACATTTCCCACAAAGTAGGTCCTATACATTTCCCACAAAGTAGGTCCTATACATTTCCCACAAAGTAGGTCCTATACATTTCCCACAAAGTAGGTCCTATACATTTCCCACAAAGTAGGTCCTATACATTTCCCACAAAGTAGGTCCTATACATTTCCCACAAAGTAGGTCCTATACATTTCCCACAAAGTAGGTCCTATACATTTCCCACATAGTAGGCCCTATACATTTCCCACATAGTAGGTCCTATACATTTCCCACAAAGTAGGTCCTATACATTTCCCACAAAGTAAGTCCTATACATTTCCCACATAGTAGGTCCTATACATTTCCCACAAAGTAGGTCCTATACATTTCCCACAAAGTAGGTCCTATACATTTCCCACAAAGTAGGTCCTATACATTTCCCACAAAGTAGGTCCTATACATTTCCCACAAAGTAGGTCCTATACATTTCCCACATAGTAGGTCCTATACATTTCCCACAAAGTAGGTCCTATACATTTCCCACAAAGTAGGTCCTATACATTTCCCACATAGTAGGTCCTATACATTTCCCACAAAGTAGGTCCTATACATTTCCCACAAAGTAGGTCCTATAAATTTCCCACAAAGTAGGTCCTATACATTTCCCACAAAGTAGGTCCTATACATTTCCCACAAAGTAGCTCCTATACATTTCCCACATAGTAGGTCCTATACATTTCCCACATAGTAGGTCCTATACATTTCCCACAAAGTAGGTCCTATACATTTCCCACAAAGTAGGTCCTATACATTTCCCACAAAGTAGGTCCTATACATTTCCCACAAAGTAGGTCCTATACATTTCCCACAAAGTAGGCCCTATACATTTCCCACATAGTAGGCTCTATACATTTCCCACAAAGTAGGTCCTATACATTTCCCACAAAGTAGGTCCTATACATTTCCCACAAAGTAGGTCCTATACATTTCCCACAAAGTAGGTCCTATACATTTCCCACAAAGTAGGCCCTATACATTTCCCACAAAGTAGGTCCTATACATTTCCCACAAAGTAGGTCCTATATATTCCCCACAAAGTAGGCCCTAGACATTTCCCACAAAGTAGGTCCTATACATTTCCCACAAAGTAGGTCCTATACATTTCCTACAAAGTAGGTCCTATATATTTCCCACAAAGTAGGTCCTATACATTTCCCACAAAGTAGGTCCTATACATTTCCCACATAGTAGGTCCTATATATTTCCCACAAAGTAGGTCCTATACATTTCCCACAAAGTAGGTCCTATACATTTCCCACATAGTAGGTCCTATACATTTCCCACAAAGTAGGTCCTATACATTTCCCACAAAGTAGGTCCTATACATTTCCCACATAGTAGGTCCTATACATTTCCCACAAAGTAGGTCCTATACATTTCCCACAAAGTAGGTCCTATACATTTCCCACAAAGTAGGTCCTATACATTTCCCACATAGTAGGTCCTATACATTTCCCACAAAGTAGGTCCTATACATTTCCCACAAAGTAGGTCCTATACATTTCCCACATAGTAGGTCCTATACATTTCCCACAAAGTAGGTCCTATACATTTCCCACAAAGTAGGTCCTATACATTTCCCACAAAGTAGGTCCTATACATTTCCCACAAAGTAGGTCCTATACATTTCCCACAAAGTAGGTCCTATACATTTCCCACAAAGTAGGTCCTATACATTTCCCACAAAGTAGGTCCTATACATTTCCCACATAGTAGGTCCTATACATTTCCCACAAAGTAGGTCCTATACATTTCCCACAAAGTAGGTCCTATACATTTCCCACATAGTAGGTCCTATACATTTCCCACAAAGTAGGTCCTATACATTTCCCACAAAGTAGGTCCTATACATTTCCCACAAAGTAGGTCCTATACATTTCCCACAAAGTAGGTCCTATACATTTCCCACAAAGTAGGTCCTATACATTTCCCACAAAGTAGGTCCTATACATTTCCCACAAAGTAGGTCCTATACATTTCCCACAAAGTAGGTCCTATACATTTCCCACAAAGTAGGTCCTATACATTTCCCACAAAGTAGGTCCTATACATTTCCCACATAGTAGGCCCTATACATTTCCCACATAGTAGGTCCTATACATTTCCCACAAAGTAGGTCCTATACATTTCCCACAAAGTAGGTCCTATACATTTCCCACAAAGTAGGTCCTATACATTTCCCACAAAGTAGGTCCTATACATTTCCCACAAAGTAGGTCCTATACATTTCCCACAAAGTAGGTCCTATACATTTCCCACATAGTAGGTCCTATACATTTCCCACATAGTAGGTCCTATACATTTCCCACAAAGTAGGTCCTATACATTTCCCACAAAGTAGGTCCTATACATTTCCCACAAAGTAGGTCCTATACATTTCCCACAAAGTAGGTCCTATACATTTCCCACATAGTAGGTCCTATACATTTCCCACAAAGTAGGTCCTATACATTTCCCACAAAGTAGGTCCTATACATTTCCCACATAGTAGGCCCTATACATTTCCCACATAGTAGGTCCTATACATTTCCCACATAGTAGGCCCTATACATTTCCCACAAAGTAGGTCCTATACATTTCCCACAAAGTAGGTCCTATACATTTCCCACAAAGTAGGTCCTATACATTTCCCACAAAGTAGGTCCTATACATTTCCCACAAAGTAGGTCCTATACATTTCCCACAAAGTAGGTCCTATACATTTCCCACAAAGTAGGTCCTATACATTTCCCACATAGTAGGCCCTATACATTTCCCACAAAGTAGGCCCTATACATTTCCCACAAAGTAGGTCCTATACATTTCCCACATAGTAGGCCCTATACATTTCCCACAAAGTAGGCCCTATACATTTCCCACAAAGTAGGTCCTATACATTTCCGACATAGTAGGTCCTATACATTTCCGACATAGTAAGTCCTATACATTTCCGACATAGTAGGTCCTATACATTTCCCACAAAGTAGGTCCTATACATTTCCCACAAAGTAGGTCCTATACATTTCCCACAAAGTAGGTCCTTTACATTTCCGACATAGTAGGTCCTATACATTTCCGACATAGTAAGTCCTATACATTTCCGACATAGTAGGTCCTATACATTCAGATTTTTAGAATTCTAAAGAAAATCTATAAAATATTATAGCAAGGCAATTCAAACAGGTAAAAGGGAAGGTTACAAAGAAAGTTAGTGTGGAAACACAAACTCAAAATCGGCCCCCGAAGTGATCCACACAGGCAGGTTTCAATATTTTTAGAAATAACAACAGAATTAAATTATATAAAAGGAAAATGACAGAAGATTGGAAAAAGAAGGTTGACAGATCTTGTGTGGTGCCTCAGCGGTCCAGCAGACCAAAGGATAGGTTAAAGTGAATGTGAAAAAGTTAAATGGGAACCTGGCCTAACTGATGTCTTATAATGAATATCTAATTGATCTAATTGTTTTGTAAAGGGTCAATCTGTTATTAACCTTTTTACCTATACTACTACTATCACTGCTCACGTGGTAATATGAAAAACTACTTATTAATTGTTGTTTTAAATTATGTCCAACTTTTATGTATACTAAATAAATTTTTCCTCTATTAAAAAAAAAGAAAATAATTTTTTTTTGTAAATGTTATAGTTAGTATGACAGAACTTAGCAATAGAAATGTAAAAAAAAAAATTTGTCAAAAAATCTAAAACCATTTGCGTAAGTGTTTCAACAATATGGTAAATAGTTATCTCCCCTACAAAAGAATCTCCAATATTTGTTACTATTAATAGTGATAAGTTGTAAAAGTGGTGTATTTTTAAAAAAAAAAAACTGCTTGCAAAAGTGATTTTAAAAATTAGATTTTTCGCTTTCAGAAAAGAAAAAGTAGCCGTTGCATCAGAACTTTGAATGGTCTAAAATATTATGATGTCAGATTTTCACTTTTTTTTTAGTTTCTAAGATCTAAACGGGACAAACGGACGGACAGACAGGCCACACAAAACTAATAGCGTCTTTTCCCCTTTTCGGGGGCCGCGTAAAATGGTTTGCATGTCCTGAGTAGTAGAGAAATTTTACAATTGTAAACAAGAAGTCACTGATAAACAGGTTCAAATTACAAAGGGTAGCCGATGAGTAAGCGAATTATAGAAATAAAATCACTAAAAAAAAAATAAATTTTAAAAAATTACCTTATATAGATGTGATACTTTAAATTATACTATTTTCGCAGTAAAACAGCTTGAAAACAAGATTTGAAATCAAGTCTTTGGGTCAAACTCCAAAGCTTCCAGCGAAACTTGCACCAAAGTACGAAGTAGCAATATCCTGAGTCAAACACTAGAGCCCTCTCTCTTCTCTCATTCACTGACAAGATTCTAATCAACACTCTGCTTTCATTTTGTTCTTCACAATATAAGATCCTTTTTTTATTTCGATCTATTTTTAGACAACTCATTAACATAGCTGTGCCCTCGTGAACTGTCTACGTCATATCGGAGGTTCTAAAGTGTTGGGGGGGGGGGATGGTTACTAGTACCATTGTTCTAGTCCTTTTTTTGGGGGGGGGCACTATGACATTGAGTAAACGATTAGAGTAGCACGCTAATGAGGAAAGGTGGGGGTAGGGGGTAAGGGTAAATAGGTCTGGTAGGAAAGGGGATGACAAGCTGAACAATTTGTAGACCCCCCACTTTACGTTGGTCAAACTGAATCAAAAAGTCAATTTTCGAATGATGAGGGAAGCCCTGGACAGGGGAGAAGGCAAGTAAACAGATATAGAAACGAAGCTAGCAAAGAGAAAGTCAATCTACTTTGGTGTCTATAAGCTTTCTGTAAAGCCAAAATACAGCAGCACCGATGACATAGAAGGTCCGAGTCGGAGCGAAAATACAAAATGGTTTATATAATCTTATAAATGACAGACGTTTCTTTGATAGGATAGGTGGAGATTCTTTATTATGTTGTATTCTTTCAGTTCATCAGACACTTTCTATAATAAATAATAGATGTGATAAAATTGGTTTCGTCCATACTGGTGTGTGCCTCGAACGTAGAAATTTCAATGTATATATATATATATATATATATATATATATATAGAGAGAGAGAGAGAGAGAGAGAAATATACATCAACAATGCTTTTCAAACTTCCACTCGCGTACCACTGGTAGTATTTGATCTCACGCCATGTGGTAGTTTTATGGTTCTGAAATATTCACGAATCAATGTCTCGATCTTTCGTCTTTTTTTTTTAATCTTTTTTTTTCCATCTGAGTTTTTCTCCAAACAGCATAGAAACATAAAATTAATAAAACTGTTCACAAAACTCACTCTGTCTGTCTGTCTGTCTGGTGAAAAGGTTGTATATGTTATTGTTCCGACATCCATTCTCGCATCAGTTTGAAACTTGAAACAAATTATCTATTCTATCTAGCAAAATATGAATCAATAAAACAAATTAACCAACTAGTAAATTAGTTTTTGGTAATTGATTTTTTTTACATCGAATAAAGGAAATAACTTCTACATTAATGAGAGATGTAGAACTGAGTTCTTTCCCTTAGTTAAGAATTGTTTTTTTTTAAGGATTTTTTGAAAATGTGCTTATTGTTTTTAATTATCACCCCTAGTTAGAGACAAATAAATCAAGAAATGTAATACCAGTCGATGCTGGTATTATGTAACAGCATTCAATATAACACCAGTCGATGTAACACCAGTCAATGTAACAGCATTCAATATAACACCAGTCGATGTAACACCAGTCAATGTAACAGCATTCAATATAACACCAGTCGATGTAACACCAGTTTTGCGTGTCACTCCTGACTTCTCAGCGGTTATTTCTTCTGTCCGATTAAAGTTTTGTTTTTAAAAAGGTGCAGCGTTTCAAATCTGTGTGCAGTTTTAATGTTTTACCGCGTGCATTCGCTTCAAGACGGACTAATTCGCCACAAGAAAAGTGCCATTGTACAAGAATCATAGATTGGCGGTTCGAACCTCTTTGTTTCCCGTGATATCCAAACAGCGAAACAGCAAATAGAAAAATGATGACAGCTAGACCAAAATCGCATGTACGGTGAAAACCATTACTTATAAAGTTTTGTATTACATTGAAAGCGACACTAGCTCGTGGGCGTTATTCGCAATGGATGACTGTTGAAACAAGTGTATGGACTCATTATGACGTCGAAAAATAGGGGCTTACGTCTTTTCACATTTGTACAGCGTTTATACTATTAATTAATTTATTCATTTTAAAAATTAATTTTGTAATTAGTTAAAGAACACTTGAAGGTCTTTGTTTTTCTGATTATAATGACTTTTTGATCATAAGAACACGGGAGGTGTTTAACAATTTATGGACATGTTACTTCAGTCTACTGATCCTCCCGCAGTGGTGCTTCAAAGTTTGAAAAATATAATAATAGTGTACCAATGCATAACCATGTAATCTTTATTACATAAGATACTTTTTTATGGATAAAAAAGGTATGCACATTTATTTATTTTTTTTTGAATGGCTTTTTAGCACGATAACTAAACTTTGAAGCTATTTTACGTTAGATACAATCGATTGTGAAATCGGATTTTAATATCACGTTTAGCTTTTCATGTACACATGTGACGGAATGGACAAACTAGAGGCCTACTAAGGTTACTAAGGTATAGCGTATTATCGTCTTTGGGAAAACTTTTTGTACATGTTATATGTTTCCAGTATTTTTTCCTTACTTTCTCACACTACACCCCAGCCGGCATCAATTTTGAATGATTTATACTGGTCAGACATTTCTCGTCCCATATGCTAGGACAAATTTGTGCAAATGCTCCTTCTTCCCTAGTGCTATTAGAGCATGGAATGGGTTGCCTGAGCTAGCCAGAAAAACCAGTGACTTGGCAGAATTTAAGTCATAGGTTAATATGCATGACTAAATGCATGACGCGTAGGACGTAATCATCTTCTTTTTTGAAGTAACGTCTGTATTATATAAGATAAGATAAGATTATTAATAAACAATGTAATGTACCCTCTGACCTTGCGATCTATTGGGACTTGACTTAGTCCTTTGACTCCCAGTGCCGCAACAGGGATGATGAGATATAGGTCATTATTTTCTATGCCGACCTTTACCTTTGGTGTCATGTGACCAGTACAACGACCAACCGCCTTTACTTTCCCCAATTAGTGTCAGGTACCCATAAGAGCTTTATTGGACCCGTGGGCGGCCTAAAAATCCCGAAATTTAAAGTCCCATTCTTCACCGAGCTTCGGACCCGAGTGCTGTATGACTTGGTAGCACCAAACTACTGGTAGGCAACTAGACCGCGGAAGGCGTAATATATCTTCACTTATAAAACTTGAGATGACTTGAATAACTTCGTTGTGAACAAAACTAAATAGAACTTTTATAATAATATAAACAAATTCAACTTGAGATCAAATGAAATAAATAGAGCAGACTTGAGTAATAATGGTATTCTGAACAAAATCTGACCACAATAACACGTCTTTTCAGTCTTTAGTTCTGGAGTCGCCTGTAGCCAACCAAGTTAGCTGACGAAAGTGCCGCACTGCATAGTTAACCCCTTCCCACCATCATCGTAGAAATAAACACACACACTCTCTCTATAACATCGAGACCCCATCAGTTTGGCAGCCAAGCTCTTTACCACGCCTGGTCAGCAGAGTTCACTTGCTTTCTTTACATTTTAATGTTTCGCAAATTATTTTGGCGACAGAGAAAAAGAGGAAAGGCCAAAATGTTTAACCAGGTCACGTGAACCAAATTGCCTAATCGTTTTTTCAAGAGATCACTAAACCGAATAAAACTTTGGCCTTTATTTTTTTAATGTAAAATAGCACTCTTATATAACGCGTTATAAAAATTATAGACCTCAACATCTTAAATCATAAAAAATTTAGCGTTAGAAGCTTCTGTCATTGCATACGTGGGCTTTATATTATTTGTTGCGTAATAAAATAACCGAAAACTGAGCTAGTACAACATAATATGATTTATTTTGTTGATCCTCGAATTACAATGTGTGTCTTATTTGCATAATATATTCAAGTGTTACGACTTTTGAATGACACAAAACGCTTAAAATGGACATAAAATTCCACTTTCGATTGAGTGAATAGAAGTTCCGAAAATGTAAATTCTAACCATAAAAATTCCTTTACTATTAATCTATATATTACTTCAACACTGGATGCTGCAGTTTGCGCAGTTGACATGAAAATTTGTGATGAAAAAATATGAAATAATAGTTTGTGGTGGAGATAATACGAGATGGTGCTTACAGTTGAATGGGCAAATATTAGAAGAAATGGACTCATTTAAATACCTAGAGTCAAACATTGCAAAAGATGGAAGATAAAAAAAGAGATAAAACCTGCCTAAGCTTGGCATCCGTTGTCATTAGCAACTGTGGAAAATCTGGAATCCTCTTCTAAGTAAACTGAAACTGTATTCTTTGCAAGTGGATTCCATAATACTACATGATTGTGAGAGTTGGACACTGAACGTGGAAACTTACAGAAGAATTCACGCCTCTTATTATAGCTGTTATATTGCGCTACTTTCCTGCTTATAGCATGCTCAGAGCGCTATGGCTCAATCTCATTTGTGAACCAGTGGGGGGAGGGGGTATCTAGGAGTAGATTTTCCTTGCTGCCTTTAGGCGCTCAGTAAACACATCTCTGCTCGAGTCGGGTGTCGAACCTCAAGCCCCTTTCATAAGTTGCCAAGACAAACCAAGTTCAAGTGTGCATAGCCTCTCGACTACGCTTTGAGAGTAAATGCTACAGAAATATGCTGGGTATCAGATACCAGAAAAAGAAGACAAATGAATTTGTACTGTTGTAAGTCAACAATCTGGCTGGCACAGTGCAGAGATAACTAAAGACTGAAGAGACCAAAGCTGAGCTGGTTTGGTCATATTGTAAGACATGATTCACTGTGTAATGTCACCCTTCAATGAACAGTGAAGGGCGCAGGAAGAAAGGGGCGTCTAAAGAAAAGTACAACGTAAAAGAATGGACCCTGCCTCTCTCTTGATGTCCTGCTGCTCACCTGGAAAAAAAGGAGGGATTTGGTTACGCGAACTGCCACATAACCCCTTCGAGGAAAGTCAAAGGGCAGATGATGATGATGATAATGATGATGATCACTGTTAAAATATCGCTTCACTGCAGTCTTTCCACGCATAAAATAGCAAAGGGCTTACAAGTGAATATGCTCAGTGAAATTTCTAATGTGCATGTTACTTACACTTATATATGGCTTATAGGAAAAATACTTATATGCTACTTACATCTTGCTTACATAGTGTTGTAACTCTAAAGCATGCACTCAACGAAAGTCAGGAGGTAAGAATAAACGATGAATTTATTATAAGCATCAACAAATAGTTATACTTCGATTTCCGCTATCAAGTCACAGGGAGTAATGCCTTAAGTTCTAAGAGACCTAATTAATACCAGAACAGAAGAACAGACAACAGACACACTTCCCAGTGTCGCTCCAGGTCTTCCTTACAGTTCACTAGAATCACCCAAGACAGAACTTAGCCCCAGACTGTTCAGACTCCCATAACTTTGGCCGGATCTTCAACAGTCCTTCTCCCTGTTGAATAAACATGTCTCCTCCATCAGTGTGGCGCGGGAGAGAAGTGACAACAGTATTGTTTATCGCTTACATAGTTCTTGCATAATTTTAACATTCTGCTTATATATTACTTACATATTTATAACATAGTGCTTAAATACTTCCACTATTGCTTACATATACCCTGCATGTTAATTACATATTACTTACTTGCATATTACTTATTTGGCAAACGCCTAAATGTAGATGTCGGGATGCGGTGGCTGAGTTGTAAATCACTTGCCTTCTGAACCGAGCGGTCTCGAGTTGGAATCCCGCTGAAGACTATCATTTGAGCATCGGGACGCCGCTAAAGCCACTCAACTATAACTGGTACCTGACGTATATCGGAGTACCAAAACTAAAAGCAGTTGGTCGTTGTGCTGACCACGTCACGCCCTCGTTAACCATAGACACAGATAAGCTTTTCATCATCTGGGCCCAGACATCATAACGTCTGAAAGGGGTACTTATAACTAAGGTTAGCGGACGGAAAAATGTAACAAATTAAAAACGACATTTGTACTACGTTAGGAGATGTTGCTATCTCTTCTGTTGTTATACATTTTTCTTTACGAGTTTCTTGTCTTTCTAGAAAGCAATTGTTGGTTGTGTTCTTTTCTTCATTCTCTTAAAAAATATTATTTGATTGTCTGCATAAATAATCTCCAGGGTTGTTGGTCTGACGCTCAGATTAAAAAGAAATCCTAAGTATTTAGTTACTATTGCCTCAACACAACTTTAGCACTAAACAAATGGTTTACATAGCAAATCGAATTTTCACTTTCATATTGAAAAGAAATGAAGAGAGTATCCCATAAATTTATAGATCATAAATTATACAACTTCTCTTGTAGGCTATCAAATAGTAGGCCTGTTTTGTTCTTTATGATCCACTGCGCAAGCTCCCATTCAAGTTTGACATTTTCATTTTTACGGCTATATTTTCAAACGTAATGGGAGTTACAAGAACGCTCAGTGCTTCAGTCCGAGGAGCTGGGAATTCTGGGATACATGGGCTGTAATCAAGAACAATAGTGTTTCCGTCTCTTAGATAAAGCCTGAGTATTTAGCCTTGGTACTAGTGTGTCTCATAAATACAAAACTTCAAGAAACATACACTAAGAGAGAGAGAGAGAGAGAGAGAGAGAGAGAGGTTGAAAGAGAGAGAGAGAGAGGTTGAAAGAGAGAGAGAGAGAGAGAGGTTGAAAGAGAGAGAGAGAGAGAGAGAGAGAGGTTGAAAGAGAGAGAGAGAGAGAGAGAGAGGTTGAAAGAGAGAGAGAGAGAGGGAGGTTGGAAGAGAGAGAGAGGTTGAAAGAGAGAGAGAGAGAGAGAGAGAGGTTGAAAGAGAGAGAGAGAGAGAGGTTGAAAGAGAGAGAGAGAGAGAGAGAGAGGTTGAAAGAGAGAGAGAGAGAGAGAGAGAGGTTGAAAGAGAGAGAGAGAGAGGTTGAAAAAGAGAGAGAGAGAGAAAGGCTAAGGCAAAGAAAGAAATATTCATGCAGAAAAAGACTGAGGGTGACGAATGTGATACAAAGAGGGAGAAATAGAACTCAAAACTGACTGAACTTATGACGTATGTAATCAGGAGTGGCCAAACTAAGGCCCGCATGCCATTTCCATCCTTGAGGTGGTGTCATTGTAACTATTTCTTTTAGTGCTTAATTAAGTTTTATGGATCAAGTTCCATTGGAATCGACTTCTTTTTTTTTTTTTTGTTGCTGGCGGTGTTGTTGTCTGTGACATGCGTGTTGGATATGCCCCCTCCTTTACTAAGACTGAAAAGAGCTGAGAACCTTTTAGGATATTAACTCTTTCTCTCCTAACTGACGATACCAGCGTTGATTCCACCAGAATGTGTTAAATAATTAGGGAGAGGATCAATTTGTTAGAGTGGAATAACCACCTTTGGGACATTGTTAGCCTACTGTTTTTAAAGGTTTGATTGTAGATGCAGTTTTCTAGTTGGTTATAATCCATAAGTCTATGATTGAAGTTTTTTTTTAGTTATGGTACTTTTTTTAGTCTGTGATTGTAGTTTTTTAGTTGTGGTACTTTTTTAGTCTGTGATTGTAGTTTTTTTTAGTTGTGGTACTTTTTTTAGTCTGTGATTATAGTTTTTTAGTTAGTTGTGATACTCTAGTGTATGATCGCTGTTTTCTAGTTGTGATACTTCGGCTTGTGATTGCTGTTTTCTAGTTGTGATACTTCGGCTTGTGATTGCTGTTTTCTAGTTGTGATACTTCGGCTTGTGATTGCTGTTTTCTAGTTGTGATACTTCGGCTTGTGATTGCTGTTTTCTAGTTGTGATAGTTCGGCTTGTGATTGCTGTTTTCTAGTTATGATACTTCGGCTTGTGATTGCTGTTTTCTAGTTGTGATACTTCGGCTTGTGATTGCTGTTTTCTAATTTTGGTACTTACGTCTATGATTGTAGTTTTTTAGTTAGGGTACATTAGTCTGTGATTGCAGGTTTCTAATTATTGTACTTTAGTCTGTGATTATTTAGCTACAATGTTATTTACAGGTCACATTGATTATCTTACTATATAAGCATTTTCACTTCTTAATCTATTCCTAGTGTTTATATAATCATTGATAGACATGATAGCCTTGTTTGTCCATAAAACTTTTGTCAGTACACAACAGAACTATTGTTGTCAACCCCATGGCGTGGTACTTGTAAGAATTAACCAAGATTTAACTTATGAAGATATGCAGTAATGAAAAGAAGAAAAAATGGTAATGCTGGGGGATCAAAGCAGATTCAAATATCACTTAGTCCATTTTTGCGCCCATTTTTTATATAAGTGTATATCAACTCACTCTGTCACTCTGTCTGTCTGTCTGATCAAAAGTTTGGACACGTTATTTCTCTGACAAACAATCTCGAAACAGGCTGAAAGTTCGCACAATTATTTCGTATACCTGAAAACACAAGAACCAAGAAATTTATAAATAGATATTTGATGTGACGGTACGCAATGTGGGGAAAAAAATATTGATTTTCTTGCATTTTAACGTTTATTATTAATTTATTAGTAGTTAAAAGTTAGGCAATCCATCTCTGAGTACCGCTACCGGCACTTATTTTTTTTTTTTTTTACAAAAAGCTCTGTATATATATGTATGTGTGTGTGTGTGAGAGAGAGAGAGAAAGAGAGAGAGAGAGAGAGAGAAAGAGAGAGAGAGAGAGAGAGAGAAAGAGAGAGAGAGAGAGAAAGAGAGAGAGAGAAAGAGAGAGAGAGAGAGAAATAGAGAGAGAGAGAGAGAGAGAGAGAGAAAGAGAGAGAGAGAGAGAGAGAGAAAGAGAGAGAGAGAGAGAAAGAGAGAGAGAGAGAAAGAGAGAGAGAGAGAGAAATAGAGAGAGAGAGAGGCATTCATTTTGCGTTTCTATCCCTTTTGCTTTGTTATTTAAAAGCATTGTTGAAATCAATTGCTTGTTGTCAATAGTGAAAACTTGTCCTCTAGATGTTAGTCTGACTCCTAATTGAATGAATCTTACAACCAAACAGTGACTTGCGACTGTGGTCTGGCTTAGACAGTGATGAACGGGGCAAGGAGTCGGGCCCATTCAGCCAAACAATCCATGCTATATCATGTTTAAAGATAGAATCATTGACGTCTTTATTCCTTTAAGGGTCTAGACTAGAGAGAGCCATAATAGGCTTATTCACTTGAGGCTGTCGTCCCATTGTATTCTTAGCATCATGTTCAATAGAGGAGCTCTTTATGTGCTTCGGTTAGATTGAGTCTGGTTTTTAACAATATATCTACTCAAGTGTTAATAACTTACAGTAAGGTAGATCATAAGAAAAACCTTATAAAAAAAACTTTTAAAAAAGCTTATGTTAAGCGTATTTGTATCAATTAGTTTGGATCAGTCATGTAATTTAATGTGTAATATATCTAACAATAAAAAAGCATTAATAAAAAATATAACAAGGGGGGAATGACCTGAATTTGAACTCATGTCTTAAGCCTTAAAATGCTTCTCAAGCCAACACGGTAACCTAATGGTGTATTTATTGTTTCTAGAGTCTCTTCCTATTTCTTTATGTTGTGTTCACTTAGACTCAGACGACGATGTATAATGGGGACTTATTCAGCTTAGACCTTCACTTCAGTCAAGTACAAATTATTTCCATTGTTTGAGATACCAAACAAAATAATTAATTACCCATAATTAATTAACTAATTGGTATTTTTTTTTTAATTGATTCTTGTGTTGTCAGGTAAAAGAGATAATTGTGCAGAATTTCAGCTTGATCCGAGATTGTGTGTGTGGAGAAATAACGTGTACAAACTTTTTACCATACAAACAGAGTGAGTTGATATAAGCTTTGTAAAAAGTATATTCTCGTTGACGAGTGGTCTTATGTTTCGTATATCCACCTACAGCTTTTTATTTGCATATTCAGAGTATATATATGGATAGTACGTTAAAAAAAAAACCATTGGATACACATATGTAGCCCTTCAATAATGTGTAGAGTCATTCATTGGTAGTGGTTAAGCATTCTTGTAGCTGCTTTGTAGTGAAATCTTGTCATCTTCTGTTCCCTTACACTGCACTCTTCGTTAATCTTCAGACTCAAAGAAAAGCCTAATTATTATTATTATTAGTAGTAATATTAGTAGTAGTAGTATGTTAGAAACGAACGAGAAGTCATTCTCTGGCGCTGCCAGGGTCGAGTTTCGCTAAAGAGAAACAAAATTCATCGTAGCCTCTCAGTTTCCACTGAGGAATTTTATTATTATTATTATTATTTTACAATATGTAGATTAGTTTATCATCAAGTTTCCTTTTAAACTCATCAATATTTTAGTGTCCGATCGCCACCTTCTGTACTCTTAAACATCGAATGTGACATTTGTTCAATTGTTTTTTTATTTTGTTGAAGATAATACGTTAGCATTACATGTTCAGAAACAGAGTTACAGGGTGCAGAAATAGAGCACTGAGACATTCGTGTCATAGTTTAGAGAGTTATGGGTTAAATTGAGCCTCAATGAAACTGTAACAGGTCATCCATTATTTCCGCTTACGTCCCATTGATTTAACCAGTCAAACTGACACGTCATTTGAAAAAAAATAAATATATTTTAGAAATCATGGCCATGAAATACTCAATCTATGAAACAAAATTTATCTTTTTAGACAAGAGAGCTCAACTTTTGTTTAGTTAAATGTGATCCTTTTCCACTTAGCAATATCCACTTTGATACAACTTGGTCATTTTCCTCGTTCCTAAATGCAGCAATTTCCACCCCCAAGCTATAACAAAGCTAAATGCTTTTTTTTGTAAAAAGAGTTTTGTAAACGATTTCATTAACCGAGCTGTGCGTGCATACGTATCTTTTATTCAGCCCCAGGAAACATGCAGTCTAGCATTTCTAGGCAATAAAGTAAAACAAAAAAAATAATTTTTATAAGGTCTTTTTACACGCATGAGATATTTGACAGATATGCAACTAAATGAATATGTATCTAGCAATAATCATATGAAGCATTGACGTCATAATCAAAAATGAAAACCAAATTATAGTTTTCTGATTTTTTTTTTAAAGTTTTAAAGTACAAATATAAAAGATTTACAGTTTCGTGGGTTAGAAATTGTATAGAAAAATAGACTGCGAAGAGGCGGCCTTCTGGGGTGGGAAAAGGGGGTAACCGCTTTATGCACCTGTACTTACCGGGTAGGGGGCAGGGGGAGGGCGCGATAAAGAGAATCTTGGTCACGTGTCATCCCATTTATCAACAACAATTTTGTTTGGCCACAAAGCACAAGTGCTACAAATGCAGTAAAAATTACAAATAATAACAATATTCACATACATATATACAGGTACATACATATTTACAGCCACAACAAATGCGGGGCCTTATGCGAAATGGATTGCGCGGGGCCCAGTCTGAGTAGGAATCAGGATAATAAGTAAAAATTAAGATTTTGTATTAGAAATTCAATTCATCTTTGCATTTTATTCATTATTTCATCACTACAAAATAAAGATCAAGGCTGCCTGGTCGTGCGGTTTGCGCGCTGGACTATCGTTCGGATTTACCGATGGTCCCGGGTTCAAAACCTGCCCGCTCCCATCCCCCGTCGTCCTCCGGGAGGTTTGGACTAGGAAATAAATTATCTTCAACTCTGAAGGAACATCCGAAACACGTAAAACATTGTTACAAACAACCCACTTTAGTTTACGAGCTTTGGATGCAGCGAAGTCATACAGTATGTCATCAAAATTCTGATTCCTACATAGATCACGATCAATAGAAAGAATTGCCGATTTGTTCCATCTATCTTCGTGAATTGTTGCCCTCAAGTAATTCTTGATAATTCTGTGGCGCGAGAAGCTTTTTTCACTAGATGCCACAGGTACGGGTATTGTTAAAAATATTCTGAGTGCAACAAAGTGGTTTGAAAAAGCAGTGTTTCTTTTATTAGTGGACAGATAAGCTAAAATTTCTACCGGGTTCTGGCGGTATTTGGTACACTATGCGTTAACAATGGCATTTTTTTCTATTTTTCAGGAGATTTATGAGTTTTCAGGAGATTTTAATAATTTTATGAGATTTCCAGACGCTCCTGGAAATTCAGGAGGCCGTGGGAACCCTGTGATTTAATAATTTACACACAATTAGCGCTGGGCTTTTGAAAGTGCGGGGCCCACTGCGGCCGCATAGGTTGTAGTGGCCTAAGACCGGTCTCTTTTTTTTGGCCCTGATATGACTCTTGCCAAGGGCACCGCGCATTGTTAAGGCCGCCTCTGCAGTCTTACATATAAGAGCCCAGCCACGCCCTCTCTTCTTCGTTAACTCTCTTTCTCTCCCCCCCTCTCTCTCTCTCTCTGGATGACCTTGTCAAGTTCAAGAAACGAAACGAAATCATCAAAATTTAAATAATGGAAAAAAAATTGTGTGAATACATTTATTTTACAAATCTTAGCTTTTTCACATCTTCTAAATATGAAATACTTTTATAATACTAGAAGTACTAAGAACTTGTTTTGCTTTAAAGTGCTTGTGAATGTTTGCTGTGCAATTGAAGAGTGCGGGTAAGTCAACACGGCAGAGAGACTCTTACTTAATATTCAATAAGATAACAAGGTAGGCCAGACACACGATAATTATATGTCAGTGACAGAAAAATAGGTCATGAACAGAATTTTTCATGGACCTGACTAGAAGATCCTCAAATTGTTCTAACCCTGACCCTTAGTTCTTAAATGCCAATATAAAGATAGATACGTGTCTCGGAAACACTTAAAGCGCAAAATATTCAATCCATTTATGATGGAATAAATAAAATATAGCAAAATTATTGTGTAGAAAACAAACCTTATATTGATCAAAATTACATTTTTTTAATCAATCGCGTAATTACGTACTAGCAATACTAATTATATATTCATAGTTTTTGTTTCATTTATCGTTCATGCTTAAAGCCTGCTCAGTGCGCTATGGTCCAATCACTTTTGTGAACCTATGGTGTGGGAGAGAGAGGAATGGGTATCTGGGAGATTTCATGGAAAAACAATAACAAAAAAAAAAGTTGCTCAAGTCTGAATTTGAATTCGAGCCTCCACAACGGAAGGCCGACTTGTTAGCCACTGAGCTGACCAAGTACTTATACAAGTAGAATGTTTTACATAGACTATTGTTAATTTAAAATTTTAAAACATTTTCTACACAAGGCTTCTCTCCTTTGTCGTATAAGGCCATATTTTCACTATATAAAACAAAATAATGAATCACTACTAAGTAACTAATTGATTTTTTAAAATTATTATTGATTCATGTGTTGTCAGCAATAATAAATAATTGTGCAAAGTTTCAACTTGATCCAAGAATGGGAAGTTGGAGGAATGACGTGTACAAGATTACTCCCAGATAGACAGAGTGATCTGATATAAGCTTTGTAAAAATATTGCATTTTTTATACTTTAATTATAAATCTTCATAAAATAATGACAAGTCTACTCGTGTGGCTTATATACTAAACCCAGCGAAGCTGGTTTTACTAACAGATGAAACAGCTTAGCTAGTTAAACCTACAGATGAAACATCGATGGTGGTTTTACAAACAGATGAAACACTGAAGCTGGTTTTGCTAACAGATGAAACAGCGAAGGTAGATTTGCTAACAGATGAAACATCGAAGGTGGATTTGCTAACAGATGAAACACTGAAGCTGGTTTTGCTAACAGATGAAACAGCGAAGGTAGATTTGCTAACAGATGAAACAGCGAAGGTAGATTTGCTAACAGATGAAACATCGACGGTGGATGCCTAAAAAATCAGGGGACTGGGCGGCTAGATCTCGTCAACTTAGTCAAACACTTAGAGACGGGAGGGGGAGGTACCCTGATTTAAAACCTCCACTGCCTTGCGCTGCTGTCGTCAGAAATGGAGTCCTTTTAGGAGGTTGAAGTATCAGGTTATGGTGTGTCCATCAACAACTATTTTTTTTTTTATTGATGTAGTGACATAATTATTGTATCGCATTCCTTAGAATCACATCAATGTATCCTAGAGAGAGAGAGACAGAGAGAGTGAGAGACAGACAGACAGACAAATCTATTAAGTCATTAATGCCTAAACTAGAGTATGGGAGTCATATCTGGCCCATGGAAGGACCCACCCATTGTACAATAAAACTGTCTATTTGTTATTAAATTTTTTGCTACACTTTTAAAGCTTTTTTTCGGTAACAATAACAAATAAAAACCGCCTTTCCAGAATGGTGTGATATGCGGTCTAGATAGACGCTCTGAATGTTGTTTACGTCCGATAAAAAGTTTGCTTTTCGGAAATAGATTTCTGTTTACAGAGGAAACAAAATGAAAAAGGCAGAAAACCCAAAATTTTAGTAACACTAGTTTCAATACTTATTCAAACTATATTTTCATTTAAAGAGTTTATGTGTATATTTAATTGTAATTAAATCAAGTAAATAAGAATACAAATAAAGTCAGCTGAAATGATTTCGCAACAAATTTCTACAATGGGCAGAGTATTACGACCCCCCCCCTCACCATTTTTTCCCCAAGAGCTGTCCCGATTAGACTACGAAGTAAGATAATATAATCTTGCAAATGACTACGATGGCGCAATATCATTCTCTTAATCCGGTTAACAATTTCTCTCTCCATCCCTCCCTCTCTCTCTCTGTCTCTGTCTTTCTCTCTCTCTTCCTCCCTCTCTCTCTCCCTCTCTCCCTCCCTCTCTCTCTCTCCCTCTCTCTCTCTCCCTCCCTCTCTCTCTCCGTCTCTCTCTCCCTCTCTCTCTCCCTCTCTCTCTCCCTCCCTCTTTCTCTCCCTCTCTCCCCCCTCCCTCTCTCTCCCTCTCTCTCCCTCCCTCTCTCTCTCCGTCTCTCTCTCCCTCTCTCTCTCCGTCTCTCTCTCCCTCTCTCTCTCCCTGCCTCTTTCTCCCCCTCCCTCTCTCTCCCTCTCTCTCCCTCCCTCTCTCTCTCTCTCTCTTGCTTACTCCTTCTCTAACTCTCTTTTATCTAATTTTGTTATTGCCTCTTACCCATTCATTTTAACCTCGCTAGACCTGTCTTCGATTCGCTCCCTCCCCCTCAAGCAATCATTGTTTTAAACTCATCAGTTTTGTGGTCCTGTGTCAACGCTTAATCCTTTAAAATAATTACACAACAATACATGAACCATAGATTATACATACATGTCTAAGTACGAAAGAAAGAGGGCAAATGGTTTACCTGTACCTATAATTGGTCACCTCGTGACGAGCTCTCAATTTGACGACACAGAAATGACGTACATCTCGCTACCTTGTTTTATTCATAGCTGCTCGTGCCTTCTATATTCGGAAAGCTTTAAATAGTTACAAAAAGTTGAATTGTAGAGGTTATCTCCCATTTGTTTTTATTCGCCACGGTTTCTTTGATCGTGATCGCTGTTAATTGTTTCTGATATTTCGAAACGCGCTCTAGATCTAATTATTGTCTTGTCTTCCATTTATAGTTAAATAGTAAAGAGATCCGTACTTCCGTGAATATGTCAGGGTGACCTTACTTGAAAGTTGTATACACCAGTCAATCATAACCAAAAAAATATTTTCCCACGTTAGTTGTTGTGACATCTTCTACAGCCAAGGATGAAGATTTCATGTTTCTTACAGCGTTTTATTTTAGATTGCTAAATTAAGTTGAATCTTTCTCATAAATCTTTTCTAACAAATGTTACTTCACGCTTACCCATGTGCCCATTTTAGTCTTGCATGGTAATCAGTGCCTTTGATGTCATTGGTTTTCTTGGCTGATTCAGGTATCTAATTCCATGCGTTTCTAAGTAACGAGCCCCTTTAAGTATTACCCACTCTTACGTCATGTAACACATTATTAATTCTTATTTGGTATAATATTTTATGTTTCTGTATACACTAATTATTCTTTTGACCCTTTTTCTGACCATAAATCTGGTTAAGTAGGCCAGTAGCGGTATTTAAAAAAAAAAGATTTTAAATGTCCATCGCAACATCGTGCCGAGACCTTGACCAGTGGTTGTGTAAACAACAATTGCCAGAAGAAAAGAATATTTTAATCAATACTCAAAGGTCCTGTAATTATTGTATTTTCTGGATAGATCTTAATAACAGACTATAGAAAATGAGCAAGATATATATATATTACAGACTATAGATTACAGACATTAGTTTAAATAAGAACGTAATAACGTCCTAAGCCTTCCATGTGTCAAACTAGAAATGCAAGTTGATTTGTGACTTATACATACATACATACATTTTTTGTGTAAGTAAGTGTGTTGAAATGAGACAAAATTAACTCAAAGAATACAAAAACTGCAACTGCTAACAGGGCCGGCCTTACTTATTACGGGGCCCAATTTTTCTTTACAATAACAACTATTACTATTAATTAAATGATTAAAGCAACATTAGGTATACAACATGCATAGGAACAAACTCAAACGCAATAGGCGCCAGTGGGTTAATTAACGTTACGTCAATTGTACGATAGGCCTACATTAATAGGTTAACCCTTGTTATGAAAATTATATTCTGTATCGGTTGTCGTTCTTATGTTTACATGTGCGTGTAACTCGTCCGTGAGAATGTGTTCACGAAATGTGTGTTGTGTAGTCATTCAGTGTATTAAAGCCATACTATACAGACATGGTTCTCGACTCTCTTATCTTTATGTTCATAACAGTTTAATACACTGAATCCAAAACTGTGAAGTTGTTAGAATTTCGAAATGGATAGGATATTTCGCCCAGAGAAGTTTGACATCGAGCCCACAGCACCCCAAGCAACAGAGCATTGGCAGCACTGGTATGAAACGTTTCAAAATTTTATATCGGTAGTATCAGTAGACAATCTTGATACTAAGAAACTACTGATAAACTATCTCTCTCAAGCTGTATATCAAATGATACTTGATAAAGAGACATTTGATGAAGCTATCCAGACTCTAAATGGCATCTACATTCAACCAAAGAATGAGGTGTTTGCTAGGCACAGGTTAGCTACTTGCAAACAAGAGCAAGGTCAAACATGCAGAAATTAAGAATTCTATCCAAAGATTGCAACTTCAAAGCGGTGACTGCTGAACAACACAGAGAAGAGGCTATTAGAGATTCGTTTATCAATGGACTAGTGTCCAACAGCATTCGAAAACGTCTACTTGAAAAGACTGTTTTGAGTTTAAAGGACGCCTTCGAGGAGGCTCGCTTACTAGAACATGCTTATCAGCACTCATTACAGTATGAATCATCACAGCCGGAAACTAATTGCTCGGCAACTACTCTCACCAATTCTTCGGCCTCACCCTTGCCAAACGTAACGATTCCTCAAAGTGCAAGCAATTCACACACACATGAAATAAATGCATTAGCTAGGAAGTGTTATTTTTGCGACAGGGTTAAGCACCCCCGCTCTCAATGCCCTCTAAGGGAAGTGACATGCAATGAGTGCTTCAAAAAGGGTCACTTTCAAAGAGTTTGCAAATCTAGATCTTCAACAGTTTCGGCTATTGCTACTGTGCAGCCTTTGAATTTAAACAAATCTACAATATCAATTTGCATCAACAACGTGCCATTGAAAGCCCTAGTAGACACTGGGAGCTGTGAAAGCTATATTTCGACGCACATCGCTAAGAAGCACAAATGGCAGACATGTTCCTCAGGCAACAGAATCTTTATGGCTTCCACTCATCTATCTCGGATCACTCAAGGACATATCTACTCTAACATACGTCTAAAGAATGAACGATACGAGGGAGTTAGACTTTCTCTACTAGACAATTTATGCTCTGACGTAATACTTGGACTTGACTTTATAAGTTTGCACCAAAACTTGTTTATTCCTTTCGATGGTCAGAAACCATCATTATGCCTGAGTACTCTCCAGCCAGCGAAGGTAGAGGCTCCTAGCCTATTTAGTAATCTGTCACCAAACTGTACCCTAGTGGCTACAAGGTCTCGCAGATACTCAGTTCCAGATAGAAAGTTTATAGAGAAGGAAATTCAACAACTAATAAAGGATGAAATTATTGAACCATCTAAATCTCCCTGGCGTGCACAAGTCCTAGTCACAACAAATGACAGACATAAGAAAAGAATGGTTGTGGACTACAGCCAAACCATAAACCGGTTCACTCTACTAGACGCCTACCCTATGCCCAGAATTGACGAACTGGCAGAGAAAATTTCGCAATACTCTGTATATAGCACTTTAGACCTGAAAAGTGCATACCATCAGATTCCTATAAAAGAAGAGGAAAGGCCGTTCACAGCCTTCGAAGCATGTGGGAAACTGTATCAATTCCGTCGGATTCCGTCCGGCGTTACGAATGGAGTCGCCTGTTTTCAGCGTACGATTGACAAAATCATCGAAGACGAACGACTCACTGACACTTTTGCTTATGTGGACAATGTGACCATCTGCGGTATGGACTCTAAATCACACGACCGAAACCTACAGCGATTTCTTGATAGTGCTCAAAAGTATGGAATCACTCTTAATGAAACAAAAAGTTATAGAAAATGAGAATCAGTTTAGAACAGAGCTTGATATTGGCTGCCCCATCCAAAGCTCACCTCCCAGGAATCAACCTACTGATTCTATCATGCCTGAAGAAACCACCAGCACCACTGAAGACATAGCCAGACCATCCGAAACTCAAGCAGATGAAACTACACATACATACAATCTTAGAGTAAGGAGAACTAGGCCCAACTACAAAGTGTAAAAGCTCATCAGCTTACTAGAGCTCTTACTTTGACATTCAGTTTTGTCTCCAAAATGACATTTGTTTATTTTACTACTTTCATTTGGTTTTATGACTTGAGTTTAATGAGATATTTGATCTATCATGATATATTTTAATAAGCTATTTGATTTACACTTACTTATATCAACATATTACATTATGTCATGCTATTCTAAATTGTCTGTTTACTTGAATCTCTATTATTCTCTACACTTACTGATATCAACATGTTACATTATGTCATGCTATTCTACATTGTTTGTTTACTTGAATCTCTATTATTATTCTGCACTTACTTAATTCTTCTATTGTTTATAATACTAGTTAGCATTATTTGAACCGGGGGTGAATGTTATGAAAATTATATTCTGTATCGGTTGTCGTTCTTATGTTTACATGTGCGTGTAACTCGTCCGTGAGAATGTGTTCACGAAATGTGTGTTGTGTAGTCATTCAGTGTATTAAAGCCATACTATACAGACATGGTTCTCGACTCTCTTATCCTTATGTTCATAACAACCCTTTAATTCCTAAATCTTTAAAAGTCTGTGACAAGAGCCGCGACTAATAGAGGCCCAAATGGAGCAATCGTTCATATCGCCTTAGGCCGGCCCTGCCTCCTAAAACATAATGTCACAGTTGTTTTTTTTACACCTTTCTTGTTTCTCTCAATGACTTATGTTGTCTTTTTAATTCCGATATCTATTTCATCTTATGAGCTCAAACTTCTTATACATTTTTTAAATTAAATATAATGTTAAAATAATATATAAATACTACTATCTTATAACAATCAATTTTTTGTCTAATAAAATTAATTTCAAAGAATGTTTTCAATATGTAGAAGTGTATACTGTATGGAGGGATGTAGAGGTTAGGGTTGTTTACAGTCTCTCGTTCATTGCGTCTGTATTTGTGCTCAAAACATTGAGACCTGCCTATGTACCACTTGTGGGAGCCGCTTCTGAATTTGTGTTAGCATATAAATAACTCTCTTTATCAGCGTGTGTGTGCGTGTGTGTTGATTTTAATGTGGATGAGGCTTAGAAGACTTAAAAAAAGATTCTGTAATTTAGTTAATGTTCATGCGTGTGTATGCGTGTGTGTTTTCTGCAAATAAAGAAGAAAAAAAACCTCAGTAAAAATTTAGCTTATAAATAAAATGTAATTTGACACACACTGACTTTTTATAATTTAATAACATAATAATTATAATACAAAAGAAATAAGAAACAGATTACGTTGAGCAAGTCACCTGGAAAGAATGCCAGGAAACAGAGGAGAAAAGATTGTTTACTGGCAAAAACCTAAAGGCAGGCGCCATAAAGGCACACCTCGAGTACGGTGGCTTGATGACATAGAGGTAGATCTACAACAGTTAAAAGTCCGGGCATGGAGACGTTAAGCTCAGGATAGATCAGAATGTTTGTAAAATGTTTTCCATGTTTCGGATGTTTCTTCAGAGTTGAAGATAATGTACTTCCTAGTCCGAACCTCCCGCAGGACGACGGGGGATGGGAGCGGGCAGGGTTTAAACCTGGGACCATCGATAAGTCCGAACGACAATCCAGCGCGCAAACCGCACGACCAGGCAGCCATGGAGAGATGTGCTAAAGCAGGCCAGTGCCGTCCATGGGCTGTAGCGTCACTAGGATAGATGGATGAATTATAATAGAAATGAATAGTCTCTAGTTACGTCTAGTGCAACTTTACTTAACTTTTTAGTATCATTTATTTATATATTTAGGACTTATACAGTTCCGTCAGAATTGAGGATTTTCATATCCTAGACCTAGACCAAACCTCCCGTTGGACGGTGGGGGGGGGGGGGGGGGATGGCGACCGGCAGAGTTCTAGCCTAGGACCATCGAGACTATAGTCCGGAGCGCATTACACGAACAGGCAACCATGTTGGGTAAACATGTTACAAAATTTGTCACTAATTCTTAAAATTTTAAGTCATATAGAGTTCCATTAGTGTTTAGAATTTTAAACAAATAATACTAACGGCTTCTAGCCAGGAGCCCACAATGTGAAGACACATTTTCCACACACGACACAGTATCATACAATTACAAGTCGTATAACTTGTGTGGGTGTTGATAATTATTACACGTGTGTATCTCCACCGACACAGTTCTTAGCTCCAAAAGTCGGTACTAGTGCCAGTGACATTTTTAATTCCCTAAACCCTCACATCACATGTTCAGAGCCGAACCTGCTCAAGTGTGACAATGGATACTGTAAGACTGAGTATTGACTTAGTTCAATGTAAACACGTAGAGGTGTGTAGAAAAGAGAATGCTTTAAAAAAAAAGTATTATTACCGTAAAATTCGATAATAAAACTAGCAAAATATATTTCAAAATTTTTTTTTTTAATAGCTAAGCTTATATTAGAGAAGAACTAAACATTTACAGTCATATATCTAAAAAATGCAAGATTCATTTCCCTTTTCCATTTCAAACTAAATTATTAATCACCACAAACTAGTAAATTATTATTTTTAACTCATGTCTTATTAAAAACAATTAATAATGACATAATATTTGAACTTAATCAGAAAATTGAAATGGGGAAAAATAACACATACAAAATGTGTACCATACAGACAGACGGAATGAGTTAATATAATCTTTGTACATTTTAACTTGAGGACTTTCTGTCGTCTTTAACTGATTTCTCAATACCACGATCAAAGACACAAAGTGAAATGTCATAGTGTCACAGACATTGTTTTTCAGAAGCTTTAAATCTGTAACACTTGCAACTTCTTCAGTTTTCTCCAACAAATCCAAGTCATGGTAAACTAGAGAAGACATAAATCCTTAAACTCATTCATGTTTTATTTTAAAAAAAAAAACTGATTTAATATTTTCTGTTCAAACAATTTTAAAAAGTTGTATAATTTATGTTTCTTACCTTTTCTGTTGTTAAAAAATCCCTTTGAGGTGATGACGATTATCCAACTCGGCATTGAAATCTTTCCATTTTAATAACAGTTGGCTGATTTGTAGATCCAACATATCCATTATCCAGAATCTCATTCAGCATCTAATTACATGATCAACTATGAGACTCGAAATTTTTCAAGTATATTTTTTTTAGAGCTAAGGTTGGCAAGTCGAAAAAGGGGTTATATCAAGGCGAATTAACCATACATTGCACACACTGGAGAAGCCTACTAACACCAAACAATTACGACATTCAAGTAAGAACACAATAAAGCGATTTAGATTTTTCTACTTTAATGAAAATCTCTATCTCGATTGTTTCCTTTATATGTCGAAATTGTATAACTAAATAGATTAATCCTTTATATTTTTAAAACATTAAGAAAGAAAATTACCGAAAAAAACAATACATGATACAGAGGCATGCAAAAGACTTGCAGAAACTTCACTGTCAGCAAGGTCATGTTATCGTGCAATAAGTGCATTGGACCGAAGCGAGGAAACGAGACAATGCTATCAGTTTAGAAGGTCAGCAACACTCTAGGTCGTTCACTCCTTCTCGGTCCACTGGGAAAAAAAAAGTTAAAAATATTCAGGCATTGCAGGCACCTTAGGGTCGACATTTTATTTCGGCGTTTAAGTAGTTAATTGTCAAATAGTTTCATAACTTAAGTTCAAATCCAATCAGGGCAAGAAGCTAGTATATTTAATTTTTATATGTAGACTTTTACCTTCAAAGTTGTTTTCATTTACTATAAATGCCTCGAATGAGTGCTTTAAACATACGACCTTTGAGGATAAATAAATTAATTATGTAACTCAACAAACACATTTCTATTCCCTTTCTGCCAGACAAACATGTAACATCTCTAAATATAATTCTCTTCGTGGCCCAACCATGCGGGACAACACAGTGAAAAAGTCACGGAAAAATAACTCTTTTATTTCTGCAAATTGGACTAGAGTTACCCCACGTTACTTTCGCCTCGACAGAAAAAAAAAGAGGTGAGGTGGGCGTCATTGTTATAAAAGGGTACCTAGTCGTGTTGTATATTCTCTGAACTGTCGTCTCTTTGGTCACGGGTTCGAACTTGCCATCCCCGTCGTCCGGGGGTTGTTTTTGGCTGGGATATATTTATCTTCATAACTGAAGAATC